>PYAF01002695.1:692264-762805 GCA_007407185.1 Glycine tomentella | reverse complement strand
AACCGTCTTAGAATATGTATTTCTAAGACGGTTCTTAATTAACAACCGTCTTAGAAAATGACATTCTAAGACGGTTCTAAGTTAACAACCGTCTTAGAATATCTCATTCTAAGACGGTTGTTACCAAAAACCGTCTTAGAAAGACATATTCTAAGACGGTTGTTAACTTAGAACCGTCTTAGAATGTCGCTTTCTAAGACGGTTCTTTGTGAACAACCGTCTTAGAATATGTCTTTCTAAGACGGTTTTTGGTAACAATCGTCTTAGAAAGAGACATTCTAAGACGGTTTTTGCTAAACAACCGTCTTAGAATGTCACTTTCTAAGACGGTCAACAACCGACGTAAAAAATATAACTTATCAACGACGCCTACAACAACGACGGTTGTTGAACCGACGTAGAAAGGGGTAAACAACCGACGTAGAAAGCGTATTTTGTAGTAGTGCCAGTTATCATATCTTAAGAGAATTAATGTAGCTTACACGTTTATATATATCACTGTTTTGTTTGCAGGTTTTATTTATTATCAATAAAAAGACTTTTCGAGTCCCCTTTAATTTAAATAATCCATATCCATCAATCTAGTATTAGAAATATCTATATATCATTTTAATAAAGTCAATAGTCAAAAGGAACACCTAAATTTTCCCATAATGATCAAAATCATGCATCAAGTATATATGATGGCATGCATGATGCTCTAATTGAGCATATATATCTCAACGCGCAGCAGACATGAGGAGCATTACGGGATAAGTGGCAACAACGTAGGTAGTGGCTTCCTCTCATGCAGACAAAAGTTGGCCACGGTAACCGAACCTAGCTAGCTGCATGCTCCATGGTCAACTATACTAGGATCAAATATCAATGGTGGCTCATTCTTCTCATGGATATTAGAAAAGATAAGGAAGGAGTGGAGTGGATATAGGGTCGGTTTGGCCTCTGAATATGAGACAGATCGATGCCCTTTTAGGACCTTCTTTGGCTACCCGGAAATTCCGTGAAAGGGACGCAGCACACAGAGAAACTAAACCACAAATCCGCCCTTTACAAATAGTACTGCTTTGCACTTTCAATAAAGTCACGCAACCCAACTCTTTTAACTCAAGTCATCACACGGATTTCTACTTTTTTTTAGCACGTTATTAATTATCAATGGAGTTCGGTCTATCTGGTGGAATAAGGGATTAGTCTCTCGGTAGTGTGTCCAACCAAGCTTCTTTGAGATAAGTATTTATATTTAATGTTTGATTGTATCTTAAATATAATATAATATCTCTAAAAGAAAATACTTGTAACTTGTAACAAATAAAAAATAAGAGTACATATATAGTTTATAAACATCATTTCACCTTAACATGTTGAGATTTTTTTAACATACAAAATTGCAAGGCTTAAACAATGGACTTGAGTTTAGAATAACAAGGGTATTGTTCATTCTACCGAAAAGTTAGTTACAACATGATTTACTTCATTTCTATTCTCATTGAAATCGGAAGGATATTTTTTAACGCATAATTTCTATTCAAGTCTTATTTTTTATTTCAGTTATTTTAAATTTTAAAAATATTTTTAGAAATGTTAAAATCTATCCCTACACAATTTTAAATATTCCTAAAAATATAGTATATATCATGCCTTAAAACAAATGTCTCTTTAAATATATATCCATAATTAGTGTGGATCTTTCTTCACTGCTAACTATCAATGACCTGGTAGTAGATAAATACATAACTTATGATATAGAGCAATTTACCCACAATTTCATTGTTAAATTACTAGCTAGTGAAACTTCAATTTGATCATAAAAAAATGACACATTTTTTCTTCTGATATTTTTCTTAGACAATTTTATTTAAGGTAGTATCCTTTCAATAAAAATCCAAATTTTGGTTCAACATATTGTTAAAAAAGTAGTATCTTCCTCTATATCTAATTTTGGTTGATTGTCTGACACTTTTATTTTTTTACGGATTTTGATCGTAAATAAGCTATGGAAAATTGCCTTAAAAAAAGGTATGGAAAATTATATATTACTTATGATAGATCATTTTGGCCACTACAAAAACTTTAGGCCATCAATATTAACGGAATGTCTTATGGTGCCGTAAGTTCTCATTAATAAGAGTTTAATATTGAATAAACTAATTTATCCATAGATCCAATGTCATTAAGCTGTCAATAAGCTGTCGATCGAAAATTATATATATATATATATAATATATTACGTACGTACGTACGTACCAATGATATTTTTTCACTGCGAACAACTTTTGTCAATCAATAAAAACGAAATCTCTTAATTATGATGGCATACGTCCTCGTTAGTAAGAAAATTTATGACAACACAAGAAATTTTTCGTTAGTAGGAGTTTAATAAACTATTTATCCATATAGATCCAATGCCATTAACATCTAGAGAAAAAAGCTATATAACAAGGATATTTTCTTATTATCAAATAACTGTTCGTGAAAACACTCATGAAATGCACAATTTAAAAACTAACTTCGGCTATAAAGTGAGACATAAGGATAAGTTTTAGTTGACTTCTTTTATACTTATTGGGTTTAAAAGCATGATTAAAATACTCGTTGAACAAAAAAAAGAAGAAACACTGACCACAGCTTTCTTAATTTATTTCACACATATACATATGGGATAAGGATATGTATTCGACTATGGTTGCGGAATTTGATCTTTCTCACGCACACGCATATACAGGGTTCCAATGAGAATAACTCGTAAGCACTGTGTGCATTATAGCTTGGCTATCAAATACTAGTATTATTCATATAACATTGTAAAATGTCACCAACATGCTGAGTGTTTCCGCACATTGAAGCAAAGCTTGACATATAAGCTTAATCAGTTTACTGTCGGCTGAACACGATGCATGCATCATTTTTCCTTTATTACTAAAATAGAAAATTCACGTTCCACATGCTCACAGTTTTCTCATATATCCATCTATGATCCATATTTATACGATTATATAATATAACTAAAAAAAACGTAAGCATGTACAATGGTGAAAAAAAATCACCAAGTGAAGTTCTGTTTAATTACGTACTCGACCATATTGTTCTTTATATATTAGCTTATCAAAGTGTATGCATGTATTTGTCTCTTTTCAAATTTTCATCCATGTGATCATAACGACTTGTTTTAGGAAGTTGCTATTCTCACATCTCTTTTTTACTATTATCAACCTCCACGAGCTTTTCTTTCAAAAAATGACCTTTCAACAGAAATATGTTTCTGTTGTAGGATATGGGGGTGTGAGAAAATTCAAAATAGACACATATTTTCGTTGTTACAAATATGTATTTTCGTTTTTATTTTTTTGCACCCCACATATTTTAATAGAAATATGTTTCTGTTCTATATTTTATATATAAAAAAACATATTTCCATTTTTATTTTTTCACAACTCTTATACTATAACAAAAATATAGTTCCAGTTTGTTCCACCAAATACGAAACAAAATCATAATTTTGTTGTGTGTCTAACACAATAAAATCGTGTTGTAGTTGCAATCCTGTGAGGGTGGAGGGGAAAGGAAAGAAGTGCAGGGAAGGGAGGAGGGGTAATTTTCAAGGAGTGAGATAGCAAATTAGGGGTGAGAATAACAATTTCCTTATTTGAATGACTACGGACCCAAGAAAAACACATGTGAGTTTATTGTAGTGACTTTTCTCACCAATGTTTTCCTTTCAAAATGGGCTCAAGTAGAAACTTGCAGAATCTCATTGGACTTTTTTGTTTCAATCAATGTTACAGAATCCCATTGGACTGTTGTTCCTGCACCTCTATAGTTTACTCCCTGCACCCATTGCATCACAGAAAGTTCAATCGGTAATGTAATTTTACACTACGAATTGGGTTTTCCATAATGCAATGGGGTGGATGAAGAAAATATAGAGGTGCAGGAAGTTTCACTCATTTCAATAAACAAAAAGTCATCTAGCATGTTCGGTTTGACCAAGATTTTGAATAAGGCCTAATAAAATTCTGGCCCAGATATGTTCTAAACTAAACAAATCAGACTAGTATCCTAGCGTGTCCAAACAAAAACAAAGCAATAAGAGCACGTACAACCATGTATCTTACATAGTTTTTAAGGAGTAAGAAGCGGTGCTTAATCTTGAAACAACGTAGGAGCTTGGAACGGTATCGTATCCTTTTATGAGAGAACATCGGTTCTTAAATAAGTTTGGTGGGTAAACGAGTAATTTTTTTAATTTAAAATATAAAGTAACAGTTTTAAAGATGTGAGAAGTTTGTGTGGGACCCAATTAAAAATTCAATGAAAGATATTGCATTGAAGAGATTGAGTGCTTAAATTAAAAAGAATAAATGAAGAGTGATGTGCACAAGTAGATCCATTTAAAAATCTAAAGAGAGGCATTGGATTGGAGATGGTCTATAAAGGTCATGTCTTTTTTTTAAAAAAAAAATGTACTTTAATTTGATGTGTGCATAATTGGTGAGCAAAACATTTTATCTAATTTAATTATAGGAAATAAAACACTTCCATAGATGTTATTCTTTTAGTCAGCTTATAGCCCCCACAAGAAGCAAGGAACAAAAAAAAAAAAAATTTCATCAAATGTTGTTGCGACTTCTAGAATTAGAAAAAATCTTACAATGATGGACCTAATTTCACCATAAGAGATGGAGATGGAGATCGACGAGAGCTAAAGAAATTATATATAATGGAATTCTAAATATACCTACAGAGGACTATTTGGTGATATTCATTATCATAGCAACCCCGATAAATTTCTGGTGAAGTAAATAATAAATAACAAGGGATAAATAAATCTAAATACATAAAATAATGTATATAACATATAGCACTCCAAGCATAAGACATACCTCAATCACATCCACAAAACTAGGAAGACATGGTATGTTATTTAGTCGAAGAATTCCCAATTGAACTTGTGATTAGGATGATCTAAATTATTGGTCACTGAGCTAGGTGAGGGTGTGGAGGAAGTGTTTGGAAATAATGGTGGTCAAGAATCAAATGTCTCCCATTTTGTGGTAAAGAGACTTAAGGATTTATATATGTTGTTGTTGCTCCTGATTTGGTGCTAATTTATGATGCCCATTTGACACACTTTGTGGTTGTTCTTGAATTGGTGCCAGCCTTTGTCTATTTGAATGCTTGTGTTGAGGCTTTCTTGGTGCATAATCTTCATTAGTGAAAATATTTATTATTTATATAGAGATTTTTTAAAAAACATTTTGCATAAGCTATTGGTTATACAGAGATACATAGATATTAATATTTACACACATTAACATTAATTAACATACATAATAAAACGTGTTACGTGTATTCTTAATGTTACACGGCACACACACACACCTTATCTATCAAAAGTCAAAACACTCTTATCTTCTTTTGGGCAGAGAGGCTTCACGCTTGAGTAGTCATGGCCTCCTTAAGCTGCCAGGTTCATTCCACCAACTTGTTGAATTCTAAGAATGTCAATAGCAGGAGGAAACGTTTCATTTCTTGCTCAGCACAGCCTACACAAAACAATATTAAGGTATAAGCTGAAATGAAATGCAATACTCTTTAATTCAAAGCACAAAATCAAAGTACAAAATGCTTGCCCATTGCAACATACCCTTTGTGGAACAGGTTGTGATTAATGGAGCAACCAAGGAAATAGGAAAGGCTGCAGTAGTGGCAGTAACTAAGGCCAGAGGAATGGAGGTAGCAGGAGCGGTGGATACTTGTCATATTGGGGAAGACATTGGAAAGGTTTTATTTTCCTTTGGTGTCATTATCCAAACCACCTTAATTCTTATGTTGTCCTTAATCTATTTTTAGATTGTTTTTAATTCTTTTAGATTTGTGGCATGGAAGAGCCCCTTGAAATACCCATCATAAATGACCTTACTATGATTTTGGGCTCCATATCTCAGGTAACAAACTTTGAATTTTTTTATCTTCTTAATCTGTTTTCTTGGATAACGTTTTGAATGGCAATTTGCAGTCCAAGGAAGCAGGAGTTGTAGTCGATTTCACTGACCCTTCCTCTGTATATGACAACGTGAAACAGGTTTGATTTCTGGCTAGCTAGAAATTTAATTAGAAGGAATGTGGCCTTAGCATATATAAATTATTTATGTTTAGAAAAGTGTGTATCTTTTGTCCATAAATTTAGAAATAGATGTTTCAAAGCAAAAGAAAACAACTTTGACTATAAGCTAGGATAGATGGACACTAGATTGAAGACTAGCCTCTGAAGTTATAAATGTGACATTAGACTTTGTATTTTGACATGTGCGAAGTGTTTGTTAATCGTCAATTCATTCTTCATTAGGCAACAGCATTTGGCATGAAAAGCATAGTTTACGTGCCCCGAATTAAATTAGACACGGTAGCTGCATTATCTGCATTCTGCGAGAAGGCCAGCATGGTGAGCACGGGGTGAGACAAATAAGAACAATACAATGTTTACTTGACAATATTTCTGTTCTCCTTTCTATTTTATGGCCTGTTTAGTTATTTTCACGCTTCATAGTCCATATTTGAATAGAAAATTTTGTAATTTTAATTAGTCTAAATTCTAAACTTGCTACCAAGCCATTTTTTTCTTTTTTCTTTTTGTGGCATATGATTTAACTTTGATGTCAGGGCGTCTTGGTTGCACCAACCCTTTCCATAGGATCAATATTATTGCAACAAGCTGCGATTTCAGCTTCTTTCCATTACAGCAACGTCGAAATTGTGGAATCTAGGGCCAATGCAAATGTAAGATTTTTTTTATGTTTATAGTTTTGTCAATGTTTTTGCATTTTCATTTCTATATGTGGGGGGAAAAACAGATTATCGAGAATGGTTATTTTTATAAATTTGTTGAAAATAAAGCATTTGAAGATTGTTTTATATGTCTGTTTTTCTTTTAACAATTATCCCTTGTAAATTTCGCCATATATAATGTGACTACTTCGCTTTCTTTTTACGTTTTTCAATAATGGGTATGTAAAATATCATAGATTTCGATTCGTCCTTGTCTATGTAAAGATCCACTGCAATTCTGCAATTGTGAATGGGTGTGAGACTGATATCCACCTTCGTGTCAAAATACATTTCACTTCTGTTTAAGATCTACCATATCATATTTAAGGATGCTTGCTCCATGAACCAGATAAATAATAAAAAGGAAATATATGCTTGGTAAAAAAAATAGTACTATAATGCACCGATATATATATATATATATATATATTATATCTGAATGGATTCCCACCTCTCATTTTATCCGCCTTCCCTTTTATCACATAATTAACAGTTAAAAGGGGCATTAAGATAACATGGTGAAATCTCTAAAAGATGTGAAGTCAATATGCTGAATTGGCCTTGGTGAACAGGATCTTCCATCAGCAGATGCAAACCAAATTGCCAACAATCTCTCCAACTTGGGTCAAATCTATAACAGAGAAGACCCTTCAACAGATGTCTTGGTAAGGATTAAAACCCTTTAATAAGTTTATAGTACCAATTCATACAAAAGCAAATACAATTGTGTTGTAGTTTTATATGCTTAGTGAGTTACATATCTAACTTTCTACATTGATTTGTAACACAAGGCAAGGGGTCAAGTCCTAGGAGATGGAATTCGTGTACACAGCATGGTCCTTCCAGGACTTCCTTCTAGTACAACAGTTCACTTCTCTGGTCCAGGAGAGGTATGTCCTCTATGAATTCAACTAATTTGGTTCCATCTTTTTGCTGGGGAAACATTATTTTTTATTTATTTCTTTGATCATCAAATCAATTGCCGCAGGTTTACTCTATCAAGCATGATATCACAGATGTGAAGTGTCTCATGCCAGGCTTGCTATTAGCCATTAGAAAAGTAGTGCGCCTCAAGGTAGCCACTCACTCATATCAAGTATTCAAGTCTCAGCTATTAGTTTCTTTATATCATTCTGCTTCAATTTTTTTGACTGCCACTTTATCATCCTTGCAGAATTTGGTATATGGCTTGGAGAAGTTCATATGAAAATAGTCCACCTCTTCAATCTTCTTGTAAAAAACTTTTACTTGGTTGAACTCAAGGGACCTTGCACACCAGCTTGTTGACAAACATCATATAGAAGGTTTGAAAAGAAGTAACAAAAGAAAAACACATCCTCCCCAAATTGCTTTTTAGCGGCCCAATTATTCAATCATGTTTAGCACCTGAACTGTGATTTGATGATTTTTTTATAAATAAATTATTTTGTATATCCAATTAGAATTCAGATCTCATGATGTCTAGAAAGTGTACCCAATTTAGTTTTCAAGACATACAACTCTCAAAGTATGTAGTCTAAGGTACAATCTCTTGTTAATTAAAGTTCACAGCTCATCTCACCAAATTACAAATCATACTAAACATCGCTCTTAAAAAATAATAACAAAAGTTAATCTTATTATGACAATTTATGATTAAATAACTGTGGAAAAAATGTTTATACTATTAATGCATTATAACTAAATTCTTAGAAGTTGTATTACAACAAAAGCAATAAACTCTCTATAACTGCCCGAGTTAGCATTATCATTTAACTTTCGTCATTACTACACGTAAGTTGCAAAAGAACACTCAAACGCCTAAAAACGAGGGCTACTTGAGTACTTTCTACTAATACCGAAATTCTGTTAAAAAAAAATAAAACAATGCCTCTTTTTCTTTTTTATTTTTTATTTTACACAATTGTATAATTATTAAACTGTGCAAAATATAACAATTAGCTAACTTTGTTTGAGTCTTTCTTTGAACTCCGTTGGGCAAATGATGGCACTATCTACGCAGAGGCCACCTTTGGTGTGAGTGCAATCTATTTGGGCCAACGAAAACTTGATATTTATTGGATCATTGGGCTTTTCAACCACGAAATCTCCAACGTGGTAGTAGACCCACTCCCCAGGCCCACACAAGTAACACTCTGAGAGTGAAAGCTGGCCGTCCGATGTGGAGAGTTGGAATAGGACGGGCTTGATATCCCAGCCATGCACTTGATCAACGTTGCACACGCGCCTGCCCAATCTCTTTGAGGCCTTGCCCAATTGGAGTCTGAAAACTAAGCTGTAACTCCCCACAGGGAATTCAAACTCTAGCTCCCCCACCACTTCAACCCACCACATTTGTTGAAGATATGCAACACTCTGGAACCTGCAGGGACAAAATAATTACCATTTTGTAATAAATAAATAATTTCATTAACCCCTTCCCATTTTCATAATTTCAATTTAATTTCCATGATAATGATGACACAGTAACAAAGATTTGTATGTGCTATTCTGTCAAAAACTCTAATTTTTAATTAGGCATAGTAAGAATTTGTGCATAAATTTGTATAACATTTGGAAGTAATCTTTTTTTCCTTTGTGTATTCTTATATGTTTCAATTTTTCTAAGATCGAAACAAGTATTCCTATGTTCATCACAAAGAATCAAATCAAATTAAGTTGTAAAAGGCATGAAATTATGAGTTGGAATCCCTATTTAACAGTTTAAAAGATCACATGTTAGATTGCGGATGTTTATAAAGGTATGTTTTTTATGGGGTCACAACCTAAGCACATAAAAAGGTGATATTTTTTTATCCCGGAAAGTTCTACCTTTCAACAAACAAATTGAATATATTCCAACAAAAGTAATACAGTAATAACTTTTTAAGAATAGCATAATATAACGAGGCGAGGTTCTTATGCCAAGAAAAATGCGCATAATGATAAAAACACGCATATATCCCTCGTTTTTTTAGTATCAATTTGTGAAGGAAAGCAACTACAGGCAATAAATAAATAAAAAATGTCCAAAGAAGCTTTTGTTGCAAGCAATGCAGCCAATGACATAGAATGTGACCTTGCTTCTCTGCTTTAGGCATAATATATATTATTTAACATCACTTTCCCTTAAATAGAAGTCCTTTTCCGCAATACCGGGTTACATTTTTCTTAGCACAGATTGCTTATACTCTTGTTACTTTACTGCAATAAGATATTTACGGTTGAGCACGAAAGAATTGTCTGCCAGAATATGGCAATGGCTTTGCCCATAAGCTTTTAAAATCAACGCCCACTCTTGAAAAAAATTCCAATCTTAAAGGAGGACTTAAAACATAAGGTGACAGCTTCCGTCGAAATTTCTGGAAGATATTATTTGTACAACTAATAATGGAAGTTTTTTAGTAAAGGCAATTTAATATGCAGCATGGGTTCCTCAGAAGTTGTTCAACTTGAAGACAAGCATTCTGGTTTCTTATAAAGAAATTCTTTTGATTAAATGTCTCGAACAAGTTTTACATTAAATAATAACCATTTTGAGATAACTTTTCATCAATAATGTAATGATATTTTAATGCATTCAACGTGTTTGGATTTAAATTTTGTGAAATATATATACGTAGGTCAAATTACACTTTCCCTTTGTTAAATATTAAACAAGTAGAAATTTTTTTCAGGGATTCTTTTAAAAATAACTTGACACTATTATTGATTCTGAGCAATCCATACATATCACTTACATTTATTCAACTATTTTAAAAAAAAAATCTCTATATTTTATACATATTGCTCTTCTCATTTCTTGTTGTATCATAAATTGTTTTACTTTATAAAAAAAAAATCCAAGCGTTTCAATTAGGATTTTTCCGAAAAGTGATTTATTGTTCCACAATGTATTCCTTTTTATTAATAAAAAAGTTTCACCTAAAAAAAATAAAAATAAAAATTCTTCGTCTTTTATTTGTTAAAAAACGATCTTTACGACTGATGACATAATGTTTTAATTTTCCTCGGCAGTAAAAGTAAAAGTCTTATTTATAATGAGTGTTCTGGTGTCACTTGTGTTAAAAAGATTTTTTATATATATGTAAGACCAATAAAGTTTAAACTTAGAACATAGACTTATATATAAGACACAATATATTTAAACAACATTTCTTCGTTAAATTAAACAAAAAAATATGAGAATAAATACTTTTCAACGAGCTAATAGTTTTCTGTAAACACAAGCAAGTCTAGGGAAAGACGGACAAATTGAAATGGTTCCGTAGTCAGGACACACGATTTGACCAGAAACATTTCAAAACAATTTTCAATATGCTTCATCATAAAAACAAGATCAAACAGAAGAGAGAGAGAGAGTTTCAAATGCCAAGTCAATAGAAACATCGAATTAAAATATATATTCATCCCTAACCTGGATTCTTCAGTTGGAATATAATTCCAGTATCTTCTGTCATCTATTCCTGTAATCTTCAAGGACTTGGATGACACGAACAAACAAACTTGCCCACTACATTTGTCCAACCAAACTTCCTATAGCAATCACAAGAATGCAACAAATAAAAAAAATCATTAAGAATTAAATTAATGACGGATTCAATCCACAGCATAAGATTAATCAATTAACTTACTTTGGTGCCACCGTCAAAACGATTGGGTTGGCAAAGTTTTGCATAAATCTCTTTCTTAGTCATAGTAGCAATATTTTCTTCACCAAGAACTTTATTAGCAAGAAACTTGTAATTCGGTGGCAACTTCGATTCCCATACAAAATCAGCTGAGGAAGCTCGATGAAAGGCCCTATTGACTCTTGCTAATTTGCAAATATCGGGTGGATCAAGATTCATGAACAAGGAGGAGATGCAACTCTCTGGGATGTCACCAAGACCGGGTCTTGAATCTCTTGATGATGAAGAAATAGACCCTCCTCCTTCTTTTTCAACTTTATTAGTTGAAGAAACACCAGCCCCCATGACACAAGTGAAATAGATTAATATATATAAACTAAGTTTGAAGAAATGGAATAAAGAGAGTTTTGAGATGAAGTGTGTTGTTTAATTGGTTTATAGGTAAAGAAGGAGGAGATAAAGTAGGTGGAGAAGGTGCTTCTTCCATATATTGAAGGTGTGGTGTTGAATAAGGAGGAAACAGCAGTGGCAAAGGCACCATTTGGTGGTTTTTGCTTTTATAAACCAAATGGTGCGCGTGTGTGTGCGTGTGAGCTAGGGAAAAAAAAAGGATAAAGTGGAATTTCTAATTCAGGGGACGTGGACAGAGTGTGCATGGACATTGTTGGAACAACTTTATTTTTTTTTTTTTATTATCAAATGTGGGGATTACGCCCCCATACATTTACTTCCACTTTGAATCTTTATTTTTTAACCATTTTTTTTTTTGTATTCTTTTAATCTTATGTTTTACTACTGTTTATCAAAATATCGCATCATAGCCCTGATCATTTCCACTTATTCACATGGATACAATTACAAATGAAGTATAATTTTTTTTTTTAAAAAATGGCAAATACTCGTACTTTCATATGCTGACCAATATATCCACGATCCAACCCCCTTCTATGCTTGAAGTCCTCAACGGCATGGATTATTACATATCAATTTGGAAATTATCACTTATCACATAAATGGAATTGTGTTGTGGCACATCTTTCCAAATTCAGGATTTTCACACAATTGAGAAAGCTAAGCAATGGATTATTATTGGGTCGAAGAATACACACAAAATTGGGGGTCCTCTACACTCTAGAATGGTCACCAAAGAAATGCTTCTCCATCACCGGTCTAATTTCTTTAAAGTCAAATCACGCTTAATATATAAATTAGAAAGCTTGTTAAAAATTTAAAACGTTCATGCATTTAAAACGTATTAGAATTTTCTCTTGTACTCTCAATCTCTTCAAGAACAGTATTATGTTTTTCTAATTAGTATTTTCAGAACATCTTTCTCACTTATAACAAAGTATTGAATGAGAAAGTTTATTATCTAAAAAGTTCAAAACGTATTTAACGATTTTAAATAATTAAAATAGCTAATTCATTGAAGAAGATAAAAAAAACAGGTCCATATACTTCCATTATTTAAAAATGAAAGGTTTGACATTGTATTTCATTATTTATGCTTCTCAACTTTTTTACCTTTTTTATTTGTTTATATACATCTAAAGATATAACTCGAAATTTAAATTATTTTATTTTATTTCTAAATCGTGTTAAAGGATTTTTTATTAAAAATTGAGAAAGAGTGAGAAATACTCTCTGTTCAACATAGCTAATCACTTTCATGGACTATCCCATTCCTGAATTGAGCTATTTTATTATTATTATTATTATTATTCGAGTTGAATTAGCATTTTCTTTTATAAATATGCAATATTTTTCAGGTAAAAAATTTCAGCGAGAGGTTATTTTCTGTGGATACATGGTGCGTATTTGATTTTAATATGTGGGAGATGATTAGGCATTGAGCTATCATTGTTTTCAGTGATGATGCTGAAGCTTTTGTTCCATCACTTTGTTGTTAGACATGGACTAACTAATGTTATTATAGTAAACGACTAATGTAATTATACAAAAAATAGAATGGCTAAAACATTATCATCAATTAAACAATACAGAATTGAACCAGGGTAGTGTAATTAGTAAGAGTTGGAATATAATTTATTAACTGTAAAAAAAATTCACAAATAAATCCTCGCATTACCTTGATTAAGCAACAATTAACTTTTGGTAGTATGCTAAATCATTGTATTTTGGTTCCATGGATCATGTGTTCATAAACATTTCTCTAATTACATAGCTACACATAGGCATAGCCCAAGAATTCTAAATGCAACGCGCTCCATTAAAGTTGTGTGATAAAGCATGGTGGCGTCTTGTTTGAAGTTGTTTCCCGGACAGTGACAATTAGACAAATTAACATCAACGAATACAAATTAGTGAAAAGTGACCTTGGCGTATTCTACGATTTTATTGAAGACTTTAAAGCTCGATCAAAATTGAGATTTATAAGTTTGTGCTTTGTGATTTTTATTAAATATTACCTCTGGCATTTTTATACCAACTTTGGAAAGTTTGTCATTATAATTATTTATTATTAAAAAAGTAAATAATTATCCATATAATGTAAATAAATATTAAATTACTGTATCTTATCTCGTTTTTTTTTTAATGAAATTTTGGCATAAATTATCGTTCTATGGTTCTTGTGTATTAAAATAAGAAAACCTAAAAATAAATCTTTCATATTCTCTTTCAATTTAAGTTCTTGTTTTTCTTTAAATCAGTCAATTATAAATCATCTTTTTTTGTTCTTGTTAAAATTGTGGATCATTTTCAATCCTTGAAAACGATACTTGGTTTAGTATTTTAATTTATTATTTGTAACGATCTGTGTATATTTATCGAGGCCCGTCAATAATAAAGAAATTAATTGATAAAATATATTAAGACATAATAGAAAATTAAAATAAATTTTAATATAAAAAATATTGAGTACATATTTTTTATATTTCTATGGTACAACCTCACAGGCTCGCACGACACTTAAAATAGAGATCAACTATACTATTCAATTCATTGCTTCGGGAATTTGCTTGAATCTACTTTTACCATTACCTAACAGGTTCAAGATTTCAAAGCTATCATAGTTAAAGATGTTGAACCTTTTTCATTGGAAAAGAAGAGTTTTGTGCTCTCTGCTCATGATATGACCAAAAGCAAAACAAGGAGGCTTGCATGCACCGACCCAATGTTTGATTCATAGTGTTGGGGTAATGAATGTTCTTTTCAAAAATTATTTCACTTCTCAAACATGTGTGGTAGTTCTGACGATACATTTAATTACCTCCACACCCTCCCAAGGAATATATAACAACAACAATAGTGTTAAACTTTGAGAACATTCTCTCAATTTCCAACGCAGCCTAGAAGATTCTTCTCCTCCTTGACCCACAGAAATATTTCTTCTGATCGAGTGGTTGGAGATTTTAAAATCCATTTAAAAATCTTAAATCAAAGATCAAAGATTGAAGCATGATCCACTTCCTCTGTTTTCTAAAATCGAAGCGACTCACAAAAGATTTGGTTTCTTGTCATGTCCATAACATATATTACAAGTTGAAGATAATATCCAATGAATTATGTTAATCGTGATGGTAGCTGGCAAACGGAGAATCACGTGGTCACCCTTTTCATTTCAAATTGGGGAATATTATAATAAGGCATCAGCACCATGTGTTTAATAAAAAATTCTTATATAAATTTAATAAGATATTTTCATATTGTTATTACTTATTAGTTGTTATCAATTTATTAAAAATCACATGAAAATTAACGGACAATGTCAGTCGTTCATACTTCATTAGTGAACCAACGTCATCCGTTGAATTACAAGAAGGCTGGACAAAGTCTTGTTTCTTGCCAGATGTTCAACATGCCTAGTTACAATAAGAGGAAAATACTAGGGATATGATGTTTTAAGATCTCATATTAATTAGGAAAAGATTAATATACAGTATTTTAGATATTTTTATATTATTGTCTAATTAAATCAATATCTTAATACAGGTTTTCAGCTTGTTTATGACTTGATTATTTTTTATTTATTTTTAAAAAGTAAAATTTTGTTTATTCATTTAATTAGCATTTAACACATATGTTCATGTTAAAAGTAATATTAAATTTATTCGAGTAAAATTGGAGTCAGATTTTTTTAAGTAGTATGTCTTTATATTTAAAGTGTATGTAGCATTTCATGCTTTTAGGGAATATAGATGAGAAAATAAGACACGAGCAAGAAACACGGCCCTTGTTTTCAGAAAAATAAAAAATAAATGTATATTTCTCTCAAATTCATGTGTGGAAAGAAATATTGTTTTATAAAGGTTGTACTCATAAAACATCTTTAGTGGTAGATCTTAAATTTGAATTTTAGACTATTTTTTAGTATAGTATTACATAAGATTAAAGATCTTTCAAGATCTCTCTAATTTTTTCCTTTAATGGTAGATCTCATTTTGAGATCTTAGGGAGAGAAAGAGAAAAAATTTATTCTCTGTTGAACAATGTGTAGATCTTGAGGGATCTTGTATAAAAACCCATTCTTCATGTTGGAGATCTTTTCACTTTCTTTATTGGAAGATCTAGTAAATATCAGATCTTGAACTCAAGATCTTTGTTTAAGATCTAGCACTAAGCATCTTTAGAGCATCTTTAGTGCAAGATCTTAAGTAAGGATTTTGAGCTCAAGATCTGATCTTCACTAGATTTCTAAATAAAGGAGTTGACGAGATCTCCAACATGGAAGAATGGTTCTTGTAGAAGATCTCTTAAGATCTGCATATTGTTCAAAAATAAATAAATTTTCTTCTTTTTTCTCTCTCCTTAAGATCTCAAAATGAGATCTACCATTAAAAAAAAATGGAAGAGATCATGATAGATCTTTGATCCTATTTGGCACTATAGTCTACCAAAAAATAGTCTAAAATCTTAATTTGAGATCTACCATTAAAAATACTCTTAGTGGTAGATCTTAAATTGAGATCTTATATCACTTTTTAGTGGACCTTATAGTACCACATAGGATTAAAGATCTTTAAAGATCTTTCTAATTTTTTCCTTTAATGGTAAATCTCAATTTGAGATCTTATGGAAAAAGAAAGAGAGAGAATTTTTTTTTCAAACAATGTGCAAATCTTAAGGGATTTTATAGAAGAATTCATTCTCCATGTTGAAGATTTCTTCATTTCTTTTATTGGGAGATTTAGTGAAAATCAGATCTTGAACTCAAAATCTTTACTCAAAATCTAACACTAAAGATGTTTATGTTCAAGTAATTGAGAAAAAACTTTTTTATTTATTATCGGTTTAGATGAGAAAGAAGCTATCTTAATTATCCCATTCCAACTAGAGTTTAAGGAAATTAAATGGCACGTTAGTAACAAAATCAAATTGTGGTCAAAATCTACGTTGTTTTCAACGTCGGCTACTACACGAGGTTGTTTAATACTGGTTTGGTTTTGACGAACTTGTTCACCAAAAGTTTTCTCATTAAAGGGGGTCATGCATTGTCAGTTGTCACTCACGCAGCTTCATGATTTTTGCGATTTCTAGGACTCCTAGTATTGTTTGTTAACTTCCCGTTGGTTGATACTCGTTGTTTAAAAAAATCAAAATGAATAGCCAGAAACTGCTTTAAATATGAGTCAAAATATGACAGCAATATCAACTGTTCACATACACTTGGGTTTTTGTTCAATATTAACTTGAATACATTGCAAACGACTAAAATGTGTATTGTCGTCATCACTTTAACAAACGAAATAGTATATAAACACGATAACATTATGATTATGCATGTTACAAGTCTTCATTCATTTTCTTCTGCTTAATTGCGTCATAATAATAACCAAAACGTCATCAAAACCTCGATGGTTTGGTAATACTAAGAATATACAGATACAATTTTCACAATTGAAAAGCATCTACTGACAATAAAATTGAGACTTGCATATTAATGGCTTGTGGCTTTTGTGCATGAAATTGCATTTTCTTTTCTTTCTTTTTTTATGCGTGAATTGCATTTTCTTTAATTAATAGAACAACAGGTAAACACATTCACATCAAATTCGAATACAACTAAAAAAGCCAAACAAATATAAATCAGCATATATCATTTCGGTCGCTACTGCTTAATTATTAGTTATTTGGTGCTAATAATTAATTAGTTGTAGTTATCTGAAGTTTGGAATACCTTCTACGAAACACATACTCTTCAGAATTTAAAATGAACATGTATCTCCAATTTGTTTTTGAAAATTGTTCCCGTAACAGCCCATTGTAGCATCTAATAATTCCGCAAAAATCAATATATAACAGAAGCAATCTGACGCTCAAAAACCTATAGCACATGACTAGCTTTTGAAGTAATATTATTTATTATATCCATATTCCATAACATGTTGATCTCACTGGGACGCATGATGCTTACATTTTATTCTGCCTACTGGCGTAAAACTTATGATCACTGACTTACTCTTCCTTACTTTTCTTTTAACTTAAAACTCACTTCAAGAATCTTTAATCCTTAAAAAAAAATAATCTCTAGCTATCTTCTACAAGATACCATTAGTATGTATATACGTATACAAAAAAGGTAATAGAGCTGAATTCCCCTGGAGTCCCTTGTAAACTATGGCCGATAAGCGTACAAATTTAAAAGTGAAGTTGAGACATATATTTTCCACCTTGGTTATCCCTTGTCCTACCATATAAAATTCAGTCACTGGGAAAGAGTATTATTGACACTATATATAGTTATTGTCCTATCACTATGACTTGTGGGTCAAGTGGTTCAAGGCCAAGACACAACTTAGTGACACTTCAGTTAGTACTTGGTAGATTTTGAATTGTACACAAACCCTTGTCTCTGCTATTCTTCATACTTCCCATGTTATTCTTACACATCGTATCAAAAAACATTTCAAGTGTAGCGCTCACATGGAGATCTAGTTCACATATAAGTTAGGTGTGTTTTAATTCTTAGAATTTAGATTTATATCTAATTCAATCTTATAAAACTAGCTTTATTTAATTATATCACTAGTCGACTGGATTTCCAACATTAATTACAACAAAACAGTCCTCACAAAATAAATATACACAATTATTTGAATCATTACTATTCATTATCACAAGTCAATAAAAATATTGTCTATAATTATATGGCTGCGTTTGAACTATTACCCGCACGAACTACGTGTCTTGGGACATTCATATATAGTTCGAACGGTAGTGTCTATGGTGAAGTAGTAAAAATTGTGAACCACCGGTGAGGCATTGAAAATTACCTATTATAGAAGGCTAATGACCGTAACTAACAGTTTTACTTGGAAAACCCACGAGAAACCCCTTAAATTCAGACGTAGGTGAGCACAATGATTGTTGTAATGTTGCATAGCATTAAGTTTTTGCTTTGAAAAAGATGTTTAGCGTTTGTCACGTGTTTGTTCATGGTGGATTGTCTTAAACCACTCACAACTCGCTCATTTTAATCAGTCAATGACCATGCATTCCATAACTAGGAACATGCATTTCAACTTGAGTATTTCAAACACTTTATTATCACTTATCATTCACCATTTCTCTTTTGAATTTTTATTTTTAACTGCAAAAATATTTTCTCAAACCAATCGACTCCTTATTTTGCCTTGTCATCATTTTCATAATTCCTTTCGCAATGGTATTAGTGATATTTCCAGAATGTTTCCACGAAACTAAAAGAAGAGACACAAGCTTACTAGACAACCAATGTCCAGTATCAAAGAGTATCAATTCAATCTTCGTAGAGCTGAGGGTGTCCTCATAGTTCATTTCACAAACAGCAGCAAACACTATAGCAAGCCCAGAGATATATAAACAAGTTGAAATAGAAATTATACTAAAGCTTAAAAGCACAAGTACAAGCATTCAAAGACATCACTGTAAACCAAGTTTTAAGGTGGGTGGGATAATAAATCAGTATCAACCTCAAACAATTCAAAGATAAAAGTTATGAGGAGACAAAAATTTAGGGCCTGTTACTCCTCCCACACCAGTCAGTTCAATATCAATCACCACCCACTTGCCTCTTCCAGGAGTCTTCCACAATCAGTTCATCAACTCCCCAATCTTCATAACTGGAGAATTTTGCAAAAAACATAACAGTCAGTATGGGATAATGTTATCAACCTTAACCTCCCCCAGCCAAGAAAAAAGTATAATGGCCACTATTTTACCTTCCATCAGGCAAGTAGCGCCGAATTGTAAAGGGTATTTTCCGCTCTCGGAGCTCCTTCATAGCAATCTGATAAGTTGAGAGAACTATATATCAGATGTTATATAACAGAGCTAACAATCAAAACATGTATATTCCTGAATCCTAATACAGAAAAATTGTGAGAACTGTCTACAACAAATAATCAAAATTGTAATATAGGCAGGAAATGAACACTTGGGACAATTGATATCAAAAAGGAGATCACCATGACATATTGATGGCAAGTAAATATGCTCAAGAGGCGAACTGTAGAACAGTTAATACTGGACATGGTTTTTGTCAATGTATAAAAATCAGAGAACTTATTTCTAGAATGGTGTACACAGTGCGTTCTTCAGGAAACCAGGGAACTTGAGAATCAAATAACATAAAACAATAACAAAACATTTTTCAATATATAAGGTACACTGCTCATGTGACTAGATTCACTATTGGAAGACTGAAGCAGTTTGTACAACTTTTCAGTTGAGGTCAATAATGATGACAAACTTATCTTACACAGAAACAAGAAAGTTTCACATGTCGTTGGAAAATTAAAAAGAGCATGTCATTGTCAAACTGAATAACAAACCATTTTAAGTGAGAAACATACTCTCATACACACTCTTTTGAACACACTCTTATTGGTTGAAATTTATTAAAAATCACAAAATTTTGTGGGTCTCACATAATATCTAATGAATCTCTATCCTGTTTTGTAGTTTTAATAAATTTCAGGCAATAGAAGAGAGTGTATTAGAAAAGTGTGTTCCTGACATTCCTCTTTAAGTTACGCAAAACACCCAAAACCTTTTCTTAAGGAAGCCAGAGACAAAGGAACACAAACTATGAAGGGGAAAGTAATCTACAAGCTGATTGAAGAGTCATAACCATAAGACAAATTACTCCACCTACTTTTAAGATGAACATATCCAATGTTAAATTGATCATCCCATCCTAGGAATCTCCATTATTTAAAAGGAATATATGAAAAGAAAGAATTCACACATGTTATCTGTGTATTTAGCTGCACATCCATGCAATTGCAGAGTGAGTTATAAAACAAATTCAAAACACACAAATCATATCAGTAGTGTGCATGCTATGGCACACTATTCAATTAAGGAGTCAGGAGGGATGGAATCGTCTGTCCCATTAGCCTGTCTCACCCCCAGTCCCTCCAATAAAACATTGACACGTCATTTAATGAATCCATGTCACTGCTCCCTTACTTTAACCAAGGATTAACGGTATTGTTATTGTTTGACAGAATGTCCTCTTCCATTCACAATTCTCATTCCAGTGCTTCAACTAACTGCAATCAAATTTCTAACCAAAATCCATCATTCCTTGTAACAACTCCAGCAGCCATTCATTTTTGAGAGCAAAAGAATGAATAAAATCCGGCTCCATTCATCCAGTCCGGTGTTGTTATAGACAACGGACCTGGACCTGGATGGTTTCGTCGTCTCTGCAAGTGTCGGCAAGGAAGTCCAGAGGGTGGCAACATCATGGAAGAAGCCACTGGTACAGTCGGGACCATGGAACACGCAGGGTGCAGAAGTAGATTCAGCACACCAAAGAGGAAAAAGAATGAAAGGGAAAAGGATTGAAAACTGAAAAGATATATACAGAGACTCATTGATTGAAAAGGAATATGGGATTGAAGAAACAACATTAATGACACCATTAACCCTTAGTGGAAGTAAAAGTAAGGGAGCAGTGCCACAGATTCATTAAATGACATGTTAATGTTTCATTGGGGGTAAAGCAGGTGAGACAGGCTAATGGGACAGAGGATTCCCATCCAGTCAGGAGATCACTAAAGTGAAAAAACTGGAAGCTTATTAATGAAATATTTTCTACATATGGTCATACCGTTATATATTTGGAAATTCAAAACAGGCATAACAAGTTTGGTAATGAAATACTCACAATGAACTCAGATGCAATAACGTTAAAGAAAAAAAGTATCAAATTGCAAAGAGAACAAAAGGTTCTATTACCTCAAGTGGGTCAGTTTCCCCCTCCAACTCAACCATGACAGGTGCATTCATACTGCTCAACCAGAAAGGCAACATGTTAGAAATAATCAATAAGCAGAATCTTAAGCTCACGATGTCCTGAACAAACCTGATTTGAAGAGCACGGGTACCCAAAATCCTAGCACGCTCATACTTAGTCATATATTTTGATGTCTTTCGAGGCCGCTCCACTGGTTGTTCCTCTTCCTTATCCTCAGTGTCAATAGGCTCTCCAGTTAACTCATCGTTTTTGTTCTCCAAATCTTCCTCTGCACCTTCCTGTTCATCAATCAATCCACCAACCAATAATTCAATTAATTCATTCAACGCTGAGTCTCATAACATGTATTTGTGCAGATACAAAGAAAGGACACAAGACAAACAGATACGTACCTCAATCTCGGGCTCTGGTGGCTCATCCTCGTACCTGCATCACCACCCTTTATTCCGTGAGAAACCATTCAATGAAAATATACAGATTACAGAATTCAGAGCTCTAACCCTAGCAATTGAAGCATAAAGACTAATTTTAAATGGACGTTGGAAATAAAGGGGCAAACGTGATCAAATTCAGTGGAGGAACATATGAAAAGTTTTTATTTTGCTTAATATTCACATGAAGCACAAAAGAAAACTACAAGTGTTATCATGAACGAACCAAAAAAAAATCCCAGGAAGAAAAAAAAAATAAACACGGAATAAATACACGATACGGTGCAAAAAAATCTATTTTGGGGCACCGTGAGCTGAAGAATTGTTCTCATCTGCTGTGGGAATTAAGGATTTTCAATAGGCAAATTGAATTGGGGAAAACCCTAATTTCTCTGTGTGTGTGTGAGAGAGAGAGAGAGAGAGAACAAACCCCATGTCGATATCCTCATAGTCATCGTCGGCCATCGCGAATCGCAGAGTGTGAAATAAAACGTTTCCCTGAGCTTAAAGCTGTGGTGTGTGCCCTAAAACCCTCACCGAGAACCAAAGACACTGATGTACTAGAATAAAGGTTGCAACTAATTATATATATATAATATAAAACAGGATTACATGAAGAAGAAAAAAATTGATATATTAAAAGAATAATTAAAGTATCTATATATTATATTTATATCTATATCTATATCTATATTTATATTTGTATATTATATAAAATATGGTTGTTTATTATATTTGTTGATACACGTGATAATTTATGATTAAATTAAGTCTCGCAAAATTAATTTAATTTTTTGTTAAAATAAATTGCAATCAAATTTATATATTATATAAAACATTATTGTTGACTTTGTCTATTTGCACACTTAGTAAGTAATGGGAAAATTAGGTCTAGCATAATTAATTTATCTTTTCTGTTAAAACAAATAAAATAAATTTTAATCAAATCTATATAGTATTTATATCTATATGATATTATATTAAATAAAACAAGGTTGTTGAATGTGTTTGTTTGCACACTTGGCAAATAATGGTGAAATTATATTCTGTTTAATTATTTTATCTTTTTAGTTAAATCAAACAAAATCAAATCCAAAATAAATTCAATCAAAACATGAAAAAAAAATTGGAATATTTGTTTTAAGTTATCATTTTCTTATTTTTAAGAATCAAATAAATATTATGACTCATTCACAACAATATATCTTCTATTTAATATTTTTTTAAATAGGAAGGGGGGGTGGGGGGGACAGGGGAAGCACCATGGCTAATTTCTTTTATTGTAATCCTTTTGACTTAGGGTATCTCTTATAGAGGAATCTTTCATTATATTGATCATTTCTAGCATAATTTATATTTTTAGAGAAAGTCAAATAATTTATGTTAAAATCAAATACTCAATATGTGTAGTACATGAAGTATATTAGAAGAGGGGTTCAATAATGTAAAGAATAAAACTTAGTCATTTAAAAATTATTAAAAACTTTTCTCATACAGATGTCGATGAACGAAGAATTTTGTCTAAGGGATTTGAAATTATTTTACTTAAAAAATCAATTCATAAAATTTATATAAGATAGTGTAAAAGTGTCTTAAAAGAAACTTATATATTGGTAATGGGTAAAGAGCATCGTCAATGGATTGGAATGGGGTAGTATAATTGTAGACCATGAAGATGGGCCTCTTCAAAGGGAGAAACTTATATTTGCTGTACCTGTGAAGAAGTATTGGACAGCTCCAGCAGCTTCCGAGAAGACTAATTAATTTTATTTTTTGTAGTTGTTAATTTTTCTCTTTTGCTGCTTTAGGTGTCCTTTTCTTCTTTTTTACTTTTTTTTTCAATTTACTCCTTTGTCTTCTTAACTTACATTTTTTTTGGAGGGTAGGGGTATATGCAAGCATTTTTTGTGGAATGCAAGTTCAATACTGTAACTGCAGAACACCGAGTCCAGGGATAAGCATTATTGTGTAACGTGAAATTGTGATGTTACTTGGACAGTGACCTTAGAGAGAGGCATTGACTGCCTAATAATCCTTGAGGACTTAATTTTTAATTAGTGGCTTTGTCTTGTGACTAATACCTAGAGAAAACGATGATAACTAACGGACTTTACAGTTTTCAGAAAACAATTTGAGAAAAATTACAGCCTGCATTTGGTTTGAGAAAATATTTATTTTTTATTTTTATAAATAATTACAAAAACATAATTTTATGCTCACTTTTAAAATTTTAAAAATATGTAAATTAACACAGGTGTATCTAATCAACTATATCCTACTTTTGAAATAAGAAGAGAGGGTAAGCCGTAAGCTTAAAAAACTGAGGGATATGGGAAGAAAATAATATTTATGTAATTTAAAAATTATATTATTAAAAATTTTAATTTTAATAAATAAAAAAAACTGAATGTGTTTCTTGTCTTTACTTTAAACGGTGCAACTATGCGTTTTCTCTGCTAATTTCCTAAGAGGAGCAGAATCGTCTTCTCCATCGTGTTAGGGTTTGCAGAGTTGTTATTTCCCTTTGTTTTGTTTCTTCGCACTCAGGGATAGAAGCAGCTTCAATCCAAATCATGTGCTTTTGCAACTAATTAACTCTGCAAGCCAACGTCAAATCACGGCGTTGCAGTTCCTCGAATCTTTCACTAAAGATTATGGACAGTGTCGTGCGTCCACTGCACGATATTTTGTTCCTTCCCGTCGATCACGTGCTCTGCCTCTGACCTCCAACCCTAATTTCACTTTTCATCGTCTCAGCTCCCGCCTCTCCATAGCTACTGGTAAGGGTAGTTTGCACTGCAATCACCATAACATAACCTCAGCTGCATTTGTAACGAACATGATCGATAATGAATCATCATTCAGTAAAAAACTCTAGTATTTGCCTTTTCTGTTTATTCCCCCAATTTTGACGCACGTTAAAGCTTTATTGGATTGTAATTCTAATAGAGAAATTGAATGTGTCATTGTGCAGATTGCAAATTGCAGATTGAACCTAGGTGGGTTTGAAACATTATTTGTGGATTTGGCATGAAGTTAGTTCTCACCGTAGTTGGCTTTATTTTGTGATCCATATTTTTATATGGACTAAGTAAATTAAATTAAGAATAAATATATGCACTTTTTATTGTGTGTTTGTATCTCTGGTTAATCCAACCGAACTTGGTGCACTTTCATATTGTCATCCAATCAATATCTGTCATTAAGGTAAGTTGATTGACTTTTATAAAAGTCATACCAAAGTTGATTTCTTATTGGTTGATAATGCATGCCTATTAAACACTTCAATTGATTTGCTTATTTCTCCCAATTTGGTGAAGGTTTTTAATAATGGATGGGGATCAAAACGAGTTGGGTACTGTGGATGAAGGGAATGTTGATATTGGACCTCAGACGTGGAATAACTTGGACTTGAATGTGGAGCAGAACTGTTGCAGCTCAAATGTTGCTCACGCTAGTGGCACTCAATCCTGTCATCCTTCTTCAGCAAATGTACTTAGTGGGGATACTGTGTTGGGAATTGGTACGGAATTTGAGTCTGATGATCATGCATACAGATTCTATAACAAGTATGCCAGATTGTTGGGTTTCAATGTTAGAAAAGATTGGATAAATAGGAGTAAGGTGCATGGTAAGGTGGTGTCAAGGAAGTTTACTTGCTCCAAAGAGGGATATCGCAGGAAAGACAAAAGAGATGCTAATGTGAAGAAACATAGGAAGGAAACGAGATCTGGCTGCTTGGCACATATGATCGTCAGTCGGCAACCAGATGGTAAATACCAAGTCACCCATTTTGAAGCACAACATAATCACGACAATATAAACTCAAACTCTAACAGTGCTAACATGTTAAACTTGCAAAATGAATTTAGTGTTGCTCAAGCTGTGGAAGCTGACTCAAACAATAGTTTGGGACCTAAATCAAAGTCAGCACTAGATATGTTGAATAAAAAAACAATTGCCCGTGAATCTCTTGATCTACTTTCAATGAATTATGATAATTACCTTCATAATGCGAGGGAAAGAGATATGAAGGAAGGAGAAGCAGGGCATTTGCTTGGTTACTTCCAAAGGCAACACTTTGAAAATCCAACATTTTTTTATGCCATACAGCTTGATGTTGAAGACAAGGTTAGCAATATTTTTTGGGCTGATGACAATATGGTGGTGGATTATGAACATTTTGGTGATGTAACTTGTTTGGATACAACTTGCAGAACAAACAAAGATCTTCGGCCATTTGTACAGTTTTTAGGTGTTAACCATCACAGACAAGTGTTAATCTTTGCTGCTGCTTTTCTGTATGACGATTCCATTGAATCATTTAATTGGCTATTTCGAACTTTCATTAGTGCAATGTCTGGGAAAAAGCCAAAGACCATTCTCACAGAACAAGAAGCTGTAATTATTGAAGCCGTCAATACGGTTTTATCTGACACAAACCATTGTACATGTGTATGGCAGTTGTACGAGAACACTTTGAAACACCTCAGCCATGTTGTTAAGGATGCTGAATCTTTTGCAAACGATCTAAGGAGAAGTATTTATGACCCCAAGGATGAGGAAGAATTTACTCATGCTTGGGAGGCTATGCTGGAGAAGTATAATCTCCAGCAAAATGAATGGATGAGATGGATTTATAGAGAAAGAGAGAAATGGGCTGTTGTCTTTGGTCAGAATACATTTTTTGTAGACGTCAAAGGCTTTCATTTAGGTGAGATTTTGTCTCATAAATTTAGAAGTCATCTAAATCCTGACCTTGATGTGCTTCAATTTTTTAAGCATTTTGAAAGGGTAGTAGATGAGCAGCGTTACAAAGAAATAGAAGCTAGTGAGGAAATGAGCAGGTGTTTGCCAAGGCTAATGGGTAATGTGGTTTTGTTGAAGCATGCAAGTGGTATTTATACTCCAAGAACATTTGAAGTATTTCAGCGAGCATATGAGAAGTCTTTAAATGTTCTTGTTAACCAACACAGTAGAAATGGATCATTGTTTGAGTACAAAGCAAATACATTTGGGCATACTAGACAATACAATGTCACCTTCAATTCTTCTGATGACACAGTTGTCTGCAGTTGTATGAAGTTTGAGCGTGTTGGTATTCTGTGTAGCCATGCACTAAAAGTTCTTGATCATAGAAATATAAAAGTAGTTCCATCTCAGTACATCTTGGATAGATGGACAGGAGATGCAAGGTTGGGAAATCTTAGGGAGATTAGGCAATGTAAAATGCAAGATAATCCTAACATGGTTGTCACAAGCTGTTACAAAGATTTGTGCAACAGACTGCTCAAGTTATCAGCAAGAGCCTCTGAATCTATGGAGGCTTATCAGTTTGCTGCAAGGCAACTTGATGAAGTGATGATAGGAGTGGAGAAAATCTTGACATTAAAAGTTGAGCAAGGTCAAGTTATCACCTCAACTAATATTGATGCAAATGCTTCAGAAAATGAGCCTGCAGAGATCTTTCTGAATGGACATTCAATTGAGGATCAGGATGAAAGTAACAGGGCAAATGGAGGAAAAGACAGGAGAGCTACATCAGATAGGGGCTATCTAACAACCATGACTTGTAATGGAGCTGATTCTGATAGGATTTTGAATGTAGAAGTATCTCCACCAAATTCCGTTGTATGCATTTCAAGCCCCTCATCTGCATATGTTTCATCTCATTCTGCAACACCAAATCCCATTCTAAAGGTCATCTTATAGTTTATTTTGTGATCATATTATTTGTTTACAGTTATCAGCAAAAACATAATGCTCAACTTTTAAAAGAATATATTCTCTCTCTCTATATGTGTGTGTGTGTACAAAAGAGAATTTGTTGATTCTCCATTTGTGGTACAGGGTTTGTACAGTTTTGAAGCCAATCAAGTGGTTCACTGCATGTATGAACAGACTAATCATGTGCTGGACCATCAATCTAGTTCTAATACCTTGCAACCACCAAACATCTTTTCTAACCAACAGGATTCTCCTGGTCAATCTCAACTGCTGCAGGTGTTTATTTTTCCAGTCATCAAGTGTTTTTGATTATATGTGGAATATGCATCTGTGTATAACATGTTAAGAAATTTTTACTTAGGAGCCTATAATCCAGAGCACGTACCATGAGTCCATGCTCAGTAATAATCAGATGTGACAGGTAAACACATCTTGGTCATTAGCCACCACCATCCCTAAAAAGAAAAGATTTTTGCTGGGGTAGATTCATGTACGCTAACTTTTAAAATCTGCTTTGTGTATATTGGTTGTAGGGGATGGATCTTGACATCCAAAATCCACATTCCTCTTCATTCTTGCTGTATGACCATAGATACAGAAGTTCCAAGTCTGCATGAAGTACAAGAGGATAACATGGTTAAATAAATCATTTTCCTCTAATACTCTTTTGGTAGGGCCAATATTTTTGCTGTACAGTGGGGATTGATCTAGTCATAAACATTGAAATCAGAGTCATCCTTCTTTCTTTGTAAATAACCAAACATTCATCATACCATTTTGTGTAGCTCATATGAACATTACTTAATTGAATGCGATGACTACACAACTTTTTTGAATGAAAGCTAACATATATCTACAAATATATTTATATTTTTTTTAGATAATACATTCCTTTTTGTCCTCTTATTTCTTGACTTGAATAACTTTTGTTCACTTTGATCTGATGTTTTTACAAGGAATGCAATTAAAAGATATTTCGTTGCCACTCTGAACAAGAAAAACGTTTGGAAACCCTAAAAATTGCTTGATGGCCTGAGATGATTCTGAAAATTCTTGATGCATTTCTGTTTTAAGATTCTTCTGATGCACTGTAAGTTTATATATAATGAGAAAAATTATTATTTTAATAATGTGAGAACTATAAATCTAGACTATATAACTAAAGAACTATAAATCTAGACTTTATTACTAATATACAAATGGATAGTTAAAAAGTTAATTAGTGGTGATATGACCATTTAAAAAAGTCGCATGCATTTATCTAACTCTATACTTGGAAACTTTAGTTGCACGATATCAGTTATATCACTTGTGGATCTGGATCCTCTTACTCTAGCTTATAACATGAGCACATGCCTTTGTTATTTTAAGAGATACAAATTCAACGGTGGGACATTGTGCCGAAATTCGGGACCCTGTCCAAATATAGGTCATTTCGTTCATGATCTTGTGTCTATAGTCTATTCCATATCTCTCCTAAATTGGTAAGGAGATATTTGGCTAACCATGAGCTTTCTGATTATTTCCCCCCACCCCTTCCTCTTTGAAGTTATATTTAGCATGATTTTTAATTAGTTGACATTGTTGAATTTATTTACATTAAACACTGCATAAAAAAAGTCATTCTTTTTTTACGGTGATGTTTGAATTTTTTTGTCATTTTAATGGATCAATTCATGACCGTTCTGGTATTGTATAGTTTGATTTTTCCTGCTCCCACACAACTTGTGTTAAGATCATTTGACTACTTTGTAGTTGTACCGTACACTACCTTTATTTAGTTTTATTGACTTTCCTGCTGAAGAATTTTCGTATTGTTAACTGTTAAGCCACATTCATTGACTCGTCCGCTTATTGTGTCTTTTCATAATGTTCCCATTTGCTGACTTTTCAATAATGTGCTTGACAAAATGTCAGAACTAAACGGTAAACTTGGATTTGTAAAATGCAACCTTTAAGCTGCTGGAGCATCCACGATATTAACCTAATTGGCTTATCATTACCTTTTTATAAAGTGATCCAAACTTGCATGCTCACATGATCGCCAGAATTTGCTTAGAATTTTTTATCCTAAAAAAGAAAGATAATCAGAAAAAAGGTGACACTTAGTTGCTTGAGGGCTTCCCAAATAGTTGGGACTGGGAGGTTGGCTATTTTTAGAGAAGCAAAATGGTATTATGCCTGTCTTCGGCTTCCTTGAAATGATAGGATCATTATTAGCCGAAACATGTGTTTGGGAAGGAGAAAATAAAGATGTACCTTTCTATTTATTACTTCTGTTAGAGCGTAATACACCATTCCTGTTTCGGTTAAATTAATTATTTTCAAGATTTTCAATCGATAAAAGTGTTGTCCATACAACAAATTAAAGGAAATATTTATTCCAGGGAGAACTTATAATTCTTACGGCTATTAAAATAATTAAAATGACATTTTTTTTCTTTTGATTTTCTATTTTATTATATTTTCAAATTTTAATTAATAAGGTGTATAAACACCGACTGGTGCAATGATTACTCGAGGAACACCCGCACGGGCGGCACGGCCATGTTTATGCATTATGCAGGTCATTGGACAACCGGCCCAGCAGCTTTAGTCAAACCACGAGATAGTTTTTTTATACACTGAGATTACTGAAAAGAAAAATTATATAATTTTTTTAAAAGAAATAGTTTTATTATTAGATAAAAATTAATATATAATTTGCATTATGCATTTATCACTTTTTTATTCAATAAAGTTCAAAAATAAAAATATATTAAAAATGCATCTCTATTTTCTTTTGTTAGAAAAGTTTTAAATAAAGAATAGAGTTGCATTTTCAATATAATTTTGCTGGTACAGATTTACCTTGTTTCTCCAATCAAAACCACTCATCGACATGGCAGCTGGTATAGTTCTGTGTCGTCGCTCCATATCTGTATTTGTTGTGATGAGTGTGCTTCTATTGCGTTAACAAACCATCACCAAGCCAAGTTACACAACTTCTAAGATTTGATTGTGTTGTGGAAAGACATGGATGGGAGGAGGACAATTATGAATGCGAGGAAGATATTTTTTGTTCTTTCAAATTTTTAAATGTTTTATAGTGATGACTAAAAATCATCATTATCTTAGTGTTAAATGAGGACGGGTAGAAAAAATATTTTGATCACTTTTTAAAATATAAATAATTAAAAATAACTTTTTAAATATAAAAGATCAAAGTGAATAAAAATAAATAACCAAATATATCATTTCACCTAAATCTTTCATCTTCTTTTGAAGTCATACACAAAAGTTAGCTCGCTAGATTATCCAGACATTAAATTCCAGGCATCTAGTATGGATGCACAAGTGAAAATACACACATAATTGTGACAGTTTTTGTATATGATTCCAATTGATAAATACTCCTACTATGCTGTAAAAAAAAAAAATACTTTTTCACTAAGTAAGGAATTCTTATGATCGATTCATTTATTTTCATTTTCATTTGATTTTTTAGTACAATTTTTTACTATTATAAATTGCACTAATCTTTATAACTTTGATAAAAAAAATGAGATCAAAATCAAAGGAAGGGATAAAATGCGTTCTTGTTCTCATTTATTTTTGTAATCTTGTTTATAAGATTCTTTTAACTAGTTTTTTTTAGAGAATAGATCCTTTTAATTTTTATTATATATGTTGTTGTATGAAGAAATTTTTTAAATACAATTTCTGTGTGAATAAAAAAATTGTCCCTTGTGGTGCAGTTATATTATACCCAATTTTATAAATACATACGACTGCTTTGAAGGTAATACTCATTCACTGGTAATACTCATTCACTGAACCATCATATACTATACTGTTATTTTCAGTAAAGTTTCAGAATAACAAATTAGGCAAAAAAAAAATTAAAATATAACAATTTTAATAAAAAATTACAAAAATACTATAATTTCCAAATTATTTATCATTGTATAGCAATCAATCACGCCTGAACCAGATGTGTCAATCATGCCCCAGCCAGGCATGACTGGAGCTTAGTCATGCTCCAGTCATGCCTGACTCACCATGTGGTGACATATGTCATTTTGCGGCGCAATATATATAAACTTCGGAAGGTCATAACTTTTGACTGGAATGTACGATTAAGGTGAAATCAATGGTCACGCGCTCGAAATTAAGAGGAGAAGCTCTAAGCAAGTTCCAAAGGGGACTTGGTCAAATTTTTTTGCCAAAAAATGTCTCTAAATACCTCAAAATTACGATTTAATCTTCGAACCTTCAAAAAAATTTTGGTTTCTAATTTTTTATTTATTCAATTAGTGAATTGTATGTTATTTTTTATTTTTCTAATTACTTTTCTTAATTTCGAGTATTTTAAACGGTTTATTTTTTACTCAATATTAAAATTTAAATTTCTGTAAATTATTAATATAAAAAAAATTACATGATCAAACTTATTATATGCGTTGATTTATAATTCAGTGACAATTGACTTTAAATTATTGTCCACAACTATAATTATGTTTGCAACATAAAAGCTTTATAATTAATCACAATCATAACATGAAATGTATTTTTTATAAGTTTTTCTAATATAAAAAATTACCACCAAATTGTAGTGGTAAATATAACTACAATTTGAAACCATGAGTGACATCATAATTTTTTTTACATATTATTCGTGTATAAATTATTTACTCTTATACTAATATATAAAAATGAAAACATAATAATATTTTATGATATTTAATGCTAATTTTTGGGAAATAATCAAAATACCCAAAATTAAGAGAATTAATTAGAAAAATAAAAAATAACGTGCAATTCACTAACTGAATAAATGAAATATTAGAAACTAAGAAATTTTTTGAAAATTTGAAGATTAAATCGTAATTTTGAGATATTTAGAGACATCTTTTGGGAAAAAAAAAGTTTGACCAAGTCCCCTTAGGACTTGCTTAGAACTTCTTCAATTTTGAGCGCGTGACCACTAGTTTTACCTCAATCAGACATTCCAATCAAAATAACACGTGTTTCAAAATGACACGTGTCATCACATGGTGAGTCACACCTGGTTGGGACATGAATGAGCTCCGGTCATTGATTCAGGCATGATTGATTGTTATATAATGATTTAAATAATTTGGAAATTATAATATTTTTGTAATTTTTTATTAAAATTGTTATATTTTAATCTTTTTTCTAATAAATTAACAAATTTATAAAAAGAGGGGTCGGTGAAAAAGAAGAAAATGAGAATTCCGGGTGAAGAAGAAGGTGTTAATAAAAGCGCGTGAAGTTAAACGCGAAACAGAATGAGACGTCCAAATCTCCGACACTCTAACTACTAAATCCAAGTATTCCACAGAACTTCTTCAGCTACTTCCATTTTCATTCTCTTTCTCTAACTAAAACTAAACTCATTTCACTTCTCTCTCCTCCAATGACTTACTTTAATTGACTTCAGAAATGGGCTTTCTCCGGCGACTTTTCGGCGCCAAAAAACCCTCCGATTGCAAATCCGGCAAGAAAAGATGGACCTTCCTCAAACACACCGTAAGAAACAAGTCACTCCCGCCGCCTCCGATTCCCTCCGCACTCAACACTCACTTTGATTCCTCAACTCCCTTGGACGCCAACAAGCATGCCATCGCCGTCGCCGCCGCCACCGCCGCAGTAGCAGAAGCTGCTCTCGCCGCCGCCCACGCCGCTGCCGAGGTAGTCAGACTCACAAGCGGCGGCGTCGCCGCCACAAGTACCAGCATCAGACCCGCTGTTACGGTGGCGCGTGTCGGCAACCTTGAGACCGCCGCCGTTAGGATACAATCAGCGTTCCGTGGTTACTTGGTAAGTGAAAAAAAAAATACTAAAATCTATAATTTTTTTTCACAATTTACGATGATTGATGATGTCCTTGGAATCATGGTTATCCTTGTTTTGTTTCCGAGGTTTTTCTGTTTCAGTTGTTTTTTCTTTTTTCGGAAAAGTTTCTTCCATGGTCAGGTAATTTCAAATTTGTTGACCTTATTTTAATTTTATTTTTTTCTTGTTGAAATGGAATTTTTATTTTCTACGGATTTTCTCGGGAATCAAACGGTGGTCAAATATTGCTTGTTTTTCAACAGTGAGATTTTTTTTTTTATTTTAAAATTGTTTTCGCACTGAAAGCAACCTGTTCCGTGGACATAGGTGTTGGTCCCCTTCCGCCACCGCACCCACCTTTGCTTCCTTCCAAAATAGTGAAATGTACATTAATTAATTTTTAAATAATTAATTAAAAACTTTTTATTTTATTATAGTAAGATTCTGGAATGTGTTTGTTCTCTCTGTCTTCTGGAGTTGGATACTGCTGCTGAGTGCTGACAATTTGCTATATGTATATCATGTCATCAGATTCAAACTAGAGATTCCTTTTATTTTCCTATGCCAAGTTTTTCGATACATAATTTACGTTTGACTAGTTATATTTATAATAATTATTTTTTCCCCTTTGTCTTGTTGCATCACGTAATCCTTTCTCATAAATTATAAAAATTATTTACGAGTATCTTATCCTTTTCGGTTTTGAGAATTATTGTTACCTTTTCTTATCACGTGCTAGTTTGCTACATTTATTTAGTTTATTGCTTTCAGTCATTTCTGCCATGTGTGTTTGAGTGCCTTATTCTACCTTATCTCACAAACTTTGGCTTTACATTACAATAATATTGTATTTTCCATCAGAAAATGTTGCTCTCTAGTCTCTATTCAATATAACTTTTCTAATTTATTAGTTTGATTGACAAAAATGAACGATGTGTTCGATTTAAAAAAAAGTTAATTAAATTAATAAGGAATAATGAGAAGAAGGGAAACAGAGACTCCCAAGTACCCTACTCCTACAAGGTTCAATTTTTTATTTTTAATTTCTTAAAGAAAAAGTGCCTTTTTTGGAATTTGAGTGTGTAGGAATTGCAGGACTTTGTGGGGGATTCAAAAGAGTAAAATAGGACGTGAGAGTAGAATAAGAGAACCCCACATATAGTTGGTGAATGGTGAGTTATGATAGTTACCTTTGCAGGAGGCAAAGTAGAATGGCCCTGTGCGCAAAAAGCATCAAAGGTTAGTGGCCCTGTGCCAGCCAATCTTCAACCACAACTTGCTGATCTCTCTCCTATTACATTACATTGTGTAATGTAATAATGTAATGTAATAGGAGAGAGAGACCAACAAGTTGGTAACTACTAATTTTGTTTTTTTGGCTACGTATGAGGGGTGCATTTGTGATCAAGTCATTTTCTTGCCAAATCAAAAGATCAAAATACCATTCCTTAGTGGGGAAAAAAAGGGGCCTTTTCACCTTACTTTACTTAACATAAACACATTCTAGCTTTAATGTGAAAGCAGTAACTATGGTTAAGGTCACTAACCGACCATAATGCATTCTTTGTTTGAAAAGGTTAGAGAATGGAGCCAGATTACTATATTCATTGAACTAATGAACTTAACTCTTTTACCCTTTCTGCTGGTTATGCAAATCAAACTAAAGGGCAAATGTACCATAGGAAGCTTCAACGAATAAAAAGAAGAGTAATGACCTTTATGCAACAAATCTTTACAATAATTTCTACACAAAGGAAAGATCAAAAAAGAAAAGAAAAGAAAATATGAGATACAATAAATAACCTAGGAAAAAAAACAGACCGTTAGATTGAACAGAAAAAATTTGTTGGAAAAGAAAAAGAACATCGTTATAGAATGGATTTCATCACGGTGTGTGTTCATTACGTGTTCAATAATGATTGTGTACGTCCACCAGCCCCCCCTTCTGGATATTTCTCATTTATTATTAGTATTGTAAGATTTCCTTGCTTGTAGCAGGTCCTACATTACAATATGATAGGAAAGGAAATATTAATTTGTTAAAAGGGTGTTTTTTGGGTGAATTTGGAAGGCAAGGAGGGCATTGAGAGCGCTTAAAGCATTGGTGAAGTTGCAAGCATTGGTTAGGGGCCACATTGTGAGAAAGCAAAGTGCAGATATGCTGAGGCGCATGCAAACATTGGTGCGACTTCAGGCCCAGGCACGTGCAAGCCGTGCGCACTTGTCAGATAATACGCCTTCTTTCAACTTCAACTCTTCCCTACTTTCTCACTATCCTGTATGTAAGCAAACACCCTTTTTTAAGCATTTTACAACTGTCATCATTCTTTTCTTTGTAATCTCTCGCTAACTTTTTCGTTCAAGTACCAACTTCTTAGAAAGCCTCCTCATTTTCTTCAAACATATGCATGTCACCTTTTAAAATGTTACTTTTTCCATAAGTTCTTCCTTTTCTGCTACGAATTTACTTTCTACCTTGTAGTAAAAGCTGAGCCAGCGCAAGGTTGTCATTGAAATCTGAATTATCAGTTTAAAATATTGGCTATTATTATTACTCATAGAATGGCTCATCAACTATTGACTTGTCTGATCTTTTTTTCCTTTTTCTTTTATACTTACTTGTAGGTCCCTGATGAATATGAGCACCCACCTCGTGGCTTCAGTACAAAATTTGATGGATCTTCTATCCTTAAGGTACACGATTCTTCCCCATTATAACTACGATTGGGAGGAGCTGCTCTCCTTAGGCTCTCAAGAAATGTTTTTATTTACAAATGATAATTTTTAAAAAAATTAAAATATACTAATAATTACTTGATAAATAATATTAACTTCATGCAGTTCAATATTTACTTTTTTTATAAAAAAGTCCCTACCTTATTATGATTTTATCTCTTCTCATAAAAAGGGCTGCATTGCTTCTTTCACTCTCTTTAGTAAAGTTCTTTCTCTTTCCTTCAAACTATTACATCATTATTTCTTTTCTGTCTTTTCTTTTGTTGGGTACAAAGCTTGACCATGCTAACTAGGATTGAAAAGAAATGTTAAATGAATTTAAGATAAAATCATTATAAATTTAATGAATTATTTGGTTCGTTTAAAAATGACTTAATTATAAAGTTTGCTTAAGCCTAGATAAACCTTGGACATAGATGTTTGAATCAGTCCAGTGTTGATACAACTTGAATAAAAGTTGACTAAAATATGTAGGCAGTCTCAATCATTGAACTCCCAAGCAACAAATATTTTCATTTCTGTTCATTTCTGGGTCTTGTGGATATGGTTTAACTCTCTTAATTCTCCCTACTTCAATTGCATTTTTTTTTTCCTCTTAAAACTTGCAGAGATGCAGTTCCAATGCCAATTCTAGGAACGTTGACTCGGAACGAGTCCAGTTCGATTCCAACTGGTTAAACCGTTGGATGGAATTAGATAACAAGTGCAGCCAAACTGGAGATGCTTCATTGAAAACTAATGGACGCCCTGATGATGATAAAAGTGACAAGATTCTCGAAGTGGATACTTGGAGGCCACACTTCAAATCCCACCACAACAGTAGCAGCTCCTTTCAAGCAGCACATTATTATCTGAGTGCTGATTACAATAATGAGAACTTTGCGGTAGCACACGAGTCTCCATCAAAACGTTCAGCAAAGGCTCTAAACCAAAGCTTCTCATCAAGGGAGGTGTTGCAGCTAAGATCATTGAAGTTTCACAAGGGAAAAGAAGAAGCAAGTTCAAGAACTGCTGACAATAGCCCACAAGCATTTTCTGCCAATTCTAGAAATGGAAGTGGTGCAAGGAGAGGAGGAGGACCCTTTACACCTACTAGGAGTGAGTGTTCGTTGGGTTTCTTTAGTGGCTACACGGGTCACCCCAATTACATGGCAAACACTGAATCTTTTAGAGCTAAGGTTAGATCACAAAGTGCACCTAGACAAAGGCTGGAGTTTGACAGATACGGTTCCACTAGGAGGCCTGTTCATTTAGTAGGACCTAATTCAGACCATGATTCAGATTTAAGGAACAAAGTCCTACCTCCCTTTAACCAAATGAACAGAATTGGGACTAGCAATATAAGGTGACATTGAGTGTGTTACAAGACAATCCCCACTTTTTTTCCACAAAAAAGAAGAGACGTATTATTTCCTTTTGTTTGAGTTTCTTGTGTGTGGCAGCAGTTGAGAATGTAATTATTATTTTTTGCAGTATTCTTATAGTCCATAGTCCATACACGATTGTTGTCATTGTTGACGTTTTCAGTGAGTGTGGATTTGTAAATCATGACTTGGTTTGACTGTTTGCTTAGTGGAGTGCATGTTTTTAATCATAACTTACATGGAACTAGCCCCTTCATGTGAATAATTTAATGATGATGAATCCAAGTAATCATTTCTCGTTAGGGACAAATGCTTGGCAGTTGGCACATCATAATCTATAGGACAATACTTCAATATTTTATAACACCTTTTCATAACTGTACATTTTTTTATTAATATTGTTACTATTCTGAGATAAATGCACTAATTCATTTATTACAGAGCTACTAATTGTCTGTTTTAAAGTTGAGTGCATTTAATTTTGACAGAATTGGTTTTGAACCTTTAAATGTAATTTCAATCAAATTTTGCATTGAAAGATATGCACGGTGAGAGGAAATGATTATATAGGTACAAAAAACAAGCACTAATTTTTTCACACTACTTTGAGGCTAATATGCACTGCTCACACATAAAATGACTTTGATACAAATCAGTCAAATTACATTTGATATGATACTATCTAAACATAAATCATGGTATTATAAACTCACTTTTAACCAAGTTAACTAATTAAGTTCATAAAATCAGAGATGTTTCCAACTCCCTAGTTTATTGACTCTAGTCTAAACACGCTAATGCATCTAACTCCAGAATTTTTGGGGTAGGTGTTGAGTACTCTTGCACTTTTTCTTTTGAATGCTAAAGCCTATAATGTTATCAAAATCGAGTAAACTGATTTTTTCTTTAGATTATTTCATCTAGTCTATTCCAGAAAACGGGTTCAGGTACCTAACACATACTTACACACATTAACTCCTACTATATATCGTTTTCGCTATCAAATTAAAAGGTCTTATCTTTTCATAATCTATATAATTACTTGCATTCTAATTTTGTCCAACGCTCCAAACGTGAGATAATGTATTTTATACAGATGTACAACTAGCATTTTCCTCTCTTTAATTTGTATAGGAACAACCGATTTCAATTAGATTCCACTTTGTCATTAAATGCAATTGTTCACTTCTTGATCATTCTCATATATTTGTTATTATAAAATATCCCATTGTGCATAAAAATGTATAATACAATTTTTTGTTTTAGTAGATAACCTTGTGTGGTGGAGTAGTTATTTAGAGAAGATCTGTTTTTCATAGAATGTTCATTTTACTTAGTATTCCAATTTAGATTTATCGTCTGTGAATTCACGGAAACTAGATCTAAGCTTTCTTTCAAGTTTAGCCTTTCGGTGGTCCACTAGATTAGAAAGGGACATGAAACAAAAGGACAAAATAATTCATATATGACAGCATTACTCACCTCTTTGGATCTATCCCTTATCTTGTTCTGTTCTAGTTTTTTGTTGTTTTTCTTGAGGCTTCGAAAGGGAACTGTGTGTCCTTGGATGCTATGTTCACCTCAGGCCATGCAGTTGAAATCAAGCGATTATATGGAGCTGGTTATGACCATAATTAATGTAGAATTAGTAGTTTAATACTACTTCTCATTTGCCCCTCTATAATCTAGTTTTGGCCCACACCAATCCCTACACCCTACTCAAATGTCTACTAACGATGCACTTTTCTTTTATAAAGTGTAGCCTTCAATTCATCATGCCAAAATCATTAGCTTTTTTTTTTTTTTCAATAATGTAAAAGTTCCAAAGCAGTTTATTTGAATAACTTTGAATTGAACCTTTAAACAATAAAAAAGTGTCAGAAAATTTATTTCCTATTGTCAAGGTTCTCCTGAATTAGAAGAAGGAAAAAACGCCAGAGTTTATATATAATATGTTTGTGTTTGGCACTTGGTAAATGGTAATAATTATGAAACAGTTGAATGCTTTCACCAGGACACATTGTACCATGAGAAAGAGATTTGTCAAAAAAGAGAAAACGATGGTGAATCACAAAATAGTAGTATGATTTAAGGGGGTGACATATTCATGGCAGTGGATCCAACCTTAGATTTACAGATCCAACGACCACCAGACATATTAACATTATGAACACAGTAATTTAGGGTGGGGCATAGCATAGCATTGTGATTGAAATGGGTGTGGAATATCCGCGTTAGGAACAATAGATTTTGCTCTTGGCTATTGGTGGTGGTTGGTTTTTAGAGCAATAGAGCTTCATTGTGCCACACACTACTCGTCACGTGATTCATAATGACGATTTTGTGTAATGAATTCCCTACCAGCCTAACCAAGGAGAAATACAAGGTGTTACTCCGAAGCTCATACCTATATACGTAATGCTGATGAGTGATGATGACCCCATTCTAGGAAATATGGACTTTATACAAAACTTTATTTGATATGAAGAATGTTTATGAAAGTAAAATGCCATGTAGGTCTTGTGCATTACACTATTTTACAACAAACACTTTATTACTATTTCTGCAAGTGAAACTTAAAATCTCCATGATTCTTCTACAATTGTTTCTAAAAAATCATGCAAAGACACAAGGAACATAATTTCAATGAGTGACAAGTGTTGAAGTATAAGTGTGAGTTAAAATTTCACATTTGATAGAAATATAAAAGTTAAACACCATATAAGTGAGAAAAAAATTCATAAACTTTAGTCTTAAAGTTTTGGGTTAAGGTGTGGTGTTTAATTTACTTATATAGTTACTCAGATATAAATCTTTCCGATATGGAGGTGCAGGAAGCAATTTCCTACATGTACTCAAAGCCAAGCCCATAAGACAAAGAGGGAGAGACTTACAAAAGTCAGAGTTTGGATCAATGATAAAGCCCAAAGAGACACCACATAAACCTGGTAAGATAGCTATGGCTGTGGAATTTGGGCTGTAAGTTTCAATTAGGCCCATTAAGCATTTAGAAACATATGGCCTATTATCACCAATGTTAGCAATGTTGTTCAAGCCTAACATGGCATCACAGCAAGGGGACCCTGGAATGGGGTTTGGGGAACCATAGGTGATGAAGATGGAGCATGCTGAGAAAAGTAGAGTAATTGTGGAGCATTCTATAAATGCAGATACAAAAAATGGGGCCAAGGAAAGCAACATCAGCAACACAATTATTCTTAAAGCCTTGTGGTAGCTTCCCGTACAAGGTTCCATCAGAAATATGCTTATAAGGAAGGCTTTTTTCTCTTCTTTTTTTCCCTTCCTTTGTCTCTCCTTAAAGAAGCTTTACAATTAGTTAAGTGGAGTCATTCGGTACACTATAAAATTATATTATGATATACGAGGGAAATGCTGGTTTGGTGTGCAATGTGGAGCTCGTGGTTCTACATGATTTTTTAATGAACTCTGAGGCATGCATGATGTAACTATTTCAAAAGTTGGATTAAAACATGCAAAGTTACTTACTTAAACAACTGACAACTGGCATCAGCAGGTGTCGTGGTGTAGTTGGTTATCACGTCAGTCTAACACACTGAAGGTCTCCGGTTCGAGTCCGGGCGACGCCAATGTTAAATTTTTTATTTTCTTCAATTTTTAAACAATAATATTTTACATAAGAACAAACAAAGTGGATGGGCCAAATTTTAGTCTTTTGCAGACACTGAAATAGTGGGAGATTACGGAATGACTTAAGTAGTGACCCTAGTTTGTACAAGTAGTGGGTGAGCCACTGAGCCCAAGTGTACAGGGTAAGCAATGAACAGCTAACTATCTTTTTATACACAGACAGATTAGGTGAACCCGAAGGGTACGGTTTAAGGAATTAGTAGTGATTCTGGTGAGGCGTCCAAACTATACATTTTCACCAATTTGCATTGCTTTCCTAGCTAAACTGTCTTTTTCTAATTCTAAACACAATATCTGTTGGATGTTCATGTCTAACCGACGGATAATTTTTCTTTCTAGTTATCGTTTCTGATAAGACATTGATTGTTGGCCTTATTTTGAATTCGACATGCTTGTGATACAAAGATAAAATAATTAAACAGCAATACGAGTCCTCCTTCCAAATGATCCATCAATTCCTTGATTGCTTGAGAATTCTTGAATTTAAATTTGAAATCCATAATTACCATTAGAAAATAAAAAGACAATAATGAAGCTGACAATCATTTAAAATGAGAAATTAATTCATATACTAGCAAATTTCTTTATATATCATATACTAATATGTATAATTTTTTTTTTAAAAAAAGCATAAATTCATAAAGGCAATTATTTAAAGAACAAAAAAAACTAAAAGAGACAAAACAAGCCAGTTTCTAAGAGCTCTATGGCTATACACATAAGAAAAGATATTGCAAGTGAAAATCATTTCCCCTTTCTTGTTTAACTGTCATTGCTGCATTCCCATTTAGAAGTAGGGACACATGTTAAGTAGCTACACCAATGGCAGTGGTCATACCCTTTCTCACCCCGAAATAGCATCACCAATGCAGTCGATAACCTGCCGTTAAAAAACGAATTTCAGTGATTTTAACATTCTATTTTTTTTTTTATCAAAGTAGAGAAATTCATGGATTCATGACAGACTATAAACTTGCAACAGAATGCAAGGAAAAATAACCAATAAGTCCCTACACTATTTATTTGATAGGGAGCATACAAAGTAAAAAACAAGCTTTTTCATTTAATAAGAACAGTCCATGTAATTTCAAAAAATTGAATTGACGAATACTTAGACATATACCAATATAATATATGAATTTTATCTCCTTTAGCAAAATACTTATTAAAGTAGCAACATTCCTTATGAGGATTTATGGAAGGAACTAACCCTGCAATCAACAGAATAAGAGACACAACCCCTAGAACATATTGGTAAGCCTTGTACTTTGACTTCATCCGAACATTGGCAGGAAGACGTCGCTGCTCTAACCAACCGAACTGAGGACGTGGCAGCAAAATAAAACCAAGGAGTAATCCCACCAGGAATCCTCCGATGTGAGCAAAATTATCTACGTGTGGCAAAATGCCAATGCCAAGGTTGATTACAATGATCACTAGAAGGGTTATTAAAGCTATTGCCTGCAAAAAGAGTGAAAAACAAAAGTTAACTCGTACCATGTTAATCTATTTTGAATGTATGATACTAATTGATTGCAATGAGCCAAAATGTAGAAGATTTGATGTGTCTCTTGTATTGAAGAAAATTAATAAACATGCAGAAAGGAGAAAGCCATAAATTAGGGTGACCTAAAGAATTAGGTACACTCACTTTATTGGAATATATAGTCCAGTTTGTGATAAGTTCAGACAGCATTGCGCCAAGAAGTCCAAAAAGGGCACCAGAAGCACCCACAGAGATGTGGTCTCTGATAAATAGAGTCGACAGTACACTTCCACCAAACCCAGACACCAAGTATATAATTCCAATCTTAACTGCCATTAGTTTGACAAATGAAAATGTTAGGTCCATTAATTTGTAAAGTAAAACTTGACCAAAAGAGAAACTGAATTAAGTTTCCTAACAAGCAAATATGAACTTGGATGTTTAATGATTGTTTATCTATTTTGTGTGACATTTACTACGTGACATCAATGTAACCATAAGAAGATATTACTAGTTTGGAAGAAAAACATACTAAACCCGAATTGTTGCTCAAGGCGAATGCCAATGAAGACCAGACTCAACATATTAGCCAGCAAATGAATAACCCCAGCATGTAACCAAATGCAAGTGACAAGTCTCCATCCCTGATGTCTATTCACAACATTATCCCATCGAAGGGCTCCCATCTTGGTCAATCTTCAAAAATCAATAAAACATTTCAAATCAATAATTTTTCCTCAAGAACATAAGAACAAAATAGGCTACCATTTAAACTGTTACATGAATAGTGCATACAAAGAATTGCAAGTTATAAAATTGGAAAACGCACACACTCATGGCTGGATAGGTAAATATTTTGCTTTCTCCTTCCCCCTTTAGTAGAAGACAATAACCAAGTCAAGAACCCAAATGAAACAAGTCAACTACAACACTTAAAAGCTTATTAAATATTCAATGAAATAGAAAAGTCGACGGATGTACAACCCGTTTCACATTCTTCTCACTGACAACATAAAACCAGCCTATAAACCAAACTGAAATACAGATGCTGGAAAAAAGAAAAGAAGAAAAAAAGCCTTTCCTGAAACAAAGTACAAGTCAATACACCAATTTTTAAAAATCCTTGATCCTTACCTTGTTTGCCGTTAATAAAGGGTGATAGAGAAAATAGTGTATTTATAAAAAACATATTGAAATATTATACAATAATAAAAAAATTGGAAATTTGAATACAAGTCCAAAGTATTGTGCGTTGTGGCTAATTTTTTAAGACCCGAGAAATGCCACAGTCCCAGCCAAGTCAAATGATAGTCAATCACAAAAGATGCAGCCAACTTTCTCAGCTCACTTGAGGCATTTAACCACGCAAAGAACCTTTACGTTTCACCACACTTGGCTTTCTCATTACTCATTTATTTATTCTTATGAAAAAAATGATGACATCGAGTTCCCTCAATCTCTACCAAGGCAGAGAACTGAAACAGGCCATGAAGAGAGAACCGTTTGAACTTCGAAATTCATCTCATAGAGTAAATAAACTAAACAAATTCCAGAGTACCAGAAAGCCATCGCTTAGCACACAACATATTTAAAGAGACACCCAATTCACTAAATTTAGCAAAATTTTCCAAAAAAGCTAAAACAAAAAACACCCAAAAAAAAAAACATTCTAAAGTACATTCTATTCAAGCCAGGAAGCGTTGAAGTTCCCTTCCAAAGTGAGACCACCAATAAAAGCAATACCAAAATCCCCCCAAAAGATACGAATAAGAAGAACTAATAGAACCACAAACGAAACCAATAAGATAAATAGCACATGGGTATTGAAGAAAAACACAAGGGATTGAGCTCATACGTTAAACAAGAAGGACCAAGCAAGGGATTCTCTTGCATAGGCTGAAAAGAGAACCTTCCAAGAAACCTTGGCACGCAGCGACCTTGGAAACGAAGGTTGTTCCTGGGACAATTGTTGATGTACATGGTAATAACAAAGACAGCAATATTAGCAACCACAAACATAGGCACGAGCCATGATGTCCAATGGGTCTCAGAATCATAAACATGGGAAGATTCGGGCGCAGAGTAGTTTTCCTCTGCACTTCTGTTGTTCTTGGTTACTCCACCGCCACTTTCAAGATCTCTTCTTGCCATAATTTCTCTCTCTTAATATCCAAGTCTGAAACTTTTATTCTGTAACGTACGGTGCTTTATAGTTTATAGAGGTGGAAGAGGGCGAAATCATGGTCGTTTTTTTTCTTAATTATCATACGTGGTTAGTTTTGAATTATTATTAAAAAGGATTAAGTGTAATATTGATTGTGATTTCTGAATTAAAAAGTTGTAATTGATGGTATATTATTTTTTAATTAAATTTTAAAATATTTTACCATTTTAGTTAATTTTAAAAATATACGAATTTAAAGTTTTAATATTACTTTTCATTTTACAACTTTAAAATTATTAATTTTTTTTAATTTTTTTATAAAAGTTATAAATTTATTTACTACTTAATGTTAAAGATTATTATTTATTTTATAAATTAAAAATAATATAAAAAACTTAAATTTAAATGAAAATATTAAAATGTATATATCTTCATTTAATAAAAATATTAATAATGAGATGATATTTCACAAGAAATTAAATATATTTCGAAGTTTCATCTTATCACTGTATATCAAATTTTTTACCAGTTTCAATTATAACATATATTACAACTTACTTTCTTTTAAATAATAATTCAAATCAACCTTTAAATAATAATAAAAAAAAAAAACTCGAATGATCGTTTCGCCTGTGAAAGAGGTGGGAATGTGGAATTGGTGAATAAGTTTAAATGGGGGAATGAGAGGACATTAGTTAGTGGGAAGGGTATGTCATTTACTAACTGCCGCATTAAGAACTTCACAAACATAGTGGGTGTATGGTTGAGAAGGGTTTATTTTTACTTTTGTTTTTATCCGTGAGATTTTGATAGAATTAATTTTGTGACATAAAATTGGGTCAATTAAATAAATTTATCAGCACAATATATTAACTTTAATATTGTTAATAATTCAACAATATCAATATTAATAACATATTTAATCTAAATTAATTAGGATGAGTGATGGATGAATTTAAGATAGATAAAAAATAAAACAAAGAGAAAAGAAGAAGAGAAAAAAAAAGTGAAAATAAGATTAAAAAAATAAAAAAAAAAACTAAAATAAAAGAAGAGGAAAAAAATAAAAAAGAATTAATCAATATAAAAAAGATAAAAATTAAGCTATATTTTTTATGTATACTTTATAAGTAAAATTCTCAACAAAGATTAATATGCAAGAAGATGGATTTGATTTTCTTTATTAATGTAAAAAATTTATTGATGGATAATGTATAATAATTTTAATAATGTTTAATATAAATATATTATATTAAATATGTTGTAATTCTTATAAGTCTCTAAGATTCAGTTGATATAAATTTTTATATATAAAAAAGATATAGAAAAACATAAATATAATTATGGTATAGTTAGATAAAAATATTATTTGTTAAGTAAAAAAATATGTATTGTTGAATTATAATTATTTAAAAATTATATTTTTCAAAGGAATGTGCGAAAAATAAATTGAGATGATGAAAAGCATTTCAAACTGGTCCTTAAAGCGCACGAATCTAGTTTTTTATACATGAATTTATCAAAATTTCTCTTGCGGTGTTAGGACTTATTAGTTGGACAAGACAGATGATGGTCAATGAAACTCGCACGATTTGCACTGATTGGACTTGAGATGACATGGCAGGTTTTGATTGGCGGTTGGTTTTCAATATTGTGGTTGTGGGAGTAGTGGATTATAGCCAGTGTGGGGTATTTCGTTTTCGTACTTAACTGGAAGGATCAGTTTGGGAAGTAGAGATGATAAGTCGGTGGGGACTATTTTCGCCCTCCTTGCTCTCCGCAAAAAGCCCGATAGATACGAGTAGAAATATAAATTTTATTTTTATTTTATTTTATTTATTTATATCTGTGATAAATTTTTAATTTTTATATTTTGATACTTTTAATTTACTTATATTTTAAATAAATTATATATTAATTTTTTAATTATATTTTAATTCAAATGATATATAAAATATAATGATAATAAAGAAATTAAAGTTAAAAAATTATGAATTCAATTATATTTTTAATTAAATCTATATTTTAATTTTTTTATTTAATTTAATTATTAATTTAATTGATTTATATTTTCACAAAACTATAACAATAAAATCTTTAATATATATTAGGTTTAATTCCATTAAATTATATTTTAATTTTGTTTTGATATATTAAATTTAAAAAGTTTTGACACTAACAAAGTTAAACGTTTTAAAAGAAAAACACAAAAAATGCCAAAATGATATATATTTGAAAAACATAAACGATCAAAACAAAAAATTTTAAACTTAATATACTAAAATGAAACTAAAGTATAACTTAATGGATAAAAAATAATATTAAACCTATATTATATATATATATATATATATATATGTTATGATAAAAAAAGATTACAAAAATATATAATAATGATAGATATGGGTATAATTTAACACCTATCTACATCTTCATTCCTCTCTAAATAATTTGGATAATACCCATATCCATATTTATATCCGCCTAAAATGAATATTTTCTGTGAAACTCAAGGTGATATCCGCATGTACGAGATTATTTGCAAGCCCTATTCGGGAGCAACCAGGTTGGATAAGTTTTGTGTTTAAAGCTGCTAAGCTATGTATGCTATGTCGATTCGCTCTATTCAATCTCACCCACGTTGCGCTCGTTGAATAAATACTTTTTTTTTTTTTTTTACTATACTTCATCTTGCCTAAAAGGTCTTGAACAAAACTGAGAAAACATTAATCCATGTATAAACTACAAACCCAAAAGTCATTAAGACATTAACCCATAGTGACAATCATCAATTCTTCGTTTGTGCCTTCTCAATTCTAATCATTCCTCAAACAGAAAGGACCACTTATTCTGATAAATTGGACTTGCTTAATGAATATCATAGATAATACACACTTTTACGTACTCGAACTTTTTTTGTTCATATGTGAAAATGAAGGACACTAATTTCATTGTCGCACTCTCAAACCATAACCTTTCTACAGAATCACATTATTCGATTTATAATAATTAAACTTTTTTAGAAGAAAAGCCTTTGCCATAAAAAGTACCTTTTTAGATGCACACTGTCGCGTTGGTGATCCAATCAAGTAGAGTCATTAGTGACCTCTTAGAATGTGATAAATATACCCAAAAAAAAATAGGCGTGTTGCCGTGCCAAAATGAAAAGATTTAGTGAATAAATATTCTTATGTATTAATAAAAATTTGATTCATTAATCAGTATAAACTATAAAGTTTTAATCTTTTTTTTTTAATTCACGAAACTCTATAGAACCCCATACGGTTATGCTTAAAGAACTCTAAAGCAGTAACCAGACTAAAGCATACCTTGAATATTGGTAATTGCTATATTCACTCCCCTTCTTTGCTTATCCACTTATTTTTTTTAATTTCATGAATATTTATAGAGAAAAATTGGATTGGGTTAGATAGAATCGAAAGAAGTGGACTTTTATCATTCAAGGCCCAAATATAAGCAGGCCAACCTACTACTATCCAATCCAGACCCTATTTCTTACACAATTATTTTGGTTCACTTTTTTGCCTTGGATTCAAATTGAACCTAATTTTGCAATCAACACAAAAAAAAACCTTGTGTAATTATAAAAATGTACGCATTTTATAAGAAAAGAAAATTCGGTTTAGATAAAAAATAATTAAAAAGAAAAGATGTTTTAAAAATTCGTGAGGGGATAACTTGCCTAAATAAATAATGTGAAATGGCAGAAAATTCTGAACTAAACGTGACTTGTGAAGTTGTGATTCTTCTTAAAAATGCTTGCTGTCTAATACAGTTAGTTTTTTTTTTTTTTTTTACAATAATACAGTTGCCTTTAATCGTAGATGATATTTACATCACCTAGTTAATTAAATAAATAAAATTCATTTATAAGCTTCTCAATGGGAATAGAAGAGCTGCGTACACGAACATATGGCTGTATATAAATTTTTAGATTCTAAAAATATCATAGTCTGTCTCAAAATCTGAATAATCATTATATATGTTTTAAAGAGTGTTTTGAAAACTGATTTCGAATAAATTGATGTTAAAATTAATAATAATCAGTAGGGAAGGCAAAATATTTTACTATGTTATACTCATTTTGCTAAAATTCAATCGCTGAGTTATTTTGACAAATTTTTTATTCATATAAATTGAAGACACTGTTTGAGTTTATAATAACTCAAACACTCATCTTAAGCTTCTTGACATTTTGACAAATTAAAAACATGAAAGATTTTTTAGATTATTAAAAACATTACTATAACTATAATTAATTGAAAACACTCACAACTTTTAACCTTGTTTCCTTACCATTAACTCTGAGTAATGTAATATAAGAGTGTCTTCCTCTAATAAATCAAATCATTTTAACTGCCTGTCACGCATGCTTCAAAGTGATTATCTGCAGAAGAATATTTGCAAGATCTGACATAACTCTATTTTTAGTTTTGTAATAAAAATGATTATTAATTTTCATGCCATTAAATCTGAAGGCATTTATTTTGCACACCTTATAAATAAAGTAGGCTATATAGGCTTTTAATTAGCATAAATGTTAAAAACATAAAATCAATAAGACGTAATTGCCGTAATTGTTCCATAAACAAAAATAAATCAACGGTACTTGGCATATATATTACTACATTTTATGAAGTCGAAGGTTCTATTGCATCTTTAAATTCATTTCGTTTCATAACTTCTCCCCTCTTTCTTTGATTGTGGCTCGTAACAAATATTATTTAGGTTTATTTTTCACCTTTTGAATTCAAGGATAGGACTTAGGAGTATTTTAAATCTGAATTATCTAACTAGTTGAACAAATCGAATCGAATATTTAAGTTGTTTTTTTTCTCAAACAGTAGGATTCAACCTAAATTAAACTAATTACTAAACTTGATTTCTATTAATTTGGTACTCGAGTTTATATATTTGGATGCCAATACAAAAGGTAAATAAATTCACCAAAAAACAATACAAAGGCAATTTTTTTTTTTTATTTTTGATGGTGGACGTTTGTAATTTTCATAACAAATTTATGAATTCTTTTATATTTTTAAACCAAAAATATATTACTAATTTGATTTTTTTTAGTTAAAAGTTTAGGTGAGTTGAATTTCAATAACTCATGAAAGTTATAACATAACTTAAGGCTTAACAAACACTTACAAAAATATAAAATATTTATAGATCTCTTACAAACAAAATTTTCATATTTACAATAAGATTTGAGTCCATTTTTTGGGATATGAGTCAATCCTTAGTTCCTACCAACTGGATCAACTTTTATATGCTTACTAATTTGTTTTGATAAGTTGTCATAATTTTTTTTAAACAAAACAAATTAAACCAATTAAATTTAATTAATTTATATTTTTCTCACCAAATTAAATTGACTTCTGTACATATTTTTTTTTTTTGGAACAAGAAATGTATTCGTTTGTTCTTGCAAAAAAACAAGTTGAAAGTTAGTTAGTGATCATATATCTTCTATAGAAAAGTCACGCCTATTTATATTTTTAATCTTATCATTTAAATATAATTTAGTGATTTATATCTGTAGTTCTCATTTAATCATTTAAATTTTTGTTTTATACTATTTAATAAATTTCTTTACAATAAAAAATAACAAATCTATCTATAATCTATTGAATTATTTTATATTATATTTCTTATCATGCATATTAAATTTCCTTATAAAGTTTGAAGGACAAAACTGATATATGATAATATCAATTGGATCCCCTATTTTTCTATGATGATATCATCGAACCATGCACATCAATGTATGCATAATTAGGTCCTCTGTGTTATCTAAAACTCGTACCATTGTAGAATAAATGATGGCCACAACAAATATGTAAATCAAGACAACAATTTTTTGTGCAAACGTTAAATAAAGAAATCTTTTTTATTTTGATTATATAAGGATTTTTTTTATTTTTATATCAATTTAGTAATTGAAAACAGTTTGGATGAGTATATGACACCCTTCATGTTTCAAGTTTCAACCCACGAGCTTGCATACTGCCCAATAGCTTTGTTGTTTATTTGAGAGGATATTTTTCACAAATTCCTAAAGGATTTTGGTATTTTTCAAATGACACGACATAAAATAATTGTTTTGATAAATAAATAGTAAATTATATATTTTTATTAGCGATTAAATTAATTAAACAAAGCAATTAATAAGCCTATGATTAATGATTAAACAGAAAAATTTTCAATTAATGTCCATGAATAAATAAACAATTAATGTATGTGTATTTAGCTGGACTGTGCAAATAAATTAAAATGAAACGTTGTGTAGATATATATATTGTACATTTGTTCCGATGGTTCTATTTGAATTATTAAATTTTTTTATATTACTGTTGACATAGTCGAATTATTTTATTGATTAAAAATATATAATAAATGAAAAACATTTTTAGGTTGTTAGAAAATCAAAATTAAAATTTTAAAATCTTAGAATTCTGAGTACGTTTAATTAGTTTTCCAGATATTTATAGCATTTTCCTATTAATTTTAAAAAAAACATACAAAAGAAATGGTATGTTTATACTTATATGGAAAATATGCTACGGTAAAATATATATGTTAAATGAAAAAAAAAAAAGAAATTACACTCTGGATTCCCTTTTCTTGAACAATGAACACTGTCAATGCCATGCGTGTCTAAATTGCAATTGACGCAAGCACAAAAATAAGCCAACACTAATTAGGAAGCACAATATGACAATATGATGATATTATTTTCACACCCCCGTCTTCTTTCTAGCCCATTCTCCTTCCCAGGTCTCTTGTATAAATTACATGTATTTTTTATACTAATTAAATATCTCGTGTTCTCTGTATGGGTCTTAATTTTATAATTTATATTCTTTTATATGTCAGTATATATGTAGGCTATAACATTATTATGTTAATTGATGGTATGTTTAGAATTTTATTTTAGATTAAATATTATTAAAATAATTATATTAATTATTATTGATAGAATAATAGAATGTATAACCCGTATATGGATTGTATACGTAATTTTTTAAGAATCGAGATGATAAATAAAAAGTTGTTATAATTATAATATATTAAATAAATTGAATATTGTATAATATAAAATTATCAAAATCAATTTAAAATTTAATGATTGAATTGATTTATTTAATTATAATATATTTTTAAGGAAATATTATTTTGAATAAAAAATTAAGATAATTATCGATTGTATTATAATCGTGATTTATTATCATAAATTATATTAAAATAATATATTACCATAATTATCATCATGATTTATTATTTTGATTAAAAAATTGATTGATTGTATCAGAACAATTTTTTATATATGAAATAAAAAATATAAAAAAAATTTAGATAAATAGATAGATTATAAGAAATAATTTATTTGAATAAAAAAATTATCAAAAAATAATAATTTTTAATACAAATTAGTACTAATATAATTCTAATTTTTGGAATCAATAATTCAATATTGCGACTATTAGTTAAATCAAAATAATCTTACATCAAAATTAATCAACGCACTCCATAATTCTTACTTGAAACTAAAAAAAGAAAAGAAAAGAAGGAAAAACAATGCAAATCCAAGATTGGATAAAAGGTTGGATTCGTGACGCACACAAGATCCAATCCGTTAAATCCCCTACTGACGCCACCGATTCACAATTTGCTCACTTCCATTCATCACCCTCCACGTTAACCTTTCGATCCAAACAAAAACCTTATAGCCCTAACCTCTCGACACTCTCATTGGCCTTTATTAGATCTTACGGTGGACCGACACACACTAGATGGAAGCCATCCAAAAGGACAAAGCAAGTAGATTGTAGTTGACAATAGTAATAGCGGACGAGGCGCGTGTGACACGCGCTCTATGTTGAGTTGTGATTGGTGGCGGATATCACCAACCCCTTCTTTCTAGCATGGACCCCACTCTCTTATGTTATACATTTCCTTACATTATAGAAAATAATAATAATAAAATAATAAATTGTGTGTAGAAAAGAGAGTAACCACAGAGAAAGATGTGGTTGAAGAAGCAGCAGCTATATTATTATTAACAGAAACTGCCACAAAAGGAGTTTGGAATCTAACTTGGATTCAAAGCAAAACCCGAAAGGGTTCTTTCTTTCAGTTAGGAAAAAACAAACAAATATCTTTAGAGAAGAAAGAAAAGAAAACCATTGACTTTCTGATTACCCCATAGTCACTGTAAGTCAGCTCCATCATTTTTTATTTTTTTTAAAGAAGAATAAACATATCAACATATAATATAAATATTAGTATACTATTTTATTTTATCTGTCCCTTTCTCTTCCAAAAGGTATGATAAGCCGCATACCCCAACGGCCCCCACAACATCAGCGGCCGGACACCAATGTGAGGATGTAAATTGGACTATAATCACAGTCTAGCAAACAAGAAATGGAATTCCGTTGCCTCTTGCGAGGTGTCGAACCCGGGTCTTACCCCTGGTATCACTCCCTTTCTCTTCCAAGAAAAACATAATAATAGTGAGAGAAAGAGATTTTTACCTTTTAAGATTGAATGGTTTTTGCTGTCAAATTTATCAACCACGAATTGGATATTTAATTTATAATTTAAAAGAGAAATCATAACTTTTCTAGGCTGTGGAACCCAGTGGCTCTGTTTGTTATTTTGGCTCTTTTACTTTGCTCACTGTCAAATTAAAAGGTATCGTTTTCTCCGTACCATGGTTGGTTTGTATACCATTAACTTTCTCCATTTCTCAGTTTCTCACTTTTATTATATCAGTGTGGGGGTGGAGAGAGAAGAGAAGAGATAATGGCGGGGGTGGCGTCAACGAGTTCTTTTATCTTATCTTAGATTTGGTGGGATGCATTTGAAATGAAAAGTCAGGGTGGTGTGTGTGAATATGACTATGAGATGAGATACATGTGAGTTAAGGTTTTGTTTTGTGTTTGTTGTTGTCATTATATATATATATGTGTGTGTGTGTGTGTGTGTGTGTGTGTGTGAAAAGATTCTTAATCTTTGTTTTATATTCTTTTTTCTTTTTTATTCCTGAGGTGCGTTTTGGCTTAGACCTCTTTGGATTTTGTCCTTGCTGGGGTCTTTGTCAAAATTCTCAATACTGACAAAGAATCGGTCAAGTGTGAAATATAGGAAAAACAAGTGGTTTTAGTCCTTCTTATTCTGTGTCACTGTTCGTCGTATTTTTTCTGCTGTTGGGGTTGCAGACATGAGATGCAGGTGTGAACCTTGGATCAGAAAGGAAGGAGATTTTTCTTGTCCTCTTTCCATCGGTTTCAGGAATAGCCTTTTAGCTATCTGCTAGAGAGAAAGAGAGAGAAAAAGGGAGTGTCGACAAGGAAACAACCTTTTGGCCATGTCTACCTTTTCACACTAAAAATCCAATCTTGTCAGTGCTTAGCTCAATCTGGTTTAAAAGGTCAAAAAGTTAAGCGTATTAAGGAATCAAAAAACTGAAAAAAGTTCCTTTGCAAAAGTGAAAGTGACAATTTTGGGTAAAAAATAGAAATAAAGAAAAAAGGGAAGAACATGAGAGTCAGCATGAGAGGAGGAATAGAAGCAAAGAAAATTTTGGGAGATAAAAGATAAAGGGTCAACCCATTTTTTTAAAGTCTTTTGTGGGGTCTGAGGGTTGCAGTGTGGGGGTGCAAGAGTTGTGACTGATATTTATTTCTCAATCCATTCCCAGTTCAATGCAAAATTCATCTTCCTTCTCCTACTCAACTGTATGGTTTTGATTTCCATCTCTAATCATTTTGTTTAATTGTTTATTTCTCTGTTGGCATTGAATTTTACTTGTGCATCTTATTATTCATCCCTCTTCTTGTTGTTGATGAGGCTATGATTATAATATTATACAGCAACGGAAAATGGAGGGCCCCAGTGAGATAGGTCTCATTGGGGAAAATTTTGATGCTGGTTTGATGGGGAGGATGAGGGACGATGAGTATGAAAGCCGTTCTGGAAGTGATAACTTTGAAGGCGCATCTGGCGATGATCAGGATGGTGGTGATGATCAGCCACAGAGGAAGAAGAGATACCACAGACACACCCCACACCAAATTCAAGAGCTTGAAGCGTATGGCTTTATGAAACTTTGCAGATTTTTAATTTTTATTTTGCTGATTTGCTTGAGTGGTTGAGTTATGTGGTAAGTTTTATTTGTGTTTTTTTGGGTTTTGCTTTTATCGATTTTTAGTTTCTTCAAGGAGTGTCCTCATCCTGATGAGAAGCAAAGGTTGGATCTAAGTAAGAGGCTTGCTTTGGAGAATAAGCAAGTCAAGTTTTGGTTTCAGAATCGACGAACCCAAATGAAGGTGAATTTGAAGACACTAATACAATATATATTATTGAACTTGAATGCAGTCTGCTGATGCAATTTTGATATTGTACTAATTGAAGTGATTTTTTTCTTGAATCAGACCCAACTGGAACGCCATGAGAACATAATGCTTAGGCAGGAGAATGATAAGATCAGAGCTGAGAACAGTTTGATGAAGGACGCCATGTCAAATCCAGTGTGTAACAACTGTGGTGGCCCTGCTATTCCTGGCCAAATTTCATTTGAGGAGCACCAGATTAGAATTGAGAATGCTAGACTAAAGGATGAATTGAACCGTATATGCGCCTTAGCAAACAAGTTCCTTGGTAAGCCAATCTCATCATTGACCAATCCCATGGCTCTCCCAACCTCAAATTCTGGTCTTGAACTTGGTATTGGAAGGAATGGGATTGGTGGTTCAAGCACCCTTGGCACTCCCTTGCCTATGGGGCTTGATTTGGGAGATGGGGTGTTGGGCACTCATCATGCAATGCCTGGGATTAGACCAGCATTGGGATTGATGGGAAATGAAGTTCAGCTTGAGAGATCTATGCTTATAGATCTTGCATTGGTTGCTATGGAGGAATTGCTGAAGATGACTCAGGCAGAGAGCCCACTTTGGATCAAGAGTTTGGATGGTGAGAAGGAAATGTTTAACCATGAGGAGTATGCAAGGTTGTTCTCTCCTTGTATTGGTCCAAAACCCACTGGCTATGTAACCGAAGCTACAAGAGAAACTGGGATAGTAATCATCAACAGTTTAGCCCTTGTGGAAACTTTGATGGACGCGGTATGACTATGATGATCAACTTCCTAGGCTCCAGTGAAGTTTAACCAATTTTAGTTTTTTGAATTGCCATTGATGCAGGGACCAAAGCAATGTTTTTGATTTGGTGTTTTTGTTCCTAACATAGGACTATGACTATTATTTAGTCTAGAATTGATGCAGGTTTGTTTAATATCTTGTTTTAATTGTTTATTTCTTTGAATAGAACCGATGGGCAGAGATGTTTCCCTCTATGATTGCTAGAGCTATCAACCTCGATGTTATATCTAATGGCATGGGTGGAACAAGAAATGGTGCTCTACAAGTGGTGTGTTTCATTACTGTATATTTGCTTCATTTTGTCTTAGTAGTTGTCTGGAACTGACTGGGATTATTATGTATTTCAGATGCATGCTGAGGTTCAATTGCTTTCGCCACTAGTCCCTGTCCGTCAAGTAAGATTCATCCGATTCTGTAAGCAACATGCGGAAGGTGTATGGGCTGTGGTTGATGTTTCTATTGAGATTGGTCATGATGCTGATAATGCACAGCCATTCATGAGTTGTAGGAGGCTTCCTTCTGGCTGTATTGTGCAGGATATGCCCAATGGTTACTCCAAGGTAAGTGCTGATGATCTGTAGGTACTTTTTAAGACTTCTTTGTTTTCTTTTTAATCTTTGCGTGACACTGTTTATTGCTTTTTGTGGTGTTCAGATTCTTTTTTCTTCTTTTATTAAATTGAGGGTATATTCTTACTTTTGATAAGGAATGGGGTCATTTTGTTATAGCTGATTTAATAGTTTGCAAGAAGTTGCACTTGACTTCTAAGTGAACTTTGTTTTGACTGCTATGAATAGAATAAGGTTCAACATTGCATGAGAAATTAATCTTTTTGACTAGTTTTTTTATTTGAGGAGATGCTATAATCTTCTAGCTTCAGAGTAAGTTTCGCTTGCTGTCTGTATTTAATTTGTCCAGTGCTGCTCCTTGAGAATAGTGAATCAAGGCTTATATTGTTTGGCAATAGTTTGAAACTGTGCCCTTTAATATATTCATATAGGTTTTGCAATGTTAAAAAAATTCCATAATCTGTGTTGGGATTCGCCACCATCTCGTTGACATCTGCTCCAATTTTGACATTTCACATAATCCTCTACAAACTTCTTAGTTGGGGTATTAATTTATAATTAGCCTAGGGTTTTATGTCCCAATTTTTTTTTTTTTGTGTTTATGTGGAGTTTTACGGCATTCAATAGTTACACCCTTCTAATTGAGTTATCATATTTATATATCCAACTTCTCTTTTATCTCATGTAATAATCATCCCATTTTGGGGTAATATGGGTAGAAGGATGAGAGAAATAGAAAGAACAAAAATAAATTAAGGAAGAGAGAAATTGATAGATACGACAAATGATGCAATAGAAAATGAGAAGAGAGATAAGATGGAAAATGAAGTGGAGGTGAAATGGAAGAGAAGTGTATGAGTATAAGAACAAGTGAACAACTTATTTGATCTATATAGCCAACACAAAAAAAGATTGATAACTATTCACTACATTGGCTTGTGATTCTTTACATAACGGAAACTTTGCATATCTTAAGTAGTTATATTATTTATTTATGATTGCAATGGATTTTTTAAAGAAAGTTGCACTATTTGTAGGTTACTTGGCTTGAACACTGGGAGTATGAGGAGAATGTTGTACACCAACTTTATCGCCCATTGCTTAGTTCTGGTGTTGGATTTGGTGCTCATAGATGGATAGCTACCCTCCAAAGGCAATGTGAATGCTTGGCTATCCTCATGTCCTCTTCCATTTCAAGTGATGATCACACAGGTATACATGCAAGTCACGTTAATTTTTGTTTACATTTTCATCGCATTTAATGATGTCACATTATAAATTGTGTAAACTTTGGCACTTTGGCTATGCAGCATTGAGCCAAGCTGGTCGGAGAAGCATGTTGAAATTGGCACAACGCATGACTAGTAACTTCTGTTCCGGGGTTTGTGCTTCGTCGGCTCGGAAGTGGGACAGCCTTCACATAGGGACTCTTGGTGATGACATGAAAGTGATGACTAGGAAAAACGTGGATGATCCTGGTGAGCCTCCTGGGATTGTACTCAGTGCTGCCACTTCTGTTTGGGTGCCAGTGTCACGGCAAAGGCTTTTCGACTTTCTGCGTGATGAACGGCTGAGAAGTGAGTGGGACATCTTGTCCAATGGTGGACCAATGCAGGAGATGGTACATATTGCCAAAGGACAAGGACATGGAAACTGCGTTTCTCTTCTTCGTGCTAATGTAAGTCCATATATCGTAGTTTTATGTAGACAAGTTATAACAAGATGAAACTTAGTAATATGCGGGTTTTGTTTTAGGCAAATTATTTAGTACCCTTAGATACTGGTTAAAGGTTTGGGAAATAAAAATTAGAAACTTTTTATTGAAAATAAAAGTAATTGTTATTTTAGTCGTACTAATATCATTAACACTTGTTTAATTAAAAAAATATTTAGCTAGTTATAGTTAATGCACCTTAATCTAACATCATTTTATGTTTTTATGGGTAGGAAGCTATAAGTACTTTTTAAAAAAATTATAGGTAATCTTGATTCAGGAAAGATTATTATGAGGAACAAAATATACTATTTGTGTTAAATATTTGAATATAGAATAACCACCCATAGTAATGTGGCCTGCATTGTCTCTCCTAGAGAATATGCAAGAAATAAAGAAAAATGCGGAAAATGGATTTGGTGCAATTACCAAATTCAGCATTCATGCAGTAATGAGTCATCACATCAAAATCATTAGATAAAGATTGAATGACTTGGATTCTAATGCATGTTCTAAGTCGGATTTGTCAATATGAAATCTCTGATATTTTTTGGATTCTGAGCTGAATGTGTAAATGCAAACAATAATCAATTGTAGGATTTTTGGATAGAAAAATAGGATATTTTTTGTTTCATTTTCTTCCTTTTTTATGCTGTTTTCTGCATGTTGATGTCAATATTTCATTATAATGTTGTCTTATTTGCAGGCTGTTAACGCCAACGATAGCAGCATGCTGATTCTGCAGGAAACATGGATGGACGCGTCATGCTCAGTGGTGGTGTATGCACCAGTTGACGTGCAATCACTGAACGTGGTGATGAGTGGTGGAGATTCTGCATACGTGGCACTCTTGCCTTCAGGCTTTGCAATTCTCCCCGATGGCCACTGCAACGACAACGGCTGCAACGGGACTTTACAGAAGGGCGGCGGCAGTGATGACGGCGGCGGAAGCCTTCTCACAGTCGGGTTCCAAATTCTGGTGAACAGTCTCCCAACAGCAAAGCTCACAGTGGAGTCAGTGGACACTGTAAACAACCTCATATCCTGCACCATTCAGAAGATCAAAGCTTCTCTCAGAGTTGCATGATGACGACAACAACAACAACCATTTTGTTAATGCAGTAATAATAATGCAAGTTAAGTTACCTTAAAATATTATTTTGTGGTCTTTTTATTTTTGGTTTCTAAGATGAATATTTATTCGGAGAGGGGTTATATAATTTGGTTGGGTGTATAGGAATTATAATTATATAGAGAGTAGTGGAAGAGGCTGAGGCAGAAAGGGTCGCGTAAGAAAGGTTTCGAGTCAAGAACGAACCGCGATGGAGGAACTTGTTTGCATGCAGTTTTTCTGCTCATAGTGGTTCGGGTATTGACTCGTTGACCTGCGAGTTAGTCTCAGTGCTCTTGTTTGGATAAGATAAAAAAAACAACAGATGTGTCTGCGTTACTACTTAAATTATTACTAGTGCCCATCCTATTATACACAGTTTCAAATTGCTGAACTAATGTATTTTGGAATTATGCATTTTCATGTTTTAGTCTTTCTTATCATATGTTTTGGCTCAAGATTAACTTTTCTTTTTTGGTGGGGGAGGGGGTAGCTGGTTGTGACGATAATCTATAATTAATTTGAATGGGGTATGCGGAAATTGGATTTTAAATTTATTCAGAAATTTAAACGGGGGTGTTATCATTTTCTTTTACATAAATTCATAACAGATACTTTATAATTGCTTCTTTCTAAAAAGCAAAGCTCCTAAAATTTTCATTTAAAAAAAAATTAAAAAGTCGGTTAAAGTTGTAGAATTATTACAAATAGAAAGTCAACTGGATGATGAGTAGTAAACTCACCTAAATATTTAGGTTTTGTTTTGACGGGTATATCAGGTAGCTAGCTATAAGTGAATGCAAAAGAGAACCAATATCTATTCAAATCCATATAAAAAAACTATAATCAATAATATAAACATTACAATAAAATTATATGGTGGGATGGATAATATGTCAAATCAAAACGGATGCGCTGCTATAAACTAATGTACTTTAAAAAAAAAAAAAAAAAAACAAGATGCAACTATAGTATTTTGTCTAAGAATTATTCTAGTCAAGGGGAAGTATCATATCTTCATGATCAAAATTGTAGGACGACAGAATGATGCTTCAATGTAAGATAAAGAAAACTTAACTCGGAATATTTATAAATATATATATATATATATATATATATATATATATATCTCCTTAACTTCAAGAAAACTAATTGAATTATTGGTAAACAATCCAATATTTCATAATTTTCATCTTCGGTTGATTTAATTCTCTCATCGCCCTACCAACATTTTTTTCTCGTTATTTATTTTTCTACATATCCATAATTTCCATATAACACTTCCTAAAAAAATGCATATAACATAATGCCCTATTATTTAAAAATTATATTTGAGAAATAGGTGCTTGAGTGTGGGTGAGACAGGAAACTATTAACAATTCTAACTATCTTCATTTTTGTTTTAACTTATTATTATTGTTGTTGTTTTTTTTTTCATTTTTGTTAACAATATTAGTGTGAGTATATTTAAGAATTACAAAAATTCTCCCTAAAAAAATATTTACAAAATTAAAGGAATATTTTTTTTATTACTGAAGAATAAATATTTTAAGACATTAAACTAGACGATAGAAAATTCAGAAAGTTACACTCAAAATGACAACTTGTGTTGATATTTATTCAATTTACTTTTTCCTTTATATTTGTCAAGTAATATTTACAGGTTTCAAGTTTCAACAACCAAAATACCATTAGAATTATTCAAAATTGGAATATCGTTGTATTTATTTTTAAAATAAAATACAATATTTTAAAAACAGTTAAATTTTTCCAAATTACATCTGGTTAGAGTCCTATACAACATTTAAAATCGGGCGAAATTTGGTGATTTAGACCGAGTATTGCTCGTACTTGTTGATTTGGGCCTCCAAATGTACACATAAAGCTCAAGCCCATGATATATATTTATAAATGCACCGCCAAAATTCACATTATTTAATAATTACCCATCCATTTCTGGTTATTGACCCAAACCCCCTTCACTGTGACTCTTCTCCGTTGACAACGACCAAGCATAACAGGAAACCAAAAAACTAACATTGTTTCTTCATATTTCCCAATCATCAACCTCATGTCTCTATACTCAAAAGTCACTTGGATCAAAACCACTCTACTTATGGTTAATAATCTAGCACATACAGTGGATGCCATTGGATTACCATGTGCACTTTAGACTTTATTTGGGAGTTAGGAGAGGAAATAAAGGAAAGAGATTCAAGGAAAAGGGAGGGGAAGGAAAGGGAGGAAAATAAGGGAAGTTTCTTCTTCCTTATTTGTGAGTTAAAAATATATTAAGAGAGGAAAATGGAGAGTTAATAAGATAACTTTACAATTTTGTCCTTATTTCAAAAATTAATACACTCTATATTTTACAAATAAAACTTAATTTTAAATTTGTAATTGGGGTAGGATAATAATTTTATTACTTTTCCTTTTAAAAACTCCCAAATCGGATGAACAACAATTTTAATGGTTTGGAGGAATTCAGATGAGTTTTAAAAATTCTAAAAATTCTTTTTCTCAAAAATTAAAACTATCAAACAAGGAGATATTACTACTCAAACCTTTCCCTTTCCTCCCTTCCCTTCTAAAATCTCTCTCCCAAACAAAATCTTAGTGTCTCAATGATTTAATTTAATTAAACCTTGCATTTATTTTTCTTCTAAGCTTTATCGGTCTGTGCACTCCATTTGTAGGATTTCATTGGCTATCCGAAAATTGGTGTAGTTTTTCATTTATTAAATTTCTCTGTCTTGTGATTTTTTATTATTAGCAAATGTTAATTGTTAATTTTTATTAGTAAGGATTGAATCTTCAATCTTTCTTCTTTTTTCTTCTTCCCTAACCATCCAATCAATCTTGTATATACCCTTATGATTGTTTGTGATTATGTTGTTTGTACCAATTAAGCAAACGACATATATTTCATCCCTAAATAGCACCATTGTTTTCTATAGACGAATTTTCAGAGCTGCATCTACACTAGGATTTATTTATTTTTTATTTTATTTTTTGTAGAAGCTGGGAAGGTCACAATTCCTGAGTAGAAAGAAATGGTAATTAATTTCAATGCTCAAAATATTGTTTTGTTTCATGCAGTCATGCTATTTGTCACCAAACAGGGTGACATAGAAAGAGATGGCTGTTTGGTTTTGCTGCTTCAGTGCAGCTGTTACAACTTGTCAACACTGGTTATTGAACATTCTTAATACAGAACACGTGTAAGTTTAATATTTGAATTCTTCGATCGTATCTTCAACTTTGTACAAAAAGGATACTATTGTCTGAAATATTTTGGGTGGAAGATCTGCACCACAAGCAACTCTTCTGAACATTACTAAATCAATTGTTCAAGGTATTAACTAGTGTAAAATATTAACTTTCAGTCCATCAAGATCAAGGGTTTATTTCACCTGTTCATTCATATCAAAGGATTTTTTTTTTTTTTTTATAATTTAGTCGATCTTCCAGATTAGTTGACACTTGACAGTTGACATATTTACTTCCGTTGCAAGTTTATACAAATTCATGCTGCTTTTGCCAACCGAGACAATAAAATTGATTCAACAAAGCTGTCATCTGATGAACTCACTGGTAACATACACTCTTGAATGACATGTGGAGTATTCGGTATGAGAGGCTGGAAAATGGCAAAGAATTGAATGTGGTCTTATATTCCCTTCGAAATTCAAACACATTGCCTTTTGCTACCTGCCCATTTTAATTCCTACCAAGCACCCCACTAGTGTTTGTGATGTACAACTTGATATTTTAAGAGATATTCAAAGCAAAAAATAGATGCTGACATGCATTTTTTGACATTGATGATGTAAAATAAGTTTGAGGGGTTGGTGAATTAGCAACGTGACTGAATGACCACAAAACTTATTAGTTAGCTGTTTGTGACATTGAAATCTCCAAAAAAGCAAAAGTATAATATATCATCGATCTATTGAAGAGAATCTGATTCATTTGATTCTGAAGAAAAGCATCAGTTTCTTTCTTAAAAAGGCAGCATTTTGTTGGATAGTTGGACCGTTTCCATAGAAACCAAGTCTGAAACAAATAAGTATCATTTCATCAAACCTTGTCACATCACTATAAAGGCATTGTCATATGAATAAAATAATTAAACCTTGGTGTAATGTAATTTCTTTTTTGGGCTTCCAAATTTTAGTATAACTTAGTAAAACAAAAATATAATTAAAACTTGGTTAGCTTTGATTCTTTATTTGGGGGGAGGGAAGGAAAGGGTATGTAGAATATCCCTTTCTGAGTTTTCCACTTGAGAGGCAAAACTTTTCACTTAGTACACTCTTTAAGTTGGACCAACCTTGACAGTTGTTTATGGTGGATTTGTTTAATGAGTAACTGTTTTTGGAGTCATAGCATAGCAATCACGACGTCACAAATTGAACAAGTGTGGTAGATTTGATTTTGAGTGGATGGCTTCACAGGTACAACAAAATAAAAAATATGTCCCACTAAACATAGATGAAAGGTTGTGAGTATAGTTGGAACCATCACTATTCAGTAGTATTCACTAACCTTGTTGAATTTTTTTTTCCAACTTCAGAAGAGTGGATTAAAGCTTTTCTTTCACTCTGACATCTTTTTGTTGGTCAATAGTAATCCTTGGAAGGGGCATCAAGTTTCCATCTGCAACAAAATAATCTTGAGTGGTTGATTGCCACTTGTTTGAAAAGTCTTCGTGTTGTGTCATGTCTTTTATGTGGACCATATAATCAGCAACGAGTTGAACGCTCACATTCAAAGGATGGAAACATAGCTTTATTTGCTGGGGCGTTGTGATATTATGATCCTTAAATGCACTAATTAGTTGTCATCTAAAACCCAGCTACCCCGTGTGGATTGTGTTGTGAATTTATTGCAAGATTTTGACGCTTGATCATCGTTCATTGGCTCCGCTCAATATGAAGCTACATTCCATTGCGCCTAAAGATTACTATCATGTAATCTTATTGCACGTTAATAAATTATTTAACATTGAAGTTGCAGTCAAAAAATAAAATTATAGTATGATATCGGCACATATGTTAGAGCATTTTTTAATTTTGGTGCTTCCATTATTTGGATTGGGCTTATAGTTGTTGTGGCCTGCTCTAGCATATGACACAGCTTATTGTTTATCACTTTTTATATAGATACACACACTCTCTCTCTCCAGAGTCAATATTATTATGCTATATATGGTTTGAATTTTATTTTGATGGCGCCAATTAAATTGTATGGTAATATTTTAAAATCAATTATTTGTGACTTTAAATAAGAATATGTGAAATTTACTGCAGAATTCAACCCTCTTTAAAGTTTAAACTCAAATTAACCACCATAACCCATGTTTGGAGTTGTACATAAAATAGCTCAGCCCATAAGGTTGACAGACTAGGATTCTCTGTAGTTTAAAATCTACCGTATTCACGCAGTCAATTAATCGTAGTTATTGGATGAAGAACGAATAAATCATATTTTATCTCATAAATAAAACTTAAAATATGCATTCAAAATTTGAATAATCTAATCTTCAACACCCATTTGCATAGCACTTTGCAACAGCTGAAACAGAAGACAAATATTGGGCCCCTATTCCCATAGAACCATTAAAAAAAAAATTATTTAGCTCATTGACCAGAGGTTCCACTGAACCTAAGTAAGAAGGAGAAAAATTTTACATATCCTTACCCTTGCATATATAAAGAGGTTGGATTTGAATTTATGGCCAACAAGTCACCAAGACACAATTTTATCACTATATCAGGTCTTACCATCAAAAACTAGATACCCCATTATCTTGAGACTCCACACTATAGACAGATAAAGGAGAGGAATATTAAAGAATATTATAAACAATTTTACCTTTATATATATAAAGAGATTATTTTCGAATTCAAATTCATAGAACAATATATAGGATAAAAAAAATCCTAGTAAATAGTAACACCTAGACGTTATTCATAAGAGCTTAGAATGCAATAGTCATGGATTTTTCTGTCTTTTAGAGGTGAGGCCCTTGATTGGTTCGAATCTCTACTACCTCCAAAATTGTTTCATAAGTTGGACAGTCTCGTAATGGTCTTTTCAAGATAGTTCATTACAGAATGTCAAACACCTAGGAACTTATATTATATACGCTTGGGAGATTATATAAAGAAGCAACTATAGTTCCTAATTTATTGAAAAGGCTTCACATGTATAGTGATTAAGTCAATTCGAAAAGACACACTATTTCCCTATTCCTAGCCAAGGAAAGACTAAAGATTATGGAAAAAAAAAATGTGATTTTAAAGCAAAAAATGTCAAACATAAACAAAACCTTGAAAAAGTCAAAATCAATGCCAACACTCTAATCCCACAAGGAGCGTTGGACGCATATCAAGATTTAAATTTAAATTGTTAGTATTTTTTAGATTTAGATATACAAATATGTTGTTTTAATTTTAGAATTATAGATAAACTTATTTTTTTTTGAATTTTACATATCTGTTAGTTTTTAAGATTATTGTTAGTTTTTGAATTTTGTAACTTACTTTATAAATAGATTAGCAGATAAACTTACATCTATTAGTTTTCAACTTTTTGAATCTTATAAATCAATCTATATATACATAACAAATCAATAAATAAAAAATGAAGTTCCGCAATCAATTCTTCTCCCTTGTTTCGTTTTTACAAGGAGGAAAAAGAAAAGAGCCAAAGAAAAATAATTGTTAAATGAAAGTCCAAAGTCAAGAGAAATTAAATATCACAATTGCAAAGCAGAATATAATAATTAGTCACAAGAAGTCTTGGACCATAAGCCCATAAAGTCAACCCAATTCTGACCCATATATTTGTCACAAATGTTATTATCATATATAATAGATAATAAATAATATATATTTAGTATCTATCATCATTCGGATGAGATTAATACTAATTTGAGCATTGAACTGCCTTGCCTTTGTAAGTGTCTCATTCATTCATTGAAGTGTCTCAAACTCTCTGTTATGTTCGAACCTTAACTGACTCAAAAGAGAGTTCCACCCAAATCAACAACTCACTTCAAATGAGTTAGTTGCTTACTTCGAATTGAGTGAGCCGTCCACCTTGAATTCATCGACAGTCCATTCTAAATTTGCTATTACATAGATTTTGGCATATCACTTCTACCAAAAAAAAAAATTGGGTCCATTTGTTACCAAAGAAAATCATAAAAATATTTTTAAAAAATCACTTTAAAGGTTTTCCATGTGCTTGTTTTAGTTTTTAAAAATAATAAACAGTTAAAATATAAATTCTGAATAAATAAAATAAAATAACTATATAAATAACTTCTCGCAAATATCAACTACTTTTTTTAAAAAAATATTTATGTAATTATTGAAAAGATAAATTAACTTTTGGTTTTTACAACTCTAAATAATAATTACTATAACATTTTGCATGACAGTTATTTTTTTAATGTGTAATAAATTGTTGTTAAAAGTGATAGTATTTTTTAACTAAGTGATTTAAATTCAAATTTTGATTGCATTTTGAATATAAAAAATCATATTAAAAGAAGAATATTCATTTTATATGTCACCGTTAAAGATTTGTTAATGTTTCCAGCGGATAGAAGTTTATACTACTATCATGATTAATACTAAAAATAAAGAATTAACTTAACATCCCGAGTTATGTGTATGGGTGTTGGGTTTAATCTATATTTTTATATTATTGTATTTTAATATAAGTTTAAACATTTTAAAATAAATCCACTCAACCACATACTTAGAAATGTGATTTTTTATGTTTAAGATATGTTGATTAAATCTAACAACTATCGTTATTTAACGGATTTGTTTGCTGATTAAATCTTTTAACAACTTTCAAACAGGTGGACACGCGTAATTGTTGTGTTACGTAAGCCATGATGAAAGACCCATTATTATTTTACTACCAGTTAAATAAATAAGTGATTACATATCTTATTGCTATGATTGTGGACTGACATGTATGTTCATTTTGTGTGAAGCGCAATGAAACTAAAAGATAAAGATGTGGGAAATTCATATATCAGTATTTTAAGTATAAAGAACACAAGATATTTTCTTGCAAGAATCCTTTTTGGAGAATTAGCGAGCGCATCAAACCAAACGAGAAGACCAGAAATTTAATGAGCAATTGGCATCTTCAATTTCTTTAGTAATTAATTGATTGGTTATATATTAATTAAAATGATTAGGCAAAACAGTACTATTTCAAAGTCAATGTTTCGCTGGTATGATCAAAATATTTAAACCATATTATGATTAAGTATGACTACGAGTCACGAGATCTATCTCGTGCTTATCATCACTAACTTTTGGCCTTTGAAAAAATTGTAAGTTCTTTCATAGAAAAAATATATATTTTTGAAAGGGACATCAAACGTGATAGTGCTATCAATTTGAGACGTACATGGTAGGAAGAAATAATATACCGAAAATAAATAGAGCAGACTATTAGTTGTTTTGATATATTTTTCAATTATATAGTGTTTTCTTTCCACGTCTCAAAATTTTTATTAGTTTCCGCCTTCATCCATATAGCTTTTAATCTTATATGAAGAATCAAGAATGGACACTTCAAAATTCGAATCCATAGTTGAGTAGTTAGTACGTGTTGTATTTACATTTACATTAAATATTTTATGAAGATTTAAAATATTTTAGTACATTCTATTGTATTTTTTTTTACAAGTTGTATATGTTAAATTTATTAAATATCATAATAACTATTTTAAGGGTCATACTAAATGTGATTTCTAAATCAAAATTTTAATCATATATGCGTACGTAGTATGAACTAGCTAGGGGCATTTAATTTAGTATTGCTTTGAAACTAGGAATGTTTGGTCTGAACTCAAAACTCAGGCAGAAGTAAAGCATCATGCTACGGAATGAAACATAAAATGAATAATAAAATGCAAATTTTAAGGGTTGCTTTGAGAGTGTGCCTGAATCTTGATTCAAACCTTGTTTCTTATTACTTATTTAATCACTGAGAAGCAAAATATTGCAAACATGTAATTGCATGCATAACCTTTTATTGGGCGTTGGAGGAAGCCATGTACGTGTATCTGGTAAGCGCGGAAGCAGGAGCGCAATAGGTAGGGGTTTTGTTTTGGAAGAGGATGTTTTGTCATTAAAAAATATCAAATTAAATTGATTTTTGTTTTTATAAAAAAATACATTTAATTTTAAAGTCCCCATATTACTAAAGAAAGATATAATTTCAATTTTTTTAAAAGGGAGGATATAATTTCAATTAATGACTAAAAATGTGTGATTCTGTCAAAATGCAGTAAGGATTAAAAACGTGTAAAACCTAAAATCAATATTTTAAAATATTTTGAAGGTTACAAATATATTTTACCCTATTTTGATTTAATTACCTTAATTAAATATAAATTATACTAATTTTGTAATAAACCTTGTTCAAAACCATTACTAAGCTTGAAAATATATCAATATTTTTTAAAAAAATTATTCGGTATGTTTTGCAAGTATAAAATATATACAAAGAATAATATTATTATTTTGTACATAAATTTTACACATGTTTCACAATAAGAAAGAGATAAAAAGAGAAGAGAAAATTTGCTATATAAAATAACTAATATAATGAACAAAAAAAATGAATTCTAATTTTTTTACATAAAATTTGTTTAGAAGAAGTAGCTACTCTATCAATTGCTCACAAAAAAGAAAGTTACTCTATTAATTTAAATTACATAGATAATTTAATCAATAAGTATTGTAATATTTAAAATTAAAAATAATGTTATCCATTGTTTCACTCTTATGCGTCCCTTTATTCTGATATGGTGACTTAACATATACTATTTGTTTTGATGTTAGAAGAATAATTATTACACTTTTTAATATAAAAATTAATACAAAATTTATGATTAATATTAATTTAGGAATATTTCATTTCTCTCAAAAATAATTCTAGTGAGTTTTAAAACAAAGATACCTTAAATTTAATACAAATATGGCAGTGATTAGGAGAAAACAAGGTCTTGTCGAAAAATTGAATACTAATAAAATATATGCATATTAATAATAAATTATATTCTTTTTTAAAATTTTAAAATTATAATTTCACACATTTTTCCTAAAAGGGTAAGGACAAATCCTTAGATTCCAGTTTTTGTTCATGGGCAACCTGGCTCGTTCTATCTCATTCCATAAATCCATTACCATCATTTCTTCATAAATATGCAACAACATCCTTACTCATTCCATTAAACCATTATACCATTCCTTCTTCAGCATCGTATCCATATTTGCATATATATGCTTCAAATTCCCGAATTGACCAAACAACACTCAACTATATTATATCCATGGTCTCAGCATCAATGGCAACTGGCAAGATATGCTGGTTCATTGGTGATTGGACATCACCGTCTCCACGATGGCTAATATTCAATCATGATTAACGAATAATTTGCCTCGCCTCATGTAAAAAGGAGCCATCCAACGCGTTTTTATTTAGATGGTTTATCGTAAATATTAATATAATTTATATATTTAATAATATATTTTTTATCATAAGTTTTTTTTATGATTTAATAGTAATATATACTTAAAATTATTATTTATTATATATTTTAATTATATAATTTTTTTATATATCGTATAAACTAAAATACTAGTTAAGTACTAAAATCAAAATTAATCATTTTATGAGGATTAAAACTAAAACTAGTCATTTTATTATAGTTAAAAGTTAAAACTAGTGTGAGAAAAAAGTTAATATATATTAGGGGTATTATTTTTATTAAAGGGATTTGAATGTGAAAAGAATAACCTTTTACGTGTTATTTATCTCTTTTCTTAACAATATACTTTATTTATTTTATAATATTT
>PYAF01002695.1:627497-665826 GCA_007407185.1 Glycine tomentella | reverse complement strand
AAATCTCATAAGTTTTATTTTTAGACTTTTTAAAAAACCGAAAATCGATCCAATCCAAACCGAAAAAGATTGGATTGGATTGGATCGGATTTGAAAAAAATTTCAAACCGAATGGATGATCAAGTGAGCAAACCGAAGGGATTGGATCGGATGATTTTTTGCTTCAAAACCGATCCAATCCAGACCGCGAACACCCCTAGTATTGCCACTGTACCTCCTCTCTCTCTCATACCAACTTCTTCATTTCATAGCAATGCTCTTCGCTTTCATGCTCCTTCTACTTCAACTCATTATCATCTTCAACCTTCTCCAATGCCATTTGCATGCTCCGTAATCCTTTAAACAAACCAACCCTTCTTCTTACCTCTTTGTTTGTCTTCCATGGCTCTACCCTTAAACCTCGTACTCTCGTACCTCGTCCTGTTCCAGATTTTATTGGGTGCCATTGCAGCAGACCAAAGCAACGACAAGCTTTCCCTCCTTTCCTTCAAAGAGGGTCTCCAAAACCCTCACGTGCTCAACTCATGGCACCCTTCAACGCCGCACTGCAAATGGCTCGGCGTCACGTGTCAACTAGGCCGAGTCACCTCGCTCTCTCTTCCCAGTCGCAGCCTCAGAGGAACGCTCTCTCCGTCGCTGTTTTCACTTTCCTCGCTCTCTCTTCTCAACCTCCGCGACAACCAGCTCTCCGGCGAGATCCCCGGCGAACTGGGCGGGTTGCCTCAGCTCGAAACTCTCCGACTAGGTTCCAACTCGCTCGCCGGACAAATACCGCCGGAGGTGAGACTCTTGACGAACCTCCGCACCCTCGACCTCTCCGGCAACGCCCTTGCCGGAGAAGTGCTGGAGAGTGTCGGGAACTTGACAGGGCTTGAGTTTCTCGACCTGAGTAACAATTTTTTCTCCGGTTCTCTTCCTGCGAGTCTCTTCACAGGAGCGAGGTCTTTGATTTCCGTTGATATCTCGAACAACTCGTTTTCCGGCGTAATCCCGCCGCAAATCGGAAACTGGCGGAACATCAGTGCCCTTTACGTGGGGAATAACAATTTGTCTGGGACTTTGCCGAGGGAAATTGGGTTGCTTTCAAAACTTGAAATTTTCTACTCCCCTTCCTGTTCCATCGAAGGTCCCTTGCCCGAGGAAATGGCCAACCTCAAATCTTTGACAAAACTCGACCTTTCTTACAACCCCCTGAGGTGTTCCATTCCCAACTTCATTGGGGAGTTGGAGAGTTTGAAGATTCTAGACCTTGTGTTCGCCCAGCTTAATGGGTCGGTTCCGGCTGAGGTGGGGAAATGTAAGAATTTAAGGTCTCTCATGCTCTCTTTCAATTCACTTTCTGGGTCACTGCCTGAGGAGCTTTCTGATCTTCCCATGTTAGCCTTTTCTGCCGAGAAGAACCAGCTTCATGGACCTTTGCCTTCTTGGCTAGGAAAGTGGAACAATGTTGATTCTCTTTTGCTCTCTGCAAACCGTTTTTCTGGGGTGATTCCACCTGAGCTTGGGAATTGTTCTGCGTTGGAGCATCTCAGTTTGAGCAGTAATTTGTTGACAGGTCCCATTCCTGAGGAGCTTTGTAATGCTGCCTCGCTTTTGGAGGTTGATCTTGATGACAACTTTCTTTCTGGTACTATTGAGGAAGTGTTTGTCAAGTGTAAGAACCTTACTCAGTTGGTTTTGATGAACAATCGAATTGTTGGTTCTATACCTGAGTATCTTTCTGAGCTTCCCTTGATGGTGCTGGACCTTGATTCTAACAATTTTAGTGGGAAGATACCTTCTGGTCTGTGGAATTCATCAACCCTGATGGAATTCTCGGCTGCTAATAACCGTTTGGAGGGTTCTCTTCCTGTGGAGATTGGGAGTGCAGTTATACTGGAGAGGCTTGTTCTTAGCAATAATCGACTGACAGGTACTATACCTAAGGAAATTGGGAGTCTCACGAGTCTTTCAGTTCTTAATTTGAATGGGAATATGCTTGAAGGGAGTATTCCAACTGAGCTTGGTGATTGTACTTCCCTCACTACACTGAACCTTGGAAACAATCAGCTGAATGGGTCTATTCCTGAGAAACTGGTGGAACTGAGCCAATTGCAGTGCCTGGTACTTTCTCACAATAATCTGTCTGGGTCTATTCCTGCCAAGAAATCTTCGTATTTTCGACAACTTAGCATTCCTGATTTGAGCTTTGTTCAGCACCTTGGTGTGTTTGATCTTTCTCACAATAGATTGTCTGGCCCCATACCTGATGAACTTGGGAGCTGTGTGGTGGTTGTGGATCTCTTAGTCAGCAACAACATGCTTTCTGGTAGCATTCCTAGATCACTCTCGCACTTAACGAATCTTACAACCTTGGATTTGTCTGGCAACTTGTTGTCAGGTTCCATTCCCCAAGAGTTTGGTGGTGTCCTCAAACTCCAGGGTCTGTATCTGGGACAGAATCAGCTATCAGGTACGATCCCTGAAAGCTTTGGAAAGTTGAGTAGTTTGGTGAAGCTGAATTTGACAGGAAATAAGTTGTCTGGTCCAATTCCAGTTAGTTTTCAGAACATGAAGGGGCTGACTCACTTGGACTTGAGCTCTAATGAGCTCAGTGGCGAGCTTCCATCCTCTCTTTCAGGAGTGCAAAGCCTTGTTGGGATATATGTGCAGAATAACAGGCTTTCTGGCCGAGTAGGAAATCTCTTCTCAAACTCCATGACATGGAGAATTGAGAAGAGATTCCTTTAGACCTTGGGGATCTAATGCAACTGGAATACTTTGATGTTTCAGGTAATCAACTATCTGGAAGGATTCCAGACAAGTTATGCAGCCTAGTTAATCTGAATTACCTAGATTTGTCTCGAAACAGGCTGGAAGGGCCGATACCAAGAAATGGTATTTGCCAGAACCTATCCAGAGTTAGACTTGCAGGGAACAAAAACCTCTGTGGCCAGATGTTGGGTATAGATTCTCAGGATAAAAGCATTGGCAGATCAGTATTGTATAATGCATGGTGGCTTGCTGTAATTGCGGTTACAATCATATTGCTAAGTCTAAGCGTTGCTTTTCTTCTGCATAAATGGATTAGCAGGAGACAAAATGATCCTGAGGAGCTTAAGGAGCGCAAACTAAACAGTTATGTTGATCACAATCTTTATTTCTTGAGCAGTAGCAGATCAAAGGAACCTTTGAGTATTAATGTTGCAATGTTTGAACAGCCTCTCCTGAAGTTAACATTGGTGGATATCCTTGAAGCAACTGACAACTTCAGCAAGGCAAATATAATTGGAGATGGAGGTTTTGGAACTGTCTACAAGGCCACTTTACCTAATGGAAAAACAGTTGCTGTGAAGAAGCTTAGTGAGGCTAAAACGCAGGGTCATCGTGAGTTCATGGCTGAAATGGAAACTTTGGGCAAGGTGAAGCATTATAATCTTGTTGCATTGCTCGGATATTGCTCAATCGGCGAGGAGAAGCTCCTTGTTTATGACTACATGGTAAATGGGAGCTTAGATCTTTGGTTGAGAAATAGGACTGGGGCCCTTGAAATCCTTGACTGGAACAAACGTTACAAAATCGCAACGGGCGCAGCTCGAGGATTAGCTTTCCTTCACCATGGTTTCATACCCCACATCATTCACAGGGATGTTAAAGCTAGCAACATCTTACTCAATGAAGATTTTGAGCCAAAGGTTGCAGACTTTGGACTGGCAAGACTTATCAGTGCCTGTGAGACTCATATCACCACTGATATTGCTGGAACATTTGGCTACATCCCACCAGAGTATGGGCAGAGTGGGAGATCCACAACAAGAGGAGATGTATACAGTTTTGGTGTCATCTTGCTTGAACTGGTGACCGGAAAAGAGCCAACAGGACCAGATTTTAAAGAGATCGAAGGCGGGAACTTGGTTGGATGGGTTTGTCAGAAGATCAAGAAGGGGCAAGCTGCTGATGTTCTTGATCCAACAGTTCTTGACGCTGACTCGAAGCAGATGATGCTTCAAATGCTGCAAATTGCTTGTGTGTGCATATCTGATAATCCTGCAAACAGGCCTACCATGCTTCAAGTGCACAAATTCTTGAAGGGGATGAAGGGAGAGTAGTTGAATAGATTTAAATAAGTCATTGGTAGCTTATATTGTATTTACAGCAACGATTAACTGCCAAATTTAGAAACTAGAGTTCAGTAATCTAATCGTATTTGTATGTAGATTATGGTTTATCGATATAGAAAAACTGTTTTCCAAATGATTCCATGTCTTGATAGAGATGTTGACAGAACTCATGCATAAAGTTATATCTTCATCATGCCATATAATGCTCCATCAATACTCAAGGATTTCTTACGTTGCAGAAAAATGCTCATACGCTAAAAGTAACTTATCCAAACAAAGCCCACAAAACACCTTATATTTAGTATTTCAGCATATCCATACCCACAAATAAACAAAGTTTGAAAAAAAAAAGCAGCAATTACACAATTTCACCTGAAAAGATTATGTGTGGATTCATAACTTACTTGGACTAAAGACTCGAGTTCCACGAGAGCGAGGGGAATGTGAATACGGAATTTCGTCCACTTTTCCTTATCACCAATTTTTTAAAATGTTACAATTGAAGGATCAACTACAAATTTATAACTATACAACAAAATGTGTGTAAACATCTTTAGATGAGTGTAAATTATAATGATGTACATATGATATAGCCAATTAAAAACTACCACGATACCAATATTTCTAGAAAAATAAGATATTAAAATACGGTATAGCCTCCATGTAAAGAGGCAGTGGAGGTGTAAATTATAATGTATATACAACCAATTAATAACTGTCATCATATCAATATTTTATATATAAAAAAAGGATATTAAAGTAACGTTTTCATCTCAATGTAAAGAAGCAAAGGAAAAAATATTCAACATCAGAATTTTGCCACTTGCCAGAGAACCCAGAAGCAATGGTTAAAGAAACACTCCGGATACTTTGTTTTTGTTGGGTCCAGGCCCGGTGGGTGTGCTAAAAAGATAGGGAGTTACTCTTAGTCCCTACAAATATTACTCTGCTCTCTACAAAATTTTAAACTCCTTGAAAAAAAACCAGTTTACCCCTTTGTTCAACCACTTCACCCCTCCTTCTTCTCCCCTTCCTCTTACCCATGCCCTCATTCTCCTCACCCTTTTAAATATATAACAGAAGCACGATTCTGTTGTAATCTTTGTTGAGACACATGACATAATCGTATTTTTGTTATATTTTTTATTTTAAAAAATAAACTAGTATATCTGTTGTATTTTTCATTGATTATAAATGCAAGTTACATTTTTTAAAGTAATAAAATTAATCGTGATATAATTTATCATTTTTAATAGTACTCAATATCTTTTTTAATTGAAATTAAATCAATTGGATACAAATTATCATTTATAAAGATAATCTAATTAATTATTATAAGAACTATCTTTATTAATTATAATCAAATCAATTCATGATATTATTTTGATTACAATTAAAAAGAGTAATTTATGTCATCATTAATTTTAATTTAAATAAAAATTAATTTATGTAACAATTAATTTGATTAATGTTTAAAAACATAATGTGTGTTATCATTAATATAATCAATATCAAAATTAATTCAAGTAAAAACGTAATTTAATTCTGTCACTGTTTTTTAATGAGAAAATAACACTTTCATTGTATAAAAAGGGGTGAAAAAAAATTATACAATGGAAACCTGTTTATGTTTTGGATTTTGCACTTGAAAATGTTTTTGTTGTGTATTTTTTTCACACTTCTTTTTATACAACGAAAATATCAACGAAAATATATTTTCATTGTTATATCTGAGATTAAAAAATATACAACGAAATTATGACTCCATTATAATAAGAGAACTATATAATAACGAAATTATGATATCGTTGTGCATTTTATTCAATGTAATCATAATTACGTGAGAAGGATAATTACGAGAAAAAAATCAACAACTTAGTAGTAGCTAATAACAATTTGCATAAGACCAACAGTAACTCCCAAAAGATATCAGCTTCATTCTTCATATAATTTATAGTAGGAGCTAATAACAATTTGTATAAGACCAATAGTAACTCCCAAAAGATATCAGCTTCATTCTTCATATAATTTATGGTTTGTTACAATTCTTAACATTGATTTAGATTTTACAATATACGCCGATATTTCACTAAAAAAATTGAAACTTCACCAAAAAAAATTGCCAATACTAATTGTCTAATTCACACAAAAAGGGAAATTAAGTATCTCCAACCATGTTTATGTTTTTTATTAAATAGAACATAATTTTAAAAAATTGTCTATAAAAGGATTTGTTAAACATGTTTTTTAATAAGCTACTTTTACTAACCTGTTTTTTAATAGAAAATAATTTTAAAAAAATTTCTTAAATATCTCAGAGTTTTAGAAACATGATTTCCAACAATTTTTTAAATAGATGGAGTACCTAACTAATTAATGAATTTGGTTCTACCCGCTAATTCAAGTAGTAACATCAAACTAAATATTTAGTCAAGAAAGCATCAAACTATATATGAACAAAGATGCACCATTCTAAGTGTCTCATTTTCAAGAGTGATGATTAAAAAGTATATAATAAAAGTTCATACTTGAACACCAATAATTTTCTTAAAATTAGTTCTTTCAAAATGTTTTAAATAAATGAACATAGTAGGAACTTTTTTTGTTGATATTCTTTAATTAAATTGGAATGTCAGACAGATAAGGTAACTTTGACGTAATTTTTTCTTAAGAAAAAAAAAGTGTTTTTGGTTCATGTTTTTTCGGTTAAACTTAATCTTGGTCATTACATCTTCAAAGTGATGAATTAAGTCTTTTTTTTTTTTATAAAAAAATAAGGGTAGATTGGAGCGTAGACATAAGGGTCTTTATGACGCAATAAATAATTCAATTCATTTTCAATTAGGTGTTGCTATTGATTTAACCTTTTTTTATGATAAGAGTATCTCTCATGTAAGTGCTTAGATGAGTTACTTAAAGTTAAATAACATTGCATAACAAATTTTTCCATTGGAACTGAGAATTTGACAATGTGTTGTTTAAGTTAATTGCTTATATAAATTATTGTTGATTAATTAATTATTACAGAAAAGATAATTTTTTTCAATCCAAAATTTAATGTGGTTCAAGTTAAGTATTTAAGTTATATTTGACAAAACATTTGCATTAGTTTTTAACCTTTTATGTTAACTAAAAAGTTGTTTGGTTATTCGATAAACAAATTTTTTTAGTTATTTTTAGATTTTTTAAACATTAATTGAAGTTGTATTTTTCAAAACACTAGCTTCTAACTTTCAAGTATTTATATTTTGTTTCATTTTTATATTTAATATAATTATCAAATTTTTTACTTGTCATTTTTAAATAAATCATAATTTTATTATTTTTAGTCATTTTGTATTTTTTGACTATTTTATCAATTAATTTTATCAAATATTTATAATTTAATAAGTTAATTTTTAACTTTAGCTAGTTTTTCAATTATTTTGTGAAACATAATCTTGATTAATTTTAGCGTTAAAGTTTAAAATTCAAAATAAACAACTTATTTAAAAATGTATTGCAGATGTTCTAATATGCCATGGTTTGAGATATGGGACAATCTAAAATAGAGTTTATTTTTTTTCCATGGTGTCCATAAGAGATATTACTACTTTACCACTGTAAGCGTGTAAAGTTCAACAAATGCAGCTGCGGAAAAGCTTGATAGCTGATGTCAGTGGTAACTGGTGGTAGGAAAAAGAAGAGTACCTTCGTCGTAGAGCGAAACCTGGGACTGTGAATGGAGAAAAAAAAATGGCGTCCTTACTTTGTTCAAATATTGTGCTTTTTCCAAAGTTACCTTCCACTCTATTGAAATTTCAATCCAGCATGTCGCGGGTTTTATTTTATAGTAATAATAGTCTTCGCTAAAACAATAAAGTTCCACCAACTTCTACGTTCTACCATGTTTTATGAATTGGATGAGTAAAATCAATATACTACGCTCGTTTGTTTCCGTTGAAAAAATACAAGTTTTATTTGAGTAAAATCTTGTCTAGTTTCTCTTCAAATTATTATGATTTTAGAATTTTCAGCTGCTACAACCCATGTTTATGCCTTTTTAGTTTAAGTTATAATTTTATACTCATTCATAAGTAAAGTAAACCTTTTTTTACTCATTATTTTTGCGAATCAGCTCAATATTTAAATAAATACTTTTCAACACCAGCAATGTATTTGGTTGAAAGCAAACAAGAAAAAGAACAAGGCCGATAAGAGCTTTTTGTTAAAAAAGGATAACATAATACATTGTTTAGAGATTTGTTTGTATTTGTTAAAGTACATTTTCAATTTAACAAGATATCAAAATTAAAATTTAATTTGTAAACATTGTTAATATAATTTGTTTTACATAAATTTCATTGTGCGTATAAATTAAACTAAAAAATAACCCACTATGATTAATCTAGTGATAAGGTAGTTACTAGTTTGTATGAGAATTCTAGATTTAAATCATATTGTTGCCGTTGTAAAAAAAATAAGCTGGAAAAATTAATGATAAGCAAACAAGTTTTGAAATAAAAACAATTAACTCATAAACCTAAAACACTTAATTTTTAATTAAAAATATCATTAGAATAGTTAAAACAAAATATGACGGAATTAATTAGGTTCAATATATCCTGCTCCTAACTTAAAGAAGAAGAAAGAGAAACATCAAAAGTTTGGACAGATAGTAACCCTTTCCTGTGAGAGAGTTCTGCGAAAAAAGTTCCAAATGTTACTTGGATCTTAATATTGATAATCAATTTCATATTTCCCAATACATTTTAAAATTAATATTATATGGTAAATGGTTATAAAGAAAGAAATATAAATACCTCACACCTCGTATGGCCCAAATAATTGTGTATATATATATTGTTATTTATTGGCCCAAATCATTCTGTGTATTTTATTTATTTATTTAGTTGGAAAGAAAACAAAATATGATAGAGAAATAATTAATTTTTTTCCCTTTCAAGGCAAATATACAAGCCAAGTCCAATATATGCCCTTAACTTAAAAATAAAATAAAATAATAGAAGCATCAAAAGGAAATGAACGCGAAAATATCGTTTTCTTCTGAGAAGCTTCTACGAAAAAAGTCCCAAACGGTTAACAACGTACATTTGCCACGCGCGTCTCCGTGCTCAGGACTCTGATTCTCTACGACGCCCCTAGCTTAACCTAACGTGTTACCTAGCTGCTGTTACAACGTCGTGTCACGCGTGTCAATTACACACTCTCTGATTTGCTCTATGACATTGACTTAGCCAGGGCGTTTTTTTATTTTCGCCACGTCTTGCGAAATCCAACGCTTCGGATTTCACGACCGCATGGAACGGCTGATGCAGACTCAAAACCGTATCATTCTCTTCTCTCGCTCGCTTCGTACCAATCGCCACACCAAACAGCTTCGGATTCATCTCCTCCACCGCATCCTCGCCTAAGTACCGCGCCGCCGCCGCAGAACCACCGACCGCTTGAACGTTAGCGTAATTCGACATGAGATTGAATATATTGTTGCAGAGCGATCTCATCTCCTCCAATTCCTTCGTCAACAGAATGTTCTCCTTCCTCAGCCGGTCGTTCTCATCCAACAGCTCCGCCGGCGATGAGTTAGACGAAATCACCTGCTCCTCCGATGAGTTCGACGGCGACACGATCAGCTTCGCCTGCGGAACCGTAGATAGCGGCAGCGGCGATAGAACCGCCACGTTCGCATTCGCAGTCGCTCCGGTCGGCGGCGTTGCCGAGGGGATCTTCCGTCGCTGTATTTCGCAGAGAAGCCGCTTCTCGCCTCTTCGGAAATACTCGTTCGAGAACTCCCAGCGGTCAGGTACAACTTTTCTGAATCCCTACAAATCAAGCAAAATTAAGGAAAAATATAAAAAAGGAAAAAATAAATTGATAGAGAAGATGATTAGATTACATAAGTGTTGAGTTGGCGAACGAAGCTGGAGAAGTTGTTGTGCTTGAAATATTTAGGAAGCAAATCCTTGGCGAAAGCGGTGGTGTTCCAGACGATGAAGGACGATCCAGAATCGTTCCACGAAATCACATCGTCGATGGTGTGATCGTCGACGAGTTGGTAGGTTTTGGTGAGAAACGGGGTCGGAATGGATCTCAGAGAGTCACCGCTCGTGGAAACGCCGTTGTGTTCGAGCGGCGGAGCCATGGAATGGAGGGTTTTCTATAATTCTATTATAGTTCTAGAAGGTTCACGTGGAATGTGGAAATATATAAGAGAAATATCGGAGAGAGAAGAGAGATAGAATGAAAAAGGAATTCAGAGAAGAGAAGAGAAGAGAACAAGCTTTTCTACATTACCTTTTTTTTCTCGCGAAACTTCCTTCCCATGTGGGGTGGGTTTTCCACATTTGGGTTGTTACTTACGTTAATCAATCAAGAAACTTCTACATTTCTTACTTTTAAAATATAAATACTAATTAAAATCAGAAAATAAAGCGTTAAAATTTGAAAAATATCTGCCATCTATCTAGTGCATATGAAAAGATTCCCGACAAAGGCAGGTATATAATCCATTTGTTTCATTTCAATATTTTGTTTTATTTTTCTTAAACATAAAATTAGCCACATAGCATTTAATGGCTGATATTTTTGTAGGGTATTAAAAGGAGTTCCTAACAATTCTCCGAGAAGTTTCGTAGAAGTTCCATCACCACACTTTTGTCTTGGGAGAAAGTTCTTCTCATAAAAGCTCTTGGGTATTATTATTAATTTCAACAAACATGTTGTGGTCAGCTTTGATCTTCAGACACGTGTGCATGAAAAAAAATATAAATGTTATGTTTGGAGTCGGGAGAAAATTATTAGAATTTTCTTAATCCTTCCTTAAAAAAATGAAAAATTATTTTTTCCTTTCCACAGATAACTATTAATATGTCTAATATTGACACACATATATTAAATGACAAATTATTTTATGATGAAAATAAAAAAGTAACTAAATTGTAATTTAAATAAAATTTTATTTTATTCCTCATTAAATTATTCAACTGAAACTTTTTTATTTTAAAATTTATTTAAGAAATAAATTTTTTTTTGTAAATACTAGTAAATTAAGTATGAAAATAATTGAAACTTAGAATTAAATAATATTATCTACAAAACACAGGGCCTCCATGTGTTTGCACTCTAAAGTTTATTTAAGAACTCTAGATCATTCAGAAAAAAAAAACTTAAGATATAATAATTTTGTTACACCTATGCCAAGAGTATTAGATTTTTTTTTATGAGTTTTGGTTTTTGATTTTTCTCTACTCCTACCTGTTAGGTGGTGTAAATGTTTTTTTGTTTGTCCAGATTTGTGTGGTTATGGATTTGAGTGCGAGAATTATTTTTTGTTTAATTATTAAAAAGGCCAAACTTTGATTTTTTTTAAAAGGTTGTTTAGGTCAAAAGGTCAAACCTTAGGCTTAAAAAAATTTATTTAGCCTAATATATGCAATATATATATAACACAATTATATAAAAAAAAAATATGTAACTATTACCAATGGACCTAGTTAGGTGGATAACCTTCCAACCTTTTTTTATTTAACTTGTAACAAAATAAACTTTTAAATAAATTTACTGATCAAAATGCTTTTTATCCAAGTCAAGTTGAGCCTTTTAAAAAAGTTAGATTTCTCTCTAGTACTAAACGTCCAGTAGAAGAAAGAAAGACTCATGATTTTGTGGTCACAAGATCCATGAATCTCTCCCTCCTAGACCTCTTTAGAACTAGAGAAGATATTTTCATTTTAAAAAAAGACACAGCCAATAAATAGGACCATAGGTCCAGTTTAGGATTTGTGTTTTTAATGGCGGGATCAAAATATCTTCATCGCAAGTTTCTTCTTTGTGTTCAGATGAGCCTAACAGGCTGTACATAGTTTCACATGCTACACAAGTAGGATGACAAGGAACACACATTGCTAGGTCTTGTCTAACACAGCAATGTAGAAATAAAATTCAAATGAAAAAAATAAGAAGAGAAAAGTAGACTCATACATAAAAAGAAAGATAGATCTACATATTTTGGCTAACCATGATATTGATATAAAATATTATCATTTTTTGTTGATGGATAATTTCTATCTTAAAATTATTGGTAACTTTAGTAGAGTATTCATATCTAATCACATATTTTTCACGCGGAAAACTCAAATTTTGATGTCTTATTAAGAGTTACATTACTTACATGGATGAAAATATTTTTAAGAGTTGTTCACTCATTGACGAAAGTAAGTATTTTTAAATTTTTTCTTAAGATATCTGTCTGTTAGATCAAGTCATAAACTGCTGAATCTTTGAGAAATTACTCTTTTTGTGACTTGTCAGGCAGGTGAGTAAATTACTCACCTCTTCGGATTCTGTTGGATCACCTCTTCGGCTTGTTTCTTTCCCAGCATCCGAAGGCCTAGGATCCTTCTAATGTAAATGACTCACCTCTTTGGTTTGGTCCCCCACTTCAAATCCAAATTTTCAACATCAGCAACATTTTCGAGACAACTAAATTTGCATTTATGTTCTTATCTTCATTGGAAGAATGACATGCAAACAATTCGAAGCATTGTAATTATCGTTACCTAGTCTCGTGACTTGTATGTAATGATCTCAGCAACAAAATTACCATAGGCTTTCTCATGTTCTTATGTACATAGAAGATCAGAAATTATAGCATATTCCTTCAGAATTTCATCTTATAACTCCAATATAATCATAATTCTTATATCATTATGTAATTACACAATATCAAAACATCCATAAAATATTACGATTAATTTTTGAAATTATGAAGTTGTAAATATTGGAATGTATTACATTTGATTTTGTTGGTGTTTGTTCCGTTTAATGCTGTTGGCCCAAATCCCTAGGTGAGAAAGGGAATTTGTGATTGGGCCCAAATCCCGAGGTGTTGACCTTGGCCCATTTGCCATTTAGGGTAAATCCCTAAATGCTGTGCCTCTCTATAAATACTCCCATTATGGATGGAGGCAGGTTGACGCAAGAGACAGAGTTAAGGCTGACGCTAGGTTGCGGCAGTGTGAGGGCTGAGTGAAAACAGTGAGTGAATGTTCTCCGGCATTGTTGGCCGTTGAGGTGAGTCTCCGAGAGCTTGAGAGTGTCTTGTTGAGAGTGTTGGGTTCACTACTGTTGTAACGAAGCTGGTGGCTCCGGTGAGAGACCGTCGAGCATCTTGTATTCATTATTTCTGAATAGTGGATCGTTTCTGGACTTGGTCCCGTGGGTTTTTCCTCTTGAAGGTTTTCTCCCACGTTAAGCTATACTGTGTTGATTCTCTCCCTGCTCTTCTCTTATTTGTATGATCCTGTGTTTCCGCTGCATTTGCTGTATTTTGTGCATTTCTGTGTTTCTGGTTTTGTTCTGGGTTGAGACATTGCTCCCCAGTGTTACGGTTTGGTAGAGGAAGCTCCCAGCCGACCAGAGGAACGTGGTGCCGGGCACGTTGTATCCGGATACGTGTAGTGTCGAGTACGTGTGCTGTCCGGGTAGAAATTCCACGTTGGTTGTGGTGCCGAGCCGACTTCGTGGCGTCGGATTGCAAATTCCACAACAGATTTTACGGTTGGGTCAAGGTCCTGTACAGTGCACACTTTTCACACTTTCGCATATTAGGTTAGGTCAGGCGGCCTATTTTGATTTAATAGTTAAAATAAAAGAAGTGAAATTTGCACTTTTTTTTTATCCAAATGATATAAAAGACAAGAATCAAGAGGTTTATATGTTAACTTATTCCCAGATCAGCTCAACCAACTGCACCTCCTTGGTATATATGTTAACTTATTTTCAGTGTAAAATTTGCACTCACTAAATTATATATGTTAACTTGTAAAATTAAACTAAAAAAGCGCCACCTTATTTTTAGTATTTTTTGTTTTAAAAATTTTATACAATACAATGAAAAACTTCATTATTTCATGTTTTCATTTTCAATTTTTGCTTCTAACAGATTTTTTTTTTATCTCAAAAAACACATTTTTTAATAATCTAAAAAAAACGTTCAGGAAGCAATTGCGTGGTTCTATATAAAAAATATTTTTTATTGTTTTCCATTAAAATAAAGTTTTCTTAAAATCACATTTTATTAGAAGTAAATAAAAATAAAAATAACTTTTACATTAAGAATTTCACATTAAATTTCAACACAAACTTTCTTTTGATACAAAAGTTTTAACCACAAATCTACACTTCAAACCAACTTTTAACCAAACAATTTTACACAAGACCAAGATTATCCAAGACCAAATTTGCAAGTGCTACTCCAAACACAGCTTTCAAACTCTTTCTGTGCACTATAAACATGCTCTCACATGCATGATGTGATCTTAAACAACGATTAAGAAGTTCCGTGTGTATCTATGGAAACATCTACCTAATTTTGAAGCAAGGAATATATTATTGTCAATAGATGGCTACATAAAATCAGTAAGAATCTTAGTTTCATATTAACGTATAATGTTCAGATTTCATACCTCCAATAGGCATATGCAAAGTACCAATTTCCACGAGTACAGTGAGTGCCCCTGATCTAGATTAGGAAGAATGATAGAAATGCGCATGCCAATACAATAGAAGTAGAAAGACGCCTAAAATTAAACAGAATATACTATCACTGAACAAGAAAATTATTTCTCACAAAGCCCACAGGAACTCTTTCATCTGAGAGGCTGGCAAAGCAATTATTAAAACCATTGCCATAGCAAAAGTTCCAATCTCAACATAAAGGTGCTTCCTACTCTTGAAAATAGAAATTGGCTTTAGACATAATGGAAGCTAAAACTGCTACAGATAAAAGCATTGTGGACCAATGGTTCAGTTTATCAAGTGAAAACATGATAAATAAGACCAGCTAATTTTTTGAACAAACAATAAATGAATTTTAAAGATTAGCTATTTATTCTTACTTCTCATGTTCTCACCAAATATGATCCATGTCTCAACCCATCTTGTATATACGCCAACACTATAACAAGTGAAGACAATCACTTAACCATAATTTTAAATAATGAGTTAATTTCAGCATTTCATTGGTATCCAATACACAAGACAACAGCAGTGCATCATTAGTAATGTGTACATGCACACTCCCAAAAAAGTATGTCATGCTCTTGACATTGACATATGATTAATTTGGTATGTATCTGCAAAAGAGTAAATTAGTATTTTTTATTTTTATTTTATCTTTAAACACTTAATTGAACCAGAGTTAAATATTTTACAACCAGAATTCCGATTGTCATACATCATTTCAGATTCATATACAGGTGTTATGTGGGGAAAATATGGCTCATGCTGTAGTTTCTAGACATAGTAAATGTAATAAAGCTTTTATTGGGGGAGAGAAAAGGATATAGCAAATTCAAGCCAAGCTGCATTTCTAGTCAAAGTACAAAACATTTATGAACAGAAAGCATATTCCAAAGACCTCAAAATGTTTACATTTCTAGTCTTTGTTTACAACTGGACATTCTTATGGCAGAGAATGATGAGCCAATAAATTTACGCCAAGGCATAAAACTGTGATTTATTTAACTCGATTCCAGAACTAAATATAATGTCACATACACTTTAGTGACTTAACATGTTCATAATTATACATAAATGCACCACAATTACACCAAATTAAAAGTACAACTGACAGTAAGCATAGATCTTGAAATACTAAAGGGAGTTTGAAATTATTTTAACATACAATACTTGTACTTTGTTTCATCATTTTATGTTCATACACTGTCATCATGGAGAGAAAGAAAGCACCTGATGGTACAAATATAACAATGATACAATAATGTTACCATTAGGCAGAAAAAACAATTAAAAAATGTTTATATTCCAGCTGGAGTATGAAGCACAGACAACAAAACAAAAGGTCAAAAGGATGATGAAAAAACATAATAGGGTTCACTTAAAGGTAAAATACACAGATGGCTAATCCAGTGCTAGACTTTACCATTGCATAGAATAATATATGTCAAGATGTTTCAGCTGTAGATATACCTCTAATTTACAAACTACAACACATGTAAGTCTGCATGATATTTTGAAAGGAATGTGAACTTTCATATGACTTTGGCCTTTCTATAGTCAGTTTATTGTGTATGGTTCTTATGCCAAAAGCAACATACAACACAATTGTACTTGAAAATCTGATATCTCCTAAAGAATGATGCCGTGTCAACTAACCTGCAAAACTTCTGTTACAAGTCCAACACTCCTCCCAAAATGAAAGTATTCAAGTTACAACAAAAGGCTCACCGAAAGGCCCAATAAAATCGCACTCAGGAAAAACAAAGGCTCAATCAAGAAACATACAAAACACAATGGCGATGTAGCATAAGGTTCACCGAAGAGAACAGTGCCCAGAGAAAGGTTACCCACCAAGCCAAAAACAAAGCCACTTCCTTGAAGAAAGCAAAGCCGGGCAGTAAATCATTAAACACAGTAAAATTTCCAAAGGAAACAGCATCATCAATCTGAGACAATCCAAGAAAGAGAAGCACCAGCACAGGAGGGCCGAGGAATTGCAAAACCACAAGGCACAAGTAGTGATTATGCAGAAACATCTTCGCCCTACTGTAATCCAAGTCAGGAACCTTGCTAGCATGAAGCCTTTGGTACCAAGACAACAAAGCTTCATTCAGATACATCTGCAGGTTAGGCCTCAAAGCCACGATCTGCAACAAACCAGACCCCAACAAGCACCACTTCCTAAAGCTACCAAAATCAGAAGCCAAGAACCCCACATTCCCAACCAATTTCTCAGCATTACCAAATCCACTCTTTGCCACACCATTTACCTTGTTTACAAAAATCTCAACCAAGGGGGTGATCCACAACAAAGCTACAAATATAACAAGCATCTGATTTGCATAAAGAATCGCACAAGTAAACCACCCGCAAGTTATCATTGACAAATTGCAACGAATCTGACCAGTCCCAAGCCAAAAGCAACGTGCACTTCTAGAAGCGGGAATGAACAAAAACCCAGCAAGGCAACCCATCAATGCAGCAACGAAAAACCTCCAAAACCCATCAAACGGAACCCCAAAACGAAACTCCAAAACCAAAGCCACAACCTCGGGAACAAACAAAAGCCCTGAGAAGAACCCCAAAGCCCCAAAAACAACACTCAAGTGCTTCTCCGATCTCCTGGACGCAGATCTCTCGAAGGTGGTCTTGGCGAGAAGCGAGCCCCACGAGTAAAGACTCAAAATTGATAAGAGAACGGGAACGGAAACGCCGTTGGCGAAGAACCCACGATTGTCGGGGGAATCGAGAAAGGTGTGGAGTAGAAGGGTGAAAAGGGCAGCGAAGGAGAGAGTGAAAGCGACGCAGTACTGATCGATGAAGAGACGGGACTGGAGGTGGGCGTGGTCGAGCGTGATTCTGAAGATTTGAGCATTGTTTTCGTCGAAATCGGACTTGTTGTTGTTGTTGGACTTGTTCCGCTTTTTTATTTCGGCGGCGGTTTTGGAAGACAAGGGTTGGTAGCCGTCGATGCTTCCAGGGCGGCGGATGGCGGCTCTGAGGCCATTGCTGGATTGGGGTTGGGAGTCGGGGTGGACGTAGGTTTGGAGGCCGTGGAGGAAGAGGAGTGGGATCTTGAAGAAAGCAAAGGTGAAAGCGAGGATTAGGGTTAGGGATATGTGGAGCAATGGGTTCTTGTACAACAACACCAACTCCAGCATCGTCGTCACTCACTTCTTCTCTAACTCAGTCTTGTTAATGTAAGATGCTACACTATAGCTCCCAGGTTGTTTTTATTTTTTATTATTGAATAAGACATTAGTTTATTATGCCCCGACATTTACGAGTTTCGTTACTTTATACTAGGAAGTTTACGACTACTCTACTAGCTAAAACAAAATTATTCAATTCCGAAAAAAAATTAAATTTAATAACAGACATATTATTGATATAAGAGTGTAATATAATTTATTGATATATGTTAACAAAAACTTAATAAATTTTTGTTTATTACACTCTATATTAAGTTGCCCAGGTCTTAGAGTCGGGTTGGATGTAAATTTTTTTAAAAGTATTTCTAGAAAAAAAAAAAAAAAACATTTTTATAAGTTAAAATGAGTTTTTCATTAACTCATTTATAGATGTCATCTTATCTTTTAGAGAAATTATATTGATAAACTTCTAAAATTTAACTAACTAAGAAAAAACTTATTTTATTTTTTCTTCTTATTTTTTTTTTTTTAGAAATATTTCTAAAACAATTACCCAAATAAGCCCTTACTATTTGGGCCACAAAACGTTTGACCAAGCCGAAGTTATTAGGAAATGTGTAATTCAGTTGCTATTTCTGTTCCCCTTTATAACTTTTTTTTTTTTGTGAACATCCCCCTTATTACATAATACACTCTCTCCTCCTGTTATATTTTATTTTTTCCCTAAACTATCCACACAAATACACTCCTCCTCCTCTCTTTATCCCTTACATATAAGTTTGTTCTGAAGAAAAAAAAGAACTCCCCCTCTCCAAACCAACTTTCAAAATTATGTGTTGATAATGAAAATTGACGAACCAATTTAAAAAAAGAATCTTGAAAATGCACGATGAAGTCACACAACTTAGCAGATTTTTTATCGAAGAAATCAACCACAAAATTTAATTTTTCAACCATAAAATCTGAAAAAAGGGAGCGAGTTAGGGAAGGGGAGGGTGTATTTCTTCTAGAAGAGATGGGATGGAGAAAGGTTAGGGCAGTGTAACTAGGGTAGTTTGGGAAAATAATTTAAAAACAATGCGAAAGAGGAGTGTGCAAGTAATAATGGGGGAGTGGACATAGTGAATTCTAGTGTGTAAGTGCCGTGTCGAGCATTATAGACTCCTGGGTAATTGGGCAGTGGGCATGGACATGCAGACCGAAATGGACAGCAAATGAGTAGCATTTAAATAAAAAAAAAAAAAAAAACTCATTGAACAAATGTTTGATTAACTTGTTTATCAAAACGAATTCAAGTAGACATGTATGAAATAATTATGATATTTATATTCTTCGTAAATTTACTCTGTCGATTATTATTATTATATATAAATAAAGATAAAAATAATAATTTAATATAATTAAGATATATTTTTTACTAGTCATGATAATAATGTACGAAATATATCTAAAGAAAGAATATTAAAAGAATTAATTAAAAAAATGAAAAGTTCGAAAATTTGACTATTTTTTATATGCATAAATAGAAGTGTCAATTGTACACATTGTTTAACGAACTAAACTAAATTTCTTGGTCGATAATGTTACTGTTTAAATTATATATTATAATTTATAGTATTAAAATATACTAGTATTTGTTTTACAAGCATACTTTCAGCCGAGGGGACAATCCAAATAATTCTTGCACATGAAATGGAGTTCCAATTTCAAACATTTAATGGGGGAAATGTGATCGGTCTGGTAGGAATGGATAAGAATTATGTCCATCAAACTGGATCCCACTGCATCAAGGTATGGTATCATATAATTTAACAATTAGATTGATAACGTTTAATATTTACAAAATTATATCATAGTATAATTTTATTTTGGATGTCAAATAATATTCTTATACAAGTATATAAATTATATTATAAATATGAATTTAGTTTTTAAATATAAAATTTTCTATTAAATTCTTATTGTTTTTTGAAATACAAAATTGCATAAATCTATGAGTTGTGATATTAATAAAGTAAAAAGAAAGAAAATCACACTGATGACTTGTTTATTATTTATATATTTTTTAAAATTTAAAATTATGAATTGATTTATTTTAATTGGTCACCATCCAATTGAAAACTATATAAATAGACCCTATGATTTTCTTTAATAGGCAATAGACCCTTCGAATAAAGGAGCATTAAACTACATAGTTAGCTGCGTAGTGCATTTAAGCTATATATTGACTTTACGTTCTTACGTTTGAACTTTGAATACCATTTTCTCTGTGAATTTATTTGGTTTATAATATAGAGTATTTACGTCGTATCATATATTTTTAATGTAAGACTCTATATTTTAAGATTAATATGAGTTCATGATCATATTTAATAAATAAAATAAACTCTATTAAAATTTTAAAACAAACGAACACTTCCGTCCATTTTATATCTTCACTTTTTGGTATATATTTTGCTCCTAACATTTTTGGTGACTTCATTATTATTATAAGAAGATGGAATATCTAGCATGAAGGACGAAATACAATCAACATTGGAAGGTCTTTTTTTTTTTTTTTTTTTGAAAGGACATTGGAAGGTCTTGCTGAATACGGGGAATGTATAATTCCAATATATATAAAGCTTAACCCTTGGTCACTGTCATAAAGTACTTGGTCTTAAATTATTATTCCAATACTCTTTTATACTTCGTGTTCTATAAATAACATTTTTATATACACAAATACGTAATTATACTCATTTTGCAACGTCCGATTTATACATAAATTAATTATCTTACATAAAAACTTGTTTGTACAATTGTACAAATCCATTTAAATTTATTCATATATGATATATTTGTGTGGTGATTTACTATTTACAGATAATTTAATCATATTCACAAAAATATACTCTCCATATTGTACTAAATGTGGGCATGAACAATAATAATAATTGTTTTTAAATTCATCCAAGTTGCCGCCGCATCCATATGCTTTGAATTGGATTAATGTTTCTTTTATTACCTTTTCATTTTACTTAAAATAATTATAAAATAAAACATTAATATTATAAAAAGGAAATCATTTTACCAAAAAGAAATTAAATATATTTAAGTAATCATTCCAAAATAAAAACAAAAAAGATTACCCATGAATAAAAATTCTTTGAGTCTTTTAAGAGATGAGAGTGAAAAAATAAACAAAAAAGATATTTTGGTCATAATTTTTTTGGGAAAAAGAGTGAAAATAAAGTAAAATATAACACACTTTCATCTTTAGGATAATGATTATTCTGACAATAGATGAGAGGATTGAGTAACAATCACATCTTTTAAGGGAAGAGGAGTTTAAAGATTATTTTATTAATATTTTTTTTTCTAATAAATTAACTATTGACAAAAAGTTTAAAAATAAAACATGATGCGATATATTTTTATCTTTTCTCCTAAAGTGAAATTTACTCAAATAAATATTTTCCTATTCTTACATTTTATATTATCTTGAAGTCACATAGAAGTATTTCAATGCTAATTTTCAAACGTATAAAGATCAGAATAAATGATTAAATATGTTTTTGATTTTTGAATTTTTTTGAGTTCTCATTTTTTATTTCTAAAAAAAAAGTAATCTTAATCTTTAATGTTTTGGTTCGTCAATAATTTTAATTTCTACTATTAAATATCATTATTAAGTGATGAAGTGATATAATTATTTTTCCGCTTTTGACTACCATTATGGAGTCGAAACACCTAAGGTTCTTCTGACATCCACGACCTACAATCAAAGGAGCGTCAGAAACGAGGGTCCTCTGCGCTGCCAGTACACAATCGCATTTCAAACCCAGATCTGAATTAATGCACAACAAAACAAAATCCCAGATTCGAAATAGAAACGCTCAACAAAAATGAGAGAGGTTGTGATTCTAATTTGACATTTAAAAAGACATTGCAATAAAATGATCGATTATAAAGAAATGAACCCAAACCCAAGAAAGGAAGAAAAAGAAAAGGGGAAAAGCGCTCTCAATTGATGCGGTGCAATTGGAATGTTTACTTCCACAAGCATTTGATGCGGCACAATTGATGTCCTCAAGGAACACAGCGAGTCCAAGAACAAAGATAGCAGGGAGTGAATCGTTCGAGATTGGTTTGATTAAGTTACCATGAATATTATTGAATCTGTTGCTTCGTGAAAGGCATTGGTAATTTGGTAGGAAAATATTAATTTATTGGAACTTGTAAAATCATATTTGAAAACTACAATTTTCATTAATTATTAAATGATTATCATAAATGGTACTCAGAAGAAGATTGGGAGTTTCGAGTCCATGATGTACTCAGAAGCTAAAGCCATCGAGATCCCCTGATGTGAGTAGAATAGTCAATGTGAAGCATTTTTTAGGGTTTTAATTGTCAGCTTAACCACCGCATAATATAATTTAATAATAATGAAATTTATGTCATTTCATTATTTAATCGCAATATTTAATGGTAGGAACTAAAATTATTCACGGACCAAAATACGAGGGATTAAGACAGATTAATTTTTTTATTTAGAATTAAAAGTAAAAAATTCAGGAAAAATTCAGAAATAAAAAATATAATTAATCATCCTTTTCATCTGGTTTCCGTCTCATATCTTTCTCTTCCTTTGTTATTATTACACTATTACGTTGGTCACTTACTCTATTTTTTTTCTCCTTTAATTTCTAGTCTCAAATCATAACACACCCCAAAATAAGGTTTGGGCTTTCCTAAAATAAAAGGTCACCGAATGTAAGAAAAGGCCTTCACTTCAAAGGGCGAACAATTATGTAGAGTTGGTGCGGGTGGACTCACATTGAATTTCCAAATGAAGATAAGAGTGCATACAGTGTATTGCCAAACTTGGATTTGAAAGGATTAGCCCACCAACTACCTCCCTATTCGTCCTATAACATAACGTACTATATACAAAAGATTGATAATCCTATTCGTCCTATAACATAACGTACTATATATTGATTGATTCCTTCTACGCGCTGATTGATATTTTAATGATTTAACATAATAAACATCATATCATTTTTTTTTGGGTACAAACATCAAATCATATAAGCAACTAAGAAAATATCACAAAAAGTTACTTTATCTAGTCTTCGCCTATTATTCTACGTATCCAGGTCATCATCATATAATCTTTGTGAGACCTACCTAGAACTTGCATAAAATATCTTCCAGTTAATCCCTACTAAAGTTTGCTAAGAAAACGTACGCAGCACTTTAATGTAACGTCAAAAAATAAAAATCATCAAGCATATATAGCTTAGCTAGGTAGATGCATAATGGACATAGATGCATAATAGTACCTTGTTATCGAAATAATACTTTATTCAAATTCTTGCTCTTACTGCACACTCTTGCAAGCTTGTTTCTAAAGGAGAAAACCATTTAATAAACAATACCAACTAGATATAAGAAGCACTAAAAAAATAAAAAGTAGCCGAAAAAAAAGAAGAAAAAGGAGTGACCAAACATTGCCGCGATACAAGATATTGATTTGGACCAAAAGAAAAATACAAGATAAACGTTGAGAATAAGTTAAAATAACAAAAAAACTAGAAAGCAAAGAGAGAGAAAGAGAGACGGGAAAAAATTGGTAATAAAAAGAAAAAAGAAAATCCATGAATCTTTCTTTGCTGGCAGATTCCCAAGGGGTACCCTAAACATATATTAATTCTCAATCGGTTCTTTATCATCCACTCCTTGACCGCAAGCAGCACTTTCTCTTCCATTTTCTAGTTTTGAGACGCCCTGCGGGGACATACGTAAATCACCCGTTGCTCCCTATAGATGGCAACTTGATAGTGATATTTGGATTAATTGGGAGAAAATCATTCATTTAAATTATATATTATATATTATGAAGGCGTATGAAATTTGAAGGGGCAAATCATGCCCACAAAATAATCAGTCCAATTAAAAAAAAACCCATCATTTTAAGCCATTTTTTCAGTGTAAAATAAACAACGTGGGACTGTTGTCAATGTGTAATTGGATTCATTAATAAACAATTTCATTAAAATGCATGACAATGTATATGTAATCCAATATACTTACAATCTATTTTTATTAGTTTATAATGTAAATTTTTTTACACTCACATGACATGAAAATTACCTTACTGTAAAAGTAGTGGAATTAAATGAAATTGGTAAGGGCCAACAAATAGGGAGAGCAAACAAAACGTGCATTAAATTCCCCCGCATTAGAATGAAGGAAAACGGCAAGAAACACATGCAAACTAGGTTGTTCCGATTCTTCAGAAACAGACACTTACAAGTTACAATTACACAAACTCACCTGATTTTTTGATGATGATCTCCTCTTCGTTCTTCTGCCCCTACCACGACCCATTGAATCTGTCACAAAATAAAAAATTAGAAAAGTGAGAAAGATTAATTAATGAATGTCAAATTTGAAGTACGTGAAGATATTTGTGAATTTGTGATGAGGATTGACTACTGAGGAATATAAAAAAGAAGGAAAGGAGGAGTTGGAATAAAAAAAATCAAATACTTTATGTAGAGATATCTAAAGGGTATATTCCATATTTTTCACGAATTACGGTGTACGTGTTGTTTGGTCAAAGAGAGTTACGTGTCAGCGCCACGCAACCTTAGTGGAGACGTGGAGTCAAAGATTAATGATAATAGTATAAGAAATGGTGCACCCAAAGGCTGTGTTATGATTCATTCCCACCTCGTACTCGTGAAGGAGAAAAATAGTGAAAAGAAAGAGGGAGACAGAGTGAAGTGCGCGGTGGTGGGGTACCTGCGGTTGCTTGTTTCTTGGGTTTGTAATCCAAGGTGGATTCGGAGGTGTCGGGAAGGTAACGGTCGAGGCGGAGGGGTTGAGGTTGGGGTGAAACGACGGTGTAGTGGTGGAGCATTGTACGGACGAAGGAGGCTTCCATGGTGTTGAGGTAGTGAAGATGCTTCTCATCTGTCCAAACCGACGGCGTTTCGGTGTCGGGGGTGGATTCCATTGCGGTGGATAAAGGGTGACAGAAGAGAAGGTTGGGCTTGGTGAAGACTGCAGAGAAAGAAAAGGATGATGGATATATATATATATATATATATATATAGTGGCTTTATTAGCTGCCCATCTGTTTTACTTTTTATTTAAAACCAAAATATCTCCATACTTTCTTAACACTACTAATTAATCAGGTACCAACGACCCACCCCCAAAACTAAATCATATTTAAACTCAAATAAAATCTTCAACCTTGCCCCACCAAAAACTTAAACTGTTACTTTCATCTTACATTTCATTTGGTAAGAGAGAAAGTGAGAAAAAGAAAGAAAATAGAACTAATTAAACATTTTATTCTATTTGTTTTTGCACAAAAAATGAAAGAAAAAATGATTTATGTTAATACAAAATTTTAAATATTTTTTTCCTGTCATTTTTTTTTAGTTCAAATTTTTAACTTTTTCTTAATTCCCTATTTTTCTTCCATCCAACCAAATATACCATTAATTTTAAGATCTATTTGGAAGAGGTTAAAAATTATAGGAAAGAAAATTGAAAGAAAAAAATAACCATATTCTTTTCCATTGTTTAGTTGAAAAGAAAATAAAAGAGAGTTTACTTTTCCAAATATAAATTTAACTTTTTCCCCTCTTATCCTCCAATTTAAAATTTAAAATTTCTTTTCTCTCAATTTATTTTTCCCTCTACCAAACATTTATGAGCAAAAAAAACATGTTTTACATTTATTAAAAAATAGTTAATTATGTCATTTCTAATTACAAAATAACATTTTTTTAATTATATCTCATTGAAACTTGATATTAAACATATAAAATTATATTGAAGATCATCTTTTTAAATGATGTTTTAAAAAAAAAATTAAATAATGTTTATATTTGAGAAGAAAAAAGTTGTATTGTTTATATTTAATACTTTAATAGTACAATTTATTTTGTTTAAATTTTTTTACTTTAATCTTTATATGTTCTCTCAGCTAATTAAAAATCATCTTAATATTATTTTAAGATAATTATCATAAAATCAGTTTATATATTGAAACAGTGTTTATACTAAACCCGTTTTTCATTTATACCAGATACATTCATTGTAATATTTTAAAAATATAAAAAATAAGATGTTCAAAAATACATGTTAAGTATTACTATAATATAATTGTTTCTTTATAAAAAAGTATTTATTTGACATATAAATTACTTACTAATTTAAATATTAACTGATTCAATCAAGGATCCAGATATTCAAATATTCAAATAACTTATATTTTTACTAATATAATTTCCATTACAGATGGTCAAGTATTCTTTTCTGTCAATCTATTCAATTCTGGAATCAGATTCACTATTAATGTTGGTATTTCCGTTTCAAGAGTGTTTATTTGTATTTGCGTTCTATTGTTTTATATTGCGATGTAATGTATAAAAAAGATATTGAGATGTATTGTAAGTTTTATTATAATAAAACACCTTTTCCATTTTTGTCGGAAAAAAAAGTACTGTGGACATTTGTTTATTTGTTTTACTTTTGACTGGGTCACTAACTTCACGACCGCCGCAAAGGTGTCGAATGGGCTAATAAATTTAATTTTCCGTAAAACTGTAACATTTTGGTTCTCTTTTATTCAATCCAGAAATTTATTAATCAGATATGGACTGAGCCATGGGGAGCTTTGTACATGACATTACATTGTAAAACTCTGTATAAAGATATATTTTGATAATTTTAAGAGTTTAATATTTATGTAATTATAATGATAATGTATCCAAATTATAAATTATTATTTGAATTATTTTAAATTTTAAAAATTAATAAATTTATCATACATAATTAATTGTGATTAAATGATTGTATTAAAAAAATTATATTCTTAATATATATTAATGTTTTTCTAATTTTAATTGATATGAATGATGTGTCGAATAGTTTTATATTAATATAAAATATCATAGACATAATTTATATGAAAAAATTTAATTTAATGATAATTTTGTGATAAAATTATTTTATTTAAAAATAGTAAATGATATAATAACTAACGCATTTTTATAAGTGTATTTTGATGTGTTTTGTCTCTATTTCTTTATATAGGGTCGGAAATTATAGTGGTATCAACTAATACGAATGCAGAGCTCCTAGCAATTCATCATGGTCTGAACTTTGCTCCACAAGGGGTGCCTCTGACTCATCCCTATGCTCCTTTGGTTGCTAAGATCAGAGCATTTTATCAATGTGTCTTAATTGGAACCTGACTTCCAGCATGTGTTACGTGAAGGCAATAGGATAGCCGATTTTCTTGCCAAGTTAGGGTTTCTTCTCATGAGACCCTTATTCAACGGCCCTCTTGTCCACCAGCACTGTTGCCTCTGCTGTTAGGAGATCAAATTGATATATACCTTGTCCTTATAAGGGGTAGTTAGTTTGTTTGCTTTTTTCAATGTAGTTATTTCCCATTGATAAAAATCACATAGGGTTGGAAATGAGACAAATCCAATCAAGATGAATCCAACTCGACTTAATAAAATTTTGTTTAACTTGTAACTTGGCTCAATTACTTTTTTTTTAAAAAGTATTTTTATATAGTAGATACTCTTATTTAAAATATAGTCAAATCCTAAATTTTATTTGTTTCAATAAAATTCAAATCATAATTTAATATTGTGACAGATTAACCTCTTTCATCAGACCAACTTTCATTGATATGGTTGGTAGCAATGGTAGGACAATTATTTGGTCAGAAAAACAATATTTCACTAACTTAAACATCCCAATAAATTTTATAACGTCTATAACGTGACATTTATTGACCTCCGAAAGTAACATGTAATTGGTGAAGATTTTCCCAGATATTTTTATAATTTTAATGAAATTGACAGAAATAAATAATTGTTTGTTTAATAAAGTAAATCAAGGAAGTACAAGGTGAAATAATTGAAACAAATATCTAAAATGGAGGGTAAAAAAATTAGGTACGAAAGAGATGTGAAGAAGCTTGGTTGTTTTATTCGATGTGACTTTTTATTATTCCTACTTGATTTATCGTATAATTTATCAGTGTGACGTTGTATCTAAATTCTTTGATATGTAATAAAACAACACACAATCGCACTATTAAACAATTAAACACAATTTCTCCTTCAAAAATATTATAACCATACTAAATTTCTGATATTTCACATGAATTTTTGTTAATTGTAAAAATTATATCTATTTTTTGAAAGAAAAATATTTTTAAGATAGTAAAAAATATTTTTACTAAATGATTCTATTAACAAATAAATGTTAATACATTTTCAATTATGAATTCTTTTTAGTTAAATAAGTAAATTTCTATTTTCAACTTAATAAAGAATTGTTTAATATTTAATGTAAATTATGATAATAATTTCGATAAATATATTCATTTGTTATAATAAAATTGTAATTCATAAGACACAATAAATACAGTAAATCCTTCTTTGTTTCCATCCCCGCCATACATAAAGGCGGATGAAACTAGAGTGGGTTTTATTGTTGATCATGTAGGAAGCATTTAGTTGGAGGCATTTATTGGAAGAAACATCTTTTCTTCTGAGTGTTGGTCTCCTTCACGTACCATCCGTTGGAGAAGATGAGTCATTTTTCTTCTCCCCGTTGGCAAGCTCAGCATGATTATCCTCATCACTTCCGTCCTCCAGCGCCTTTAGTTGCAGCTCTTTGACTTTGCGGAATTCATTATAGTGGGCCTTTCTGTGCTCTCTGAAACTCAAACTTCTATCTGTTTAAGGAATCAAATAATATTCCCAGTGATTAAAACTTAGTTAGGGGCAGTTATGACAGTCACCAAGGAAAATAATCTAGTTCAAAATAGAATAATGTAATCTATCAATACAAAAAATTACTCCTGATCTGTCCTAACTTACTCAGACAGAATCAACTTGTTTAATATTTACTAAACTCACTGTACTACATAAGCATTTCTTGTAGCTGCCTTACGCAGCAAATTTAAATTAACTCCCCTTTTTTACACTGAAATCTCATATTAAATATCATGTCAAAATTAAACAGGTTGACTTATCTCCACCTTATCCTTCCACGTCACACTTAATTTATACCGAGTAAGGAAATAATATGATAAATTAAAACAACATAGCCTTATCTCACTAGGTGAGCTCAGTTACATGGATTATAAATGTCATTTGACTAAAACCTAAAGTTTCATAAGTGTTATTTAGCATGAAATCCCTCAAAAGATATAAATTATAGGTAGGAAAAATTGATCATCAATCTCTTACGTGATAGAAGATATAAGAAATAATGATTGCAGTAAAAATGAAAAAAAGGTAATGATCATTGTTAGAAACACCAAATGACAACCTATCATTACCTTCCTCATCCTCTTCAGTTTCTTCTGCCTCATCCTCAGATGATGTCCAGCCGTCAGATTGTCTAGTTCCTTTTCTGCTACAACATGCCCCATTATTAAAACCAGTTTGTTCCGCATTTGGTGAGTGATTTTTATCACCATTATATTCGTCAAAATCTCCTCGTACGGGGGACAGAGAACCTAAAAGATTGGGTTATTCATATGAAAAATAGCTTCATATAAACCGACTTATAACATTGAGCTAAAAAGTAGTTTCAAGAATAAAATTACAAACAAGTATATTCATCAAACTCCATAACAGAGAATTGCATTAAACCATGAAAGTAGTTTTTAACATATAGAAACCAAATCGAGTGGAAGACAAACTTAAGTTAGAATTTATTACTCGCTACAAGAAGACTGATTGTAATACTAGAGTTGAAGGTAACAAAATATGTCATTTTTCCTGCTAATAATATTCCGATAGAAAGCCATATCCATACAAACATACTTATTCTGATATGTGCAAGAAATTTTACAAGGATAAATGCAGTTTAACTGATCTTCTTTACTTACTTTCATCATCAAGCATAGGATGATATGGAGTCTTAGGTTCAGTGATTTTTTGCCTCATGGGCTTGTTTGCTTCAATTTCTCCAATGTTATCCTCATTCCATCTTACACGTCCCCTGCAATGTGAAAACAAAGAGAAGACACATAGTATTAAGATTCATCAGTTCATCTCAGAGGAACAGGTTTGTCATTATGATATACAGTATAAAATGATGTGGAGTATCCAACTTTCAATCAAATGAAAATAATTTTCTTTTTCCAAATCAAATAAGCAAACTAATATAAACCAGACTGCTAGTATTACTTCATTTTGGCAGATGGAAGAGCTCGTCAAACACCAAAAGTATGCAAAGCTATCCTCAAGTGGCTTGGTCAACTAGCAAAAGATAATAAGTTTGTGCGTAAGTCCTTGAGGTCCCAAAGCAAATTATGAAAGAAAAAAAAGAGGAATGATGAAGGAAAGAGCAAGCAAAATCAATGAAGAATGCCAAAGCAGTTATAAATATATACATCAACTGAGTATTTGATGAAGCAAAAAATGGAATACACAAGAAAACCAAGCATTCCAATAAAAATAACCCAGCCATATCAACTAACAATTATAGATTTTCTGTTGGGTACATACTAACATTGATAATAACTTAAATAGAAGGCAGTGCAAATGTATAGGAAGAAAAACCACACAGTTGATTAAATACGATATAAATAAGGAAAAGGACACAAAATATTGCACTACAAGATAAAATTCAAAATTTACAAAAAAAAAAAGGAAATTAGAATTTAGAATAGCAAATTATTTCACAGAAATCCAAAGCTTTGTTCGCTAACAAAATTTTCCAAATGAAGCACAGTTTGAAATATTTCAAAATTAAGATATTTCAGCAAAATAAAATTAGCAAATGGAAAGGATTGGGCATCATATTCCATGATTGCTGACAAAAAGAGGGGGGGGGGGGGGGAAGGAGAGGGGAAACGAAAAACTACCGCAAAGAAAGAGCAACTTCATTATTACACGGTTAGAAATGCAAGATTAGAATTTAGAGTCTAATCCAGGTGAAGAATGAAGAACTAAATCCGTTCAAGCACATTTCAAACAATGTCAAGGGCTGTAAAGAACTTCATAAAGCATAACCAAATAACAAATGCAACTTTTCATTCAGGAAACAGTTATGTTATTAACAACTAATCAGCGCATTTCATTGTTGATTAAGTCGTCTTTAGAGGAAAAAGGAGGTATACATAAATCAAATGAAGACCGCGGCTACAAAACCTTTGATAGGTTAGACAGTCAAATTGAAGGCATTGAATGAAAGAGGTAAAAAGTGATGATGTTCCGTTTTACTCAGGAAACAAAAAGCTACCGGAATTGAAAATCTAAAATGGAAGTGGAAAAATGAGAGAGAGTTATACCTTCGATTTCAAATCCAGTTGCGGTGTTCAGGTGGGTAGGAAAAGTTGCAAACTGTAAAGGCTAATTAAAGTATAAAACCGTTTTTTAAAAAATAAAAATAAGATAAAGATAGACTTATTAGTTATTTCTTCTTTCATATCTATTTTATTTATTTTTTCCGACAATATATTTTTATCTAATTTTCTTTCTATCTCTTCTTTTCTTATCACATATGTGACTACCTTTACAGTTTTTTCCTTTTATTATCTTTTTTTTTTCCTTTAACTTCATACACCCTATTATTGCTAATTGAAAACTTGAAACTTTTCCTTTTCTTTTTTTACTTAAGAATAAATATATTCAGGTAACTAATCTCTTAAAATATTAAAATTCATTCAATTTCTCTATAAAAAATAGTCCTTTTAAAGCTTTTATGATTTTTTTAATCATTATAATATTTATAAGTCATTTATTCTAATTCTCACCATAGATTTATAAAAAAATAGATTGTGCATCAATAATATAAAATATTTTAATATTCTCATTTAATCATAAATTATGATATATTATAAACTTATTAATTTTTATAATAATTATATATTATCTTAAAAATTCATAATAATACCAATTTCTAATTAGTTAACGATATAAATTTTTTAACATTGAAAATGCATAAGCATTAAATTCAATTTACAATTAATAATAATTTATTTTCCATATTTGGATATTATAATTGCAATAATTAAAAACAAAAAAATACCATACTTACAAGAACATAAAATAAAATACATTATTTTTTTGTTTGATAAACTTGAAGAAACTTCAACCCAAATATCACCATGCATTTAACATTTTAATGTCTATGAAACAATGTCTTTTTTTTTAAAAAAAAAAAAGTAATTTTCTATCGTTTATTGATATAAAGTTAGAAAAAAAAAGTGTGGTACCAACTAATCACCTAAATTATAGTTTATATTGAGATGGAGACCGGTTCAATTAAAGAACTTAATTTTAAAAATTAATAAAACATCAACTTTTGTTTTGATTTATTATTTATAATTAGAAACTTATATAGTATTTCTCTCTCTCTCCAGAAGCATAATAGTAGTGTTATAGAAAGTTACACTTAACTTAGTAACACATATTTTCCAAAAAAATAAAAATGTATGCATTTAAATTAATATAATAAATTAATAAGGATTGACATAAATGATAACGACTTATAGTTATTAATTAAGTGATTTAAGATTTAAATTTTGATTTGCTTTTGAGTATGAAATAAATTATATGTTAAGAGTAGAATATTCATCTTATATATATTTAAAATTTCCGGGGAAGATTAAACACCATTTCCAACTGGAATATTTTATAGTAATCCTATTATCAATAAAAAAAAGAGCTAATACTGTAATTTACAACTTGCAAGTAAAAAAAGCTCGAGAATTCAGTATGAGGCAAAATGGTTTCTCATTTTTATATCATCATGTAATTCGTATTCTTAATCAGGTGTTCAGCTCTCCAAAGCTAGCTGCGTGACAAATAGCATTATTTCCGACTTAAAGTAATTTTGTAAACTTGATCTTGGATGATCTTGATTTTGTCAAATTAAAGTTGTTTAAAACTGAATTTGAGGTAAAGTTATTTATATTTAAAAAGTCGTAGTAAAATTTACTGTGAGATTCTAACTCAAAACACAGGAATTACTTTTACTAAAGTCTTGTTTGACTACATTTTGTGAAGTACTAGTGTTACACTCGCAGAACAAGAGATATATTTACAAATTGGCAGGGTCAGTAGCTCACCTGTCTTTGTTCGTTTGTACAGAAAGAAATAAAAGACAAAAAACGGAAATGAAGTGGTAAAGTTTGATACGAGAGAGTAAAGTTATAAGTGGTGGGCAAAATTTTCATATTTCCTGTTACAGTAAAATCGATTTTTTTGGCCTAAAAGAAACAAATTTTTAGATCAACAAAATTGATTTTTCTTTGGATTTTCTAGGAAAAAAAAATATTTCTCACTTATTTTACTTAAATCAAACAAGATAATATATCATTTTATTTCTACTTTACTTCCCTTTTTTCAAATTATCTCTCTTCTATTTTCATCTTTTCCATTCCTCTCTAAATCATACACACCCTTAAAGACCGCCAGAAAAGGGTATGATAACAAATTCTACATTGTACACAAAACCATAATTAAGGATTGCAGACTATTAAAAGAGCTCAAGGAAGGAGGTTAAAGGTTTAATGGGAAGTTGAGACGTTCAAGAATTAAACTCAAGCAAACATTTATCTACTTTTATTACATTGGAGCATTTTGGCTCCAACAGAAACTATCTAGAACAGTAATGCTATAGTACTAACTCCGACTAAGTTATCTGAACCGACGCTTTACATTGCCATCTCACAATTTACTTGAGCATTTGATGAGCTGAGTTGTCGCTGAAGGAAGTTCTTAGAATTTGAGTCAGGGTCTAAAGGGATAGCGTTGCCACTATCAGAGAGAGATTTTGCAAATTCTATCAACGAATCCATCCTAGAAATATCAAGTGGCATTTCAGAAGAAGTTCCTAAATTCTCATTCCCTTTGTCAGTATGACCAATTTCATCAGCAGCAACACACTCTTTTGGAATAATAAGTTTTTCTGGGGGTGATAACACTATTTTGCACCCTTCTTGTTCAACATCAATTATATTCTGCCCTTCAACAGCTGCCAAAGATTCAGAAGACATTTGGGACTTTTTGTAATAGGTTTCAAATGTATCTCCAGTGAGAACTTGTACTGCAAATGCAATACATGGGTCTTTTAGTAGTTCTCCAATGGGAAAGTCAAGGGAGTAATCTAACATTCCATCAACCTTTTCTCCATATTCAAGGACTCTCAAATATTCTTCAAAAGTGCAGTCAAATTTTCTCTTACTTTCTGTCCCACCTTCAACTGCATCAAACGGTTGTTTTACTATACCAATAGGCAAGCAACAAGGGTGTTCATCCATGTTTGCGATCATTTTGCTCTCACATGATTGATTAACAGCAACTCGCTTGAATCTGCTTGTTTTAAGTTCTATAGCTGGATCAACCTTGATTCCAGCAAGACGCTTTGAAGCACGGCAAGGCAAATTGTACACTTTCTTCTTGTATTTGCGCTTTCCATTTTGAGTGTTTTCAGTTGCAGGATTTGGGATCTTTTTGTCATTGACCAATGCATCCAAACTTGAGCTTTGATCCATGCTAATCGATAATGTTGGTTTGATGGTCCCACTATCACTGCAAGGTAGGAAAAAGTTTCAGCAAGAGGAAATAACTTACAATCTCATAAGGCATTAATTTGCGTTATGAATAAGATGGGTGATATGGTGCTCTGTTCTGGTATTTTATTTGTTAAAAAATTTAAGGCAAGATAACCAATAATATTCAATACGTTTCCCTTTCGGAGTGTCACAAAAACGTGAATTATTTCATGAAGGAAACTACCCAAGACAAATGTCAAAAGACTCTATGGCTCCATAATGTTAACAAACCTCAAAACCTAGATTTAATAATTGTCGGTTCTCGTAAAACTAAAATAAAATTGTTGAGGAAACAAACTTCATACACAACGAAGATCAAAGAATAAAAAGAAACCACACGAAATAGCGAAAAAACACAACTTTAATGTAGTTCAGCGGCTCTTACCTATGAAAGACGACTTCCTTCACTTGATTCTCTCACGGTTATGACTTCTTCAGGCTACAAGTTTTTCAGGCCAAGAATTTTTAATCGTATAAAAAGAAAACAAACACTAAAATAAAGATAGCATCTTTAAATCTAAAGATCTAAAAGATTAGATACTATTTTTAAATCTAAAGATTATACAAATTAGATAATATCTTTAAATTTTTTTTTAAAAATCTTAGAGTTTTGAAATTAAAGATTAGATAATATCTGCCGCCCATGATTATACTCACTTGAATGAGGGGGAATAAACGCAGCCAAAGCCCATGTTCGTTGAAATAACCCCCATTGAGAACCTGCAACTCGCCTTCGCACTTGGTGAATCCCGTCACCGCCGGCGCATCCAGGCCAGCGGCGACCGTTGTCCGCTGTCCGCTCATCGTCTCCGGCGCACTCACCTGGAGTCGTCATCGCCGACGGCAATGTATTTGGGGGAAAGGGGAAGAGAAGAGGCAGTGGCTTGGGAACGTGAATTGTGCGTTTTGTTTTGGGGGAAAAGAAGAGACGCAGACGCGTGCTGTTGTGTGTTTTTTCTTTGGCTAAATATCCACTTTTTTCGTAAAATATAAAAAATTAAAATTTTATTTTAAATGAGTAAAAAGCATAATAAATTAATTTTATCTTTAATTTTTTTTTAACTCAAACAATTGTTCCATCGTTCTTACGAGTTTTTAGTGATGATATCACAATTGATGATTGTCAAGTGTTTCCGAATACCTAAATGATCTTAAACGTTAAGTTTAGAAATTAATGTCATTAAATAATTAAATTTAGAAATTAAATAACAATAAATTATTAAGTTTATAGATTAAATTAAAAAACCAATTTTTTTATAGACAATCATATTGTTAATACAAATTAATAGATACAATCATCGGGAAAAAAAAATTAAAATATTGCTTAGAAAAAATAATTATATAGTACAGCAGGACGTGTTTACGCATCTATTGTAGTGAGTTGCGATCCAGCAGGACACGACTAGTCGTGTTCCCACCGGATGTGACTCATTTTGTCACTATTTCAGTCGCTAACATTTTTAGAGACTGAAATTAGCGATTAAATTTTAGCGATCGATATTTTTTTTTTAAAAGGATTCATGCGGTGTGGTAATTTTTTTGTTGACTACCCTGCCCCATTTGGTAAATAAAGAAAAAAATGCCCGCATTGGGAAAAAAAATCGTACTAATGTTATTTTTGAATATCGTACTTCAAATGGTCTAACTATTTTTGTATATACAAACTTCGAATGGTCATAATTTTTTATAAGAATGTTCAATGGAGGCGTATTTTATGTCAAAACGCTCGAAATTAAAAGAAGTAATTAAAAAAATAGAAAATAACATTAAATTAACTAATTAAATAATTTAAAAAGTAGACAAAAAGGAAAATTTGGATGAATGAATCCTAAATACTAAATTTGAGACACTTAGAGATATTTTTTGAAAAAAAGGTTGACCAAATCCCCTTTCGGATTTGCCTAGGCCTTCCTCTCTCAATTTCGAGGGTTTTATCACAGACTACATCTTAATCGGATATTCCTATAAAAAGTTATGATCATTTGAAGTTTATATACATTGCGCCTCAAAATGACACGTGTCTCAAAATGACACGTGTCACAACCAGGTGAGTCGCGTCTGGCTGGAGCACGATTCAGCCCGAGTCGCGCCTGGAGGAGGCGTGTTCGGTTGCGTTTTCGTGGGGCACGATTGGTTGCTATACTTGCATAAATAAATTTGAAACTACAATAAATTTGTAATTTTCTTTTAAAAAAGTAATAAATTAATTTTTTTTCCACAATCACATTATTAAAAATCATCACAAAACTACAACCATCTATGTGACCGTAAGTGTAATTTAAAATTCTAATGATATATTTTAAAAGTAAATCACCTCATTGACTCTTTGTCCTGTACCAGCCACCACTTATTTCATTAATTAATTATCTTTTTGTAATATATATTTTTTCTATGACTTTTATACCTTTTATAAAAAAAGTTTATACAATTGGTTTGTTTAAATATATATTTTTAAGAGTTTTTTTATTGTAAATATAGTTTTTTTAAATAAAAATATTTTAAAAAACATTTTTAATCTTTTATCTAAAAAGATTTAATGACTTGTACTGACATATTTTCCTTGAATGTAATTTTATTGTTGGTTTTTTATGCAAATTTTTTATCTATGAATTGTTATTTTTTGCTGCAAAAACTATAATTTTGAAAATTATCATTTCTATAAATTTGTTATTGGCATCTAACTGCCTGCCATGTATCTATTTAATAATAATATTTTATTTAAATGTATGTATTTTAGGTACTATATTTACTACAAAATATATTTTGATTATATCTATTTAAGAATAACAATGAGGAGAAAAAAAAAACACTGAGAATTTTGGAGCACGCATGGTTGAGGATTAATGGGAGGTAGAAAACTATAAATGGTCTTTTAAATAAAAAGCAAATATTGTTTCAATGAATTGGCATAGTAGAAGTCTAGGCAGCCTATATATAGTAAAAAAGATACTGTTTTCTGTGAGTCAACGGTCAATGCTATCAATTATTACCCACATTACTATAAATAAATTAACAAAAAATGGTACAAATTAAGGGATTCATGTTTTATGCGCATAATTTTTATGCACTTTCTATTCCTCCACATCAAAATTTTAATTTATTTAATTTAGGTTTTTATTATCTGGTTTTCTTATCTGGTTTTCTTTGTTTTCTTCCTTAGAGATATTTCTTTTGCCATTATTTAATTCTTTATTTTTTGGTTTACTTTTGTTTTTTTTTCGTTTTTGTTTGTTGAGATTTGTTGTGATACAGAGATACTGCTTTGATGTTATCCTGATTCTATTTCATCGACTCCCTTAATTCCCTTCTATTATAATGTTTACCTGTTTCCTAATTCCCTATTTTAGTTTTTTTTAATGTTTACTTTACATTTTTTTATTTGTTAAGATTTATTGAGATACTGTGTTTTGATGTTATCCTGATTCTATTTCATCGTTTCCCTTAATTCTCTATTTTAGTTTTCTTTTTTCCCCCCTAATTCTTATTTCATAAAAAAAATATTGATCTAGATATAATATTCAAGTCTCCTATACATTCATTCAATTAAATCAATGGTTATGGTCAAATTAAATGTTGAATCTAACAGTTGACAAATTTTCAAGTCTTCTTTACATATAGAACAAAAAATGTGTATTAATGTTTAATTATTAATGTTAAATTATAATAATATTATAATATAATATATTAATTATTAATAGTTAACTTTTTAAAATAATATTCAATTTTCTTATCATGAGTTGAAATTAAAAAATATATTATTTTTAATTAGGAAATCCAAATTTTCACTCATTATTATTCATGAAATATATTGTAAATTAAGTAAATTAAAAAATAGACTTATATATATTTCTTAATCTATATCCTTAATTGTTGTTAAAAAAATCTATCTTTAATTAATATTAAAAGTGAAATATTAAAAATTATTTTAAAAACTGTATTAATAT
>PYAF01002695.1:585092-627397 GCA_007407185.1 Glycine tomentella | reverse complement strand
CTGTTCAATTTTCTTCGTTTGTTTACACATATGGATTATTATATACTGTTTTTTTTTTTTTGTGCAAAGTTGATTATATACTTCAATGTTTATATATTAACGATTACAAAATAATTATGATTTAAAAAAGTATATAATTGTTTTTTTTGGTGTTGTAAAAAATATACAGAAAAACAAAATCATTGTCAAGAATATTAATTGTTGTATCAAGAAGAATCTCCATCCCTTTGATTTTTTTTTTACTAAATTCATCCCTAACAAAAGAATTATGATTTTAAAAATATATACTAGTAATTTTTTTATCATCACGATGTACCATTCACTTACAAAGAACCATATTTACTGTACTTCAAAAATATAAAACTCAATTATTAAACAGATAAAAGGTTTACCATGGAGAAAATTTCGGTCAACAAAGAGAAACACATTTAAAGGCAACAATCTACACGGTAGATAATAATTCCAAAGGAATGGAGCAAACTGCTACATAGTTGGCGCTTTTTCTTTTCTCGCATGAGCTCTTTCTTTCAAGATGAAACCAAACCAACTAATTAAAATTAACATTTGCAATGTGAAAAGTCTTTAGCCAACGAATTTCTGGACTTCTCAAGTGATGGGGATACATATGAGAAATCAATGATATTTGAAACTAATTAAAATTTGAATGATGCGTGCAATAACATATTATAGGTCATTGAATTCTTGTTACTAAGATTAAAAAAGAATTTAAAACTTAAATAACATATGATTACATGATACAGTGAACACACACATATATATTCAGCTAGAGAGACCGGAACCAAAAACATGTATTGTAGTTATGTTTTATCTATAATCACTAGAGAACCTGCTCTTATACTCAAGAAAAAGCCTTAGCGGCAACCACCAACTCTTAATTTATTTATATGCATGCCATCTAGAATTGTGAGTATATGTGATCAATTATGAAGAGGATTTGGTCCACTTGGAACTAGCCGGTGAGAAACTGCATGAATTTGCTTGAACTTACTCTTCCTTGAGTTCAAAGAGGAGAGAATAGCAGAATAGCTCTGAATAAACATGGAAGAAACTTTTCTTTCTGATAATCTCCTTTCCAATTCTACATGGCTCTCTAAACGAGAGGTTGAATCTGAATCTTGTATTGAAGACATCAGAACGATGAGAAGCAGAAAAAGGGTTGAGAATTTTGGAACTCTCATGATTTTTATGGAGATTAGGAGCTAGAAATGGGAAGAAGAAATACTGTTTCTATGAATATGTTGGCAGAATGCAAGTCTATGGCAGAATGGCGTGTCTATACTTAACCGTGTAGACATTAGACGATATGGAAATTAAAGGCTATAGTGAGAAAAATTAAGATAATTTAAAATATAAATATACTTAATTTGACAATATATGAGGAGCACATTCTGTGACTCACATCTGCCAAATGTCGAAAGTTGACTTTTCAGAAAGCGATGAGTGGCTGCCTAAGTAATGCATTCATTGATGATGCATAGTGCCAAGTTGTCAATTCTTCTGTGTGAAAATTTCTTTGAAAATGCACGTCAATGATTTCATAAACTTGTTTTCAAACTTCAGCTTTGTCAAGCTAGATTCATGTAAGCTTAGGTTACAATTTCCTTGCCGTATTTCAGTGTTTCTCTTTGAAACATATACAAATCCCAATACGAAAAGAAAAGAGAACAATGATGCACATAAGTATACGTTTTAATAATATTTTTTTGTATTTTAATAAATCTAATACGACTAAAGGGAGTCAGCTGGCATGCAGGCTGCTTTGTTAAATAAACAAGAAATTGACATTATTGTTTTAAATTTAGGAAAAAACAACCTAAATTCTTGACAATGTTAGCTAATTATTGCATAATATTCTATTGCCAATCTGCCATTGACTAAAACTAATCGACGCTCGATAGCTTGATCGAATGAAACACTTTAAAATGTAATTTACTTGAGAAAGGGTATGTACTTTGAAGTAAAGGAGAAGCATATAAAATATAGCGCTGGAAGTGGTTTTCGTTTTGGGTGAAAAGCTGAAAGTATTTTGAAGGATAGCTTGATTGAAGTAGAGAGAAAATCATCTATAGCACCTGTAGAGGTTGTAAACTCTGTTTTACAAGAAAAATACATAATATTGGTTCCAAAAATTTAAATAGGTAATGGGTCCACAGGTAGAATACTAGAATTGAAAGATTTTTGTTGCACTTGGATTGCATGTTTCGTATGAGATAAGGAATTAAGAACTGTCTCCTTGACTTTATATACAAGGAGAATTCCAACAGGGCTACTAAAGCCGAAGAAATCTTACTTGATACTTGAACTTTTGACCCGGTCTTGAACATAATCTCATGGTTTCATTTTATTCAGCACCTGTATTGGCTGGTTGCTTCAAGTGAATTTTTTACTCTCAAAATTCATGATTTCCAACCGTGAAGTTGTTGAGTCCCCGAATACAATAAACAGATAAGATTGGCTATCAGCAAAATGCTATATAAAATTTGAGATAAGGTATGTTTGGATTTCAGGTGAGAGAATCAAAAGTAAATTTGAGAGTAAAATCAGTTTAAAATCATATTTAACTACCCTTCAAAAAGTACATTTGAGAGTAAAATTTTACCAACAAACTCAATTTTGAAGAGACAAGACTTAAAATATTTTTGCAAACTCAATTTGTAAATTTAAGTTTGACCTAAACTGAAGTTTGCAAACTTTAAATCGAAACATGCACTGAAAATGCCTATAAGAGGTTAACAAATGTGCAAGGAGTACTAGAAATTTCATGGCACTTTACACAACTTTAATTATTAGAGATTTTAAGATTGAGGACCCTGGTTAAAGAATTAGAAGTAAAAAAATAATGTAATTAATGCATTCCCACTGTGATTTTTAATGCATTACCATCATGATTTTTATTCAAGAATTGGTCCCAATTCCTTGATAGGAACTTAGTGGTAAGTAATAGAGATCAATCGTTTATTTCTTTCTGTAACTAAAATAGTGACAAAAGAAAGTATGAGGGGATCTCTTATGCATGTTAGCAGTAATACATTTCTTCATGAATTGAATAGGATGTCAGATGATTCTATCTCCACAAATCATTGTAGCAACAGTAGGGCGATCATGTCTAGGCTAAAAGTATGAAGGAAGCTCTAATTTTGTATTATTCAGTTAATTTATACGCATAAACTAAATGAAAAAATGTGGAGGTTCAAAATTTCTCGCAATCAACTTTGAAAACTAACTCTAAGGTATATCAAAATTCACATACGCACTATGTTCATAGTTAACGTTATTACCATCCTGAAACACTATTAGCATTTATCACTAAATAGATGTATATAAACACTGATTTGGTTTCATTTTTGTTTCTTCTGTTATAATGTTCACTTACCATTTTCCCCGACTCGTCTAGCTGTATAAGAGGTTTTTGTTGACAAATGATAGGTGAATCCCTGCCCCCCACAAGTTTTAGTTCCAAAAAGAGTAATGAGAGCATCCAAGTGAATCCCATTGAACACTTAGAATTAGAAACAACAACAAACCGTCCACTATCAATTGCTTGACTTAATACAAACATGGGATCAGATGAAAATTTTCAATCAAACGATTTTGAAGGATTATTCCAAAGATGAAACTCTCATCATGAATTACTCCAAGGATTGGTCCTTCATTTATTAGTGGTACAGAGCAACGCATTATTAATAGGGATTGTACAATTAAAGGAAAACCACTACTCAGTCCAAGATATAACCCCTTTTAATAGGGAATACATCTTACTTTTTTGAAATATATTTAGATAGTTCAGAGTTTCAGACGAATTTTAGGATTAAATTTTGTATCAACTTTATACACACAAAAAAATCATATCGAGCAGAAAATAATTACTTGGTTTAAAATTAATATTAAAAAATTCATATAAACATTTTCATTTGAGTAAACCTCTAATAAGATTGACAAAGTACTTTGTCTCTTAAGCATATTATTAGGGCTTTAATTTCATGGAAAAACATGTTGGAAGAGGACAATTGTCCGATAGATTTCAATAACTCTCGAGTAATTAAAATTAAAATTTTACTTCATTCTTCATAAGGTAAAATTTTACAATTAATAAAATTAAAATTATTGAGAATTTGAAACTTATATTATGTTAGGATAATTATCTTTATCTTCAGAAATAAAATAAGTTTCCAAGTTTTGTTAGGTAAGAATAAGTTTCTCTAAGTTAAATTATAACTTCTCTAAAATTTAATTTATAGATAAAATATTTTTTTAACAAATGCTTATAAAACTTAAAACTAATCTGGAAATTGACCTATTATCACTCAGAATATCTTGTATCTTATTCTTGAACTACCTTCCTTGCTTCCCCACACAAATATACAGCGGGGAAATCAACAGAGCTAAATTTATAAATAGGGAATAACTCATCCAGAACTTTGAAGTTACGTATTTTTTTTTTCATTAGACACTCCCGTATCCGCGCAAAGCTGTCCCTATGGCACTCGTCATTCTTGCATTTGGAACACTATTTTCTTTGATGACATTTACACCACATAATTTTCTTTTCCTTTGCTGCTTTTATTTGACTTTTATGCAGATTTTTTTTTGGATGTAGATGACTTTTAAGCAGATGAAAGTGAAACCAATCTAGCCGTCATATATCTAGCTATAAGGCTCTGTTTTCTGTTGACAATTGCGCATAAAAAAAATCCATCTTCCAAGGTTTCAGTTCCAAAGTAATAAGTGCATTCAATTGAGATCTATCGGCTTTCAGAAAGCAACATCACACCATCCACTATCATTTTCTGGGATAAAAAAGTTACGGCACTTGAAGTCACTAGCTAGACCAATGCATAGTTCAAAAGACTATGGAATTCGAAAAGAAGATACGGCCACAAATGTAGTATTATTCTTGCCATAGAGCAATGTAGTATTATTCAATTAAACAAAAGATCATTCATTACTCGGACTAAGATACGACCACAAATGTATTGCTCTGTTGCATTTAAATGATATACATACTATGGAATTCGAAAAGAAGATCTAACTTAAAATTACTCCCCTTTTTTTTTTGGATCCACACATAAATTTACCCCTGACAATTCATTATTCAAGCAAAGGCACGGTGCAGAAGAGTTGGCCCAGACTGTCTTCGAAAACTTGCCTTACATTTGCTCAATCTTTACTATGAAGTTCTTTTTTTTCTCCATTTTCCGTAGGGGTATTTGTGGCACAACTCAACCATTACTCTATATCGGCATCAACATTTGAAGGGGTTTCATTGCTTTTAACAGCTGGGATTTCTGATTTGCCATCTTCAGTATGCTTGGCAGCAGCAGCAGCATCAATATCACGAGAAGTAGATTCTGATGGTTCACCAGTGGACTCTGGTTCAGTTACTGGAACTTCACTTTTAACAGTTCCAACCTTTACATACTTGCTCATAAACTTATATTCCCAGTCTTGTAAGGCATCAATCTCAAATGGGCCAAGACCAGAAATATCCCCAGTCAGATCCTTCTCTTCAAAAGACATCTTTGCTAAGGCTCTGCTAGCATCCTTGCCAGCAAATAGGGCATAAGGTCCACCAGGCCCATAAAACATCCTGGAGGGACACAATTCCACGTGATAAAAATAAGAAGTGGTGTTACCACTATCAATTAAAATATATAAAGAAAAAAAAAAACAAAAGAACATTAGCACAATATACAAATTTCATTCTCACATAATAGAGAATGTATCATGGTTGTCAAGCAAAGCCACATATCACATCAGTTTCTAGGATATCTCCATTTCTAAAGGAAGGCCAAGGTTCATACTCAATGTTGTGTCAAGTTTCATAGTTTAAGACTTGAGAAAGTCCAGCTGAGCTAAAGTGGCTAGAGCAGACCAAACAGAAAAACAAATGATGCTTATTGTAATCAAAATTAAATGAAACACAACGAGGACAAATATGCACTTGCTCATTAGGATATAGAAGGGTAAGAAATGGGCAAGTTTCAGAAGAAATGAGTATAGGTTGCAATGACAATGTTTTTTTTTTTACCGTATCTAATAAATTGGGAATAAGCACTTTGCATCAAAAGAAACATAGATCAGATGCTCTTGTTTTCCTTTCATAGACATATTCATATAATCCTCGGATCAGAGACTTGTATGATACATACTGCATAAAAAGTTGTATGAAAATACTAGCTTATAGGACAAGTTGATTTTGGATAATAATAGGACACTCCAAGGCAACAGGACTGATTTAGAGATAACCCTAAAACATTACTTCCAGAAGAAACTAACACAAATCCAATCTTCGCAGAGAATAGAGAGAAATTTTACATTTACAAAAGAAGAAAATGACTGATATGACACATACTCAGCCTTTCAAAACAGTACCTAATTCCAACTCAATCAAAATTACGCCAATTCAAAAAGATCCTATGAGTACTACTTTTTTTCATCATTGAGAAGCATCAAGGTGTACACAAACATGTAGAAATAAAGAGTAAACAATGAAGTTTCCACCTTCCACACACACATTCCAGCAAACAGTAAAGTAAATATAGATGGGGATGATGCAAAATCGAGTGCTACAAACTGAAAAAGAACTTCAACACAACCTAAAGTTTCTATAATCCCCGTGTTCAACCTTTGAAATCCTACAATCCAATTTTCTACTCAAACCACGGACATTGTTTTTTGTTTAATGGTAAAAGGTCAATTTTCACACTTTCCAATAAAAAAACCAGTTCCGATATTAATCTCTGACTGAAATTCATTTAGATATAGGTCGTTCAACAATTCAAGATCAATTCTTCTCAAATTCTTCTCAAATTCAAAAGCAAAGTAGCAAACAGGTCATTAATAATACGAGAAGCATCTTATCTTCTCTGGCACAGGAAGTGTAAAAGAACAACATAAAAGAGCCACATGCACAAAAGGAAAAACCTTCCCAAAAGCAAAAGTACCTCATACTCAAAGTTTCATATGCAATTATCATCAACACAAAAGGGCACCAGAAAAAGCACAAATGGGAAAAAAAGTTAAAAAAGACGGACAATATAGACCAAAAACAAGGATAACCTAAAAAAAACTCCAACTTGGAAAGTAGGCATTGACTATTCAAGATATAAAAAATACCCAAAAACTAAAACGAGCATAGACCATCAAAATGAATAGAAAAACACAAAAATTGTAATTTAGAACAAAGGGTTGGGTTTTATGTGAGACAGTAAACCTGCTCTGGGAGACATCATAGATCTGGGCCTTGATGGCCATGAGCAAGGGCTTCTCGGGATCGGTGCCGTCGTAGGCCTTGAGTTCCTCCGCGGTGATCTCGCCGAGCTGAACCGGGGGGCGCAGAGGCGGCATCTCCTCCTCCTCCTGGATGTGGCGGTGGCGGTGGTGGTGGTCGTCGGAGGAGCCAAATAGACCCGTGACGACGTAGTAAGCGGCAAAAAGAAGCGCCAGCACCGTGAAGAAGGTGGAAGGAGAGAAGCCGGTGTAGGCCACGATGGCCTCCTTCAGGGTTTCCCACAGTTGCACAGCCATCACTCCTTGCTAGAGAGAGAGATTGAAAAGGAGAAAGAAACAAGAAGAGAGAGAAAGTGAAGGAGGCTGTGAAGAGAAAATAAAATAGTAGTAATATATACTCAGAATCTTCAGACCACAGGGGTTTGATCTTGAATTTCTTGTCGTATCTACGCACCTAACCCCACTCTTCATTTCGGCAAATTAATAGAATTAGGGTTCAAATACTGGATTTTTTTTTTTGTTTATTTTATTAGTAAGATTATGATTTATCACACATCATATAACAAATCAGATAATAATGATATGCTCAAATGATATAATTATTATTTCGTTAAAATTAAAAATAAATTTTGTAATAAATTACTTTTAATTTTATCTAATGAAAAATATATTATGTATTTTAAAAATCCAAACTCATCCAAGTCAAGCTTGAGTTGGGCCTGATTGGGCCATGCTCACCCATAGTTATTGGGTACATGTTTTGTTGAAATGCCATTAGGACTAGGGGTGTTGTTAAACTGTTAATTATTCTATTTGTACCATTTACCCGACCTAACTTGAAACGAAAGTACTTCAGATGGGTTCAAATTTAAAAACTTAGACTTATATTTTCAAGATGGATTCGGATTATATTTTGAGTCCTCTCAACCTAGTTTCACGTCATGTATTGTTTTAAAAAGTACTAGTACAATTATTAAATAGTTATATATTAATAATAGAACTTTTTTATGAAAATTAATAATAAAGCTTCTTAACTTAATAAATAATGTTTTGTCTAATATTATACATATATTGATATTATTTATCTTAAAATATATGTTATAAAATATGACTTAATTATAGTTATGTGTTTCATTAGTTTTACCATTTAGCTATATATAATGTTAGATTAATATAATATATTAATAAGTTGAGTTAACCTGATATCGTCATATTTTTAAGGTTTTAATCGGGTCAGATTCAATTTCACACATTATCTCTATAAAAAAAATTAGAAGGTAACAACATGAATAAGTCGTTCTAATTTGTCTACAAACATTTCTAATTAACATTTTTGTTTTCCTAAATCTCATTTTTATTAAAACCACTTATTTTCAATTATAAAATACCACGCAATACCTTTATTTGAAACGAAATAAATGTGAGCTGAATTTTAAACTAAATATATAATTTTCAAAGGAAAAGGAAATAAAAGCCTTCGTCTTAAACTTATTGTGAGCGGTCAAAGTATTTGAATTGGTAACAAGATAAAAAAATTTCAGTAAAAAAAAAAAGATAACAATTATTGAGTTTATTAATATAGTCAATTTAAATTTTAGTTTGCTAATATTAATAATATGCATTGAAAGTTTTTGAAATAAAAAAATATTTTTTATTTAATTATATTTGTTGTTCTGGACAATGTACTGGTTGATGAAGATTTTATAGCGCAAAATTTTGAAAAAAAACTTGCATATGATGGAAAAGTTAATTGAAATTATAAAATTATCTACGAATTTTTTAATCTGCACAGTATTTTGGACTGAATCCAAGCCTTAAGGTTCAATTTGTGTAGTGGGCCACCTTGATCAAAATAGTTGAGTCAGCTTCAAATTGTAAGTGTTGACTAACATTCAGGTACAAAACTCCTAAAATACATCATTAAATAATGAAATATTTTAGACTGAAAAGAAAGTTACATAGTTGCTATACCAAAAATAAAGTAGTATTGTTTCCAAAAAGATCTTGGATCCCATGTCAAGAAATTCATATTTTAATTTAGTAAGTAAATATTTATTATATAATACCCCTTTAGTAAAATAATCACTGAACTAAATGTCCATGTATACGCTGCAGATTTTGTTATTTTTTTTACAAGAGTTTAACACTGCAAATATTCACCACTGTTAACTTCAAATATAGAATGCAAACTGTAAGTAAACTGCGAATGCAAATTTTTGCGTCTCGATGAAGTTATTAAAATTGAAGTTATACCAACTCCATCGAGAATTATGACTTTGTAGAAGGGAAGTCGTATACAACTTCAAATTTAATTTCAATAAAAATAAATAAAAACAAGACATGTCTTACTTGGTATGTATGACTTTTGGACTTCCATTCTAGAAAAATTATAAGTAGAAATATGACTTTATTTTTGCAAGTCATATGTTTAATCTACAACTTATCTCGTTTAGGTAAATGATTTTCAATTTACATTAGTTCGATAAATGATAAATCAAATTATCCCCCTGGATAAAAAAGAATTCGATATATCCTATATACTTGGTGCATAGGTTAGATAATCTTTATTCACCAAAAAAAAGTTAGATAATATTAAACAAAAATTAATGATACATTAAGATTTATATTATTAAATAAACTTTGTGTGTATCTCATTAAAAATTAGCTTAAATTTGTTTGAAAAATATAAAAATTATTTAATCACACATGAATAAATGTGATTTTTAAGAAAGTTATTGTAATTTGTAAAAAACAACAAAGTTATCTCGTACAAGATACTACATAACATGTAATTTGAATCTACCACAGCGAACAAAAACAAAAACAATAGCATTGGAATGACATAGCAAAAACCTTTTACACTGCCAGTCAGTGAACTATTTACAAATTGCAGTGCAAAATTTCAATCTACCACAACGAATAAAAACAATAGCATTTGACTCATTCTGCAGTGAATATCCCCAACACTCACCCTGCACATGTAAATGTTGTCATTTCGAACCCGTAAAGACTAGTTGACTACTAGTAAATGTTGAAACTAAAGAAGAATAGCCCAAAACTAATCTCATTATACTTCTATAAAGAGCCATAATTACTGTCTTAACAAATTTTCATGATTTAGAACACTTCTCAAAATGAAACCAACTACAGAAACAAAACTTATTATTCCTATATACAGTTACAAGATTTGGCTAACTCCTAAAGGGTGCAACACCATTCATCTGTAAGAATTAAACATTTTTTATTTGGATCTACACTTAAGGTAGCAACATTACTTAACAACAGAAAATGTGAGATAAGCATTAACAACTAGATCGCTTCCATATGCTTAAAGTGAGAGAGACCTCACCTCATCTGTTTTCCAAAGCCCTTCCTCGTACTTGTACCACCTAATCAGTCCTTCATCCGTTCTTGTTCGTTGGCACATGACACATGAGTCTTCCATGCATGTGAGAAATTCACGCAACCGAGAAGCCTTCTGACGAATAGTCACATCAATTTCTTTAATGATTCTTTTCTGTTGAAGAGCTGGGAGGGCTTCCATCAGAACACAATGTGATATGTTGAGCACTTCCAAGTGTTGTAAGCTGTCAAGGATGAGAATGAGAACATCCTTATATAGCATTGAGCATCGTAGGCTCAAGACTCTTAATTTTGGAAGAAATGCAGCAAGTGATGAAGCAAAGAAAATGTCACATGGCCCCATAATCTTGAGTTCACTAAAGTTCTTGCAGTGCGTTGAGATTTCCTCCAAAATATATGGTGGATTTGCTATACAAGGCATTGTCAGGGACTCTAACTCTTTCCAGCCACGAATGGCTTTGCACATTCCTGGTTTCTTGATTCTGTTCCAAGCTGGCAGAACGAGTCGCCTGAGCTGTGGGCACCTGCAAAAGGGACATGATTAGCTCTTTGGACAAACTACATATGCAACCTCCATTTTGAAGGAGTGTTAATAACCGACAGTGGTTGCCCTCCTACTCTTCTAAAAATTGAAATACAACTACACTATCCTACTGGTTTTCAAATATTTCCCAGCAATCCAGGGTAAGAAATCTCATAAAAGCTGGTCCTAATAAAGTTATTGATCCAATATCAAGCAACATTAAGATGTGAGCTCTAAATGGAAAGATGATCAATCAGCATATCATATTCCACAAGGTTGTATACAACCTGTCTGAATTGATTTTATATGGTTCATGCAACTTTATATGTTTAATACATAGATATAATGATTTTGAAAGTTGAAGTTACCTTTCAGCAGTGTATGTCAACTGTTCATCACTTACGTACAAGTTGAAATGGAAGATCAAAGTCATTATACTCTGCCGGCTGAGACCCAGGGAAATCTTCAATATACGCGTTAATGTCCTATCAGATCGTCCATCAACATAAACAAATGGCTCTAATGGGATCTTGATGAAGTTAGATCTTAACATCGACAAATCTAGTGTTTTCCAGAGAAGTGGATCACAACATGCCATGCGCCATGCACTACAAACACGAGAGATGCCGGATGTCAACTCAAAAATGTCAAGCAACTGAAAAATCTTCACCAAAATATCTATGTCCAGATCCTCCCATCTCCTTATGTAGTCGTTGTCTTCCATTATGCCAGATTTCTAAATTTCTTACTGAATTTCAGCGTAAAGAAACCTACAAAAATCAGTGGTAAGTTTAAACCATTGGAGTGAAAAACTAATAGCAGCACATGAAAAGAATAGAAGTTCTGAAATAAACAGAGGATAATAGCAATTACAAGAAAGCTTTTAAATCCTGGATAGCAGCATGTAGCGGCCAACCCGAAAAACATTATAGTGGAATAGTCACTATTCTAAAAAAAATTATATAGTTTTTATAATGTAGACAATATGCATATAAATTCTCAAAAAATGATTAGTATGTTCAAGAATTCTCAAAAAATGTAGACAATATTTCTAAGAATTCATGAATTGTGTTTCTCAAAAATCATGTTTCCTAGTAATCCTATATTCTTGAGTATGGCTAAAACTCAACACATGTGTTTAGTATGTTTCATAGATTCTTGAGAATGTTATCTTGAGTATGGCTGAAACTTTCCTATCTTCATTGGAATCTTGAATTTCTACCCCCTTCTATAGGAATATTTTATTGAGATTTGAGAAATAGTTAAAATAAAATCCTTGAAATGTTAGTCCCCAAGAATATTTTTAAAAAAATCATACCAAACTACGTGTTCTGGCCATATTCCGCCTTCACTTTACCACCATAGGCTTCGCGTCACCTGGCCGCCATTGATCTTAACTTAACTGACATCTAGCACCCGACCTGCACAAGACGACATTCCAACCCCCCTCATCCACTTATCTCCTTGCCACGCCACCACGTGTAAGAATGACTGACTTGCCACATGCTGGATAACAGAATATCCGTTTTTCCTGCCAGATTCCACACTATGCAAGACATCCTTTCTTCAACAGGTATTCATCCATTCATTTTTTCACTCACCCCTATCTTGTGACTTGGGCATCATAGTCTTTGCAGGAGCACCATCACCATCTGCTCTGCCAAAGCCACTGTCGTGCTCCACCGTCACTCCCAACTTTAAGTCATCTTGCCACCACCTACGAAGATCTCAGTACTTTTCCACTATACAATACGAATTTCACATTCCGAACTTAAGATTTATGTGAAACCTAAAAGAATCCTTCTACCAAACACCTCATTTCTAATATACGGTATTAGCCATTAGTTAATTAAATAATTGGAAGTACTAAGTATCAGCATAAGTTCTAATTAATGTGCGGGCTAATAATTTTTTACCTTCACCCTATGAAAAAAAATTAGACAGAGAGAAAGAAGTTCACACTCATCATCAAGATTCAAGAACCACCATGGATACAACCCCAGCCCATGGTTATTGAACTCAATCATGTTCTCCTGAACTTACAAATTAGAGATATAGATAAAATGCTAAATCACCTACATGGCATCTCCAAAAACAATTAACGATTCCCATGACCTCTTCACTAAACATTATTCATTCCACTCCATGATTCTCATGGAGTAGGAAAAAAAAACTTAGAGATGTGAGAACAGAAAAGACGAACAAACAACAAGTAGAGTTGATTAGGCGTCCAAACCACATTCACTCAAAAAATAAACTTGATCATCGAAAATGAAAATTGGATGTCAAATGAGTGGGAGAATGAACAATTAATCAGACTGAACAAATTACAGAACAATTGGCACTCATTCAATTGAACTCCCCAGTCCAATTACTCGTGTTTCACTCAGCCAGCCACTAAACTTTCATGTCAAAACAATTACTCATGTTTCACAAAAAAGCCTCAACTAAAAAGAATCGTACCTCTCACACACACCAGATCTCGAAAGCACCAAATCCAAAACCGAAACAAGTCCATGAAGGACCAATCAGCACCACAATCTTGAATTCTCGATCAAACAAAATTCCAGACACCCAGAAATGAAAGAAACAGAAAACAACTCTTGTAAACTAAATAAATTCTGGGTCATTCGTATAAGATGAAGATCTAAACACCGGTACCCCAAAACTCCATCTTGTTTTACACACAAGAACATAGGCAGATGTAGAAGTGCATGCGTGTGTGTTTTGTGATTGTTATTTTGTGTATAGTGAGAGAGAGTGAGAAGAGACATACCTTTAGAGAACGGAAGAAGCAGTGTGCGGTGTGGAAGAGGATTTTAGCGTCGTTGTTGGGTAGAATTGAAGTGCAAAGGTTTCGAGATGTTCGTTCATGCTTTACTTCTTTTTTCTTTCTTTTTCTTATAATTTATATGTAAATGTTACAGAAACATGTAATTTGTGAGGAGAAAGGTGGATGTAGATGCGGATTCCAAGGGGGCGGTATGAAATTACGGAAAAAGGTTTAGCTTAGGTCATGAAATGTCAGTTCCGATAAAACCAAACAAAATAAAACATTTTTTAGGAAAATAAAATAATTACATTTAATTACTAATTAAATATTTTTAATATTATTCTGCTATTAAAATTAGAATTAGAGTTCCACATTCAAAGTCTATATAATTAAAAATCGAATTGAAAAACATATTAAATAGTTACTTTTATTTATAAATTAATTATATACAATCATATAAATAAAAATAGTTATATATAATAAATTTATTAGCTTTTATCAATATACTTGAGATAACAAAAGAGAAAAGTTGTCATTGATGACAATACAATTCTTTTTATGTTAATGTTTGTTAATTAATTTCCTAAAAGATAGGCATAAAATATCAAAATAAAATTTTAATTTTGATTAAAAATAACTTTAAAATTTTATTTAATTTTTGTTAAAAAAATATTCTCTCACTCAATTTTTACACAAAAAATTTACGTAAAATCTTATTTTTTAAACATATTCTAAAAACTTGATAGAATCTCATTTATGTTATGAGTAATGATGTATTATTTTTTTACAAATCTTCTTGTTACCCCTCCTTTATAAAGAAAATATCAAATGAAAAGATAATTATATTTAATATCTTAAAAATATAAAACATATTTACTACCTTTCATATAAGAAAAGTAGGATATTTAATAGAAAGTGTTGTATGAAAATTTTAAATTATTCATTTTATATACATTTGTGTGTGAGATAAATATAAAAACTTTCACGTCAAAATGTAAAATATATATTTATATTTTTGTTATATAAAAAATTGACGTCAGACTTGGTTTGGTGGGTTCAGTTCAGTAACAAATGTTGTTGTGAGTTTGAAGTTGACTGCCCACAAAAACGTAGCTACATTACATTAAATGTCAGTGAATCTATTGGATTTTGTTTGCCTATGCTATATGTCTACTGCCTACCTCTCTAACCTATGTCCACCCTCACATTTTAATTTACAAAACTAAAATTGATTATATTAAATGTACTAATTAGTATTTTAAAATACTGATTAAAATATAACAATTTTTTATTAAACACAATAAAAATATGTTAATAATACCCTTTTATATTTTTTTAATGCTTTAATCAATATTTTAAAAATATTCTTTAACATTCTCTAATTATATTTACTTTACCAGCAGCTAATGCCAACTTTTCGTCAGGTATGGATCTGTGGCTTTAATTTAATGGTATCAACTATCAAGTATAAGTAAGAAGAATACTGGTTTGCCTCGTTTTGGTGGATTGAAGTTCAAGGAAGAAAAATATTTGAAGGAGAAAAATGTACAGAGAAAAAATAATAAATATAATAAATTATGTGATAAAAATTTAAAATAAAGATAAAAAAGAAGAAAAAAACTGAGAATACACTTACATTCTAATTTTTTAACATATTTAAATCTAAAAAAAATAATATATATTAACAAATAAAATAAAATATTACATTATAGAGAACATGAGTTATGTATTGACCGTACTAAATAATTTTAAATTATCATTTAAATACAAATTATTATGTATGATAAATTTATTAATTTTATAATAATTATAATAAAAATCATATCAATGATCATTTGATTGATTGATGATTCAATTTTTTTATAGTTAATATATGACCATTAAATTTGTATTTATATCATAATTTATAGAAGATTTCCTCTTCATCTTTATATTATGTATTATATAACCTATTTTATTTCATTTTTCTTTTATGAATTATTATATAACTATATTATTTCTCAAATAAAATGATGAAAATGCTCTTTTTAATGCATGCAATAAGCATCGTCTCTCCCATGAAATAATAGTAAATTTGGAGCTAGAGTAGGTGGGCAAATAAAATGGAGGTAAAACTAATAATATTTGGATAACAAAGAGTTTTTAATTTCTTGATATTTTTAATATAACTTTTTTACATTGTTTAACCAATAAAAATCATTGTTTGTGTTATTGTTAAAGTAACTATTATAAAACAACAAATGTATTATACATGATAATTTTTTTAGATAATGATATTTTTTATATTATCAATGCATACACTATTTACTCTAATAAAAATGATAAAATATACAAATTTACATAAAGTATAAATGTACTATAAAATCACATGCAAAGTTTAAATTGTCTTGACTAGCCTCGTTTAAATTAGAAGTTTTGTTGTTGGTTTTTTTGTTAAAAAGAAGTTTATTATTCCTATGCTTCTCTATGTCGCACAACCAAATTGCAACCTAAGCTTTACGTTTCATGTAATCTGTAAGGGAATTATAAATTGATTCTTTTTTAAGCGTGTATATTTGAATTTCAGATGAATTAAAATTTCGAAATTATTTAATTACCTTGCTGCGTTGTCTTGCCATGCATGCCATCCGGTATTTAGCTTGCACGTTGACATTTCGTGGTACGTAATTCATACAATTCCATTCACATTGGAGTGTCTACACAATTTTTTTTTTTTTTGAAGAAATGTAAATGTCAATAAACTTAATAAAGACATCTCTGATAGAAAATTATCAACAGTTTTGTCTGGTCGTCTGGACATGCGAAATCATCCATAATTAATAATTGGTTTTTTTGTTCTCACTCAAACTAAAATACCAGGTTGGCAGGTTCAGCTATAGATTAAGCTAAATTGTCATTTGGGTGATGTTGGATTCTACGCGGTGAGTGACAAAACCCTGTTTATAAGTTAGCCGAACTTTATCGTCAAGTAGTGAAACATGTTATTTTGTTCTTCTTATCGAATTGAACTGTCCGGGTTTCAAGTAACATGTGGTTGATTTAAGATTAAAAAATAAATAATATTTTTATCACATACTCTTTTTTTAGGGGTAAAAATAATTTGCATTTTCCTGTTCATTAATCGTCATATAAAAAAGTGATTTCATAGTTTGGCTATAGGGTCAATACCAATGAGAACCTACCCACTGATCAAGATACATACATACATGTATCCCTGACTCTTTCAATCTAAGAGAGGTCAGGTCTATCTGCTAAACTTATTATTTAATACTGATTGATGTACAAATCTACCCGAACCTGTGAAGATTTGAATGAATAGTTGTTGATGAAGATTTTGATTGAATCACAAACTTTCCATGCATGATCACCAAAGTTGGTCTGAGATAAAACATAAACTTTCCATCATAACCTGTGATACACACCATTCCTATTTCATTTTTTAATGGATGGTGACCGAGTAATATAATAGTTGATAAGGATTTTTTAAGTTATATAATTGATACTACAACACTCTACGCCATAATTTTCTCTCTCTATATTATATCAATAATTTTATCACACATTTTCTCCTCTTATTTTTCACTTTACTGTTCTAATTATCGGTCACATTTATCACACGTTATTATTCTTATCTAATTTGTGTGTATGTGTTTCTCTAATCTCTATTACATCAATCATTTTATCAAACTTTTCCTCTCCTCTGATTTTCTGTCACTTTATTGTTCTTACTACCTGTCACATCTTGACACATTTTATATTCTTCTAATTGTGACTATAAAAAAATGAGAAATTTAATTTAAACCATTAGATTAAAATTAATGACTTAAATTACATATTTAACTATAAATCAGTGGACTTTTAAAACATCTTAAAAAAAGTCTCACATACCCTTTAATTAAAAAGGCATAAAACTGAATTTTATAATTAAACACGCAATCTAACTTGCAATCTAATAAATAATAATTGTAATTAAATGTTTTTTTATAATTTAAATAACTAAGTCTTATATGATATGCATGCTTAATTTTGCTAACTACTGCAAAGAGCTGACAGATTATGACTATTCGCAGTTTACTCCATTCGAAACTAGGGTTGAAGCTTCCGTTGCATGAGCTACTGTTGGTCCTTTCCACCAATTAATCTTTGGAGAAATAGACATTTTACCTACTAACACTTCTATTAGCCCAATCACTGACTAGTTAATTTCCAGAAAATATTCTACAAAGTCCAAAGAAACACCAAGAGGGTCACCCTGAGGACGACCATATGCCACACTGAAAGACCAAGGGAGCCTAATTATTTTATGCTACGAGACTAGCATAAACATATAAACTAAAAAGTTAACGGCTGAATAAACATTTCAAAGGATGTTAAGATATAATTTATAGTGACAACATTGATTTTACTTCCGTTGGCTCAAATTAATTAGCACATCAATATAAATCTATTCCCAAGCACAACCGAAATTACAAAAATATAAACGACGCCGGAGGCAGGTAAAGAAGCAAAAATTGGAAGGTTTAACTCCAACGAATAAACAAATTTTTTAATGCAAAATATTATCTACATTCTACAACGCTGGAGGAGACCCGAACCCTGCTTCTGCATGTAATCCTCACTTACACATACTGCATTGATCTGTTAATGCACAAGCAAACTTCATTATAGTTGTGATGAAAATTTATAAGTAACTCATGTCAACCACAAACAAATGAGTTAGCTAATCCCTCCAAACATAATTACCAAAGCTTCTTTGTTACACTCTCATATATGTATAGCTAATACAACTATTCTAATGGTAAAAATGTTATATAAATATTTTTTTTATCTATAAACGTTAGTTGTTAATATTTTATTATTAGTAGGATGATTCAAACCCACTCTCACCCTCTCCCTTCTCCCTTTACCACTAAACCAACCTTATAACTCCATTGAATAAATAATATATGACGAGAAAATTGAGTCAAAGGTCTAAACTGATAATCTTGTCACCATGCATGCCCTCCTTTTCTTAGGGGGGAAAAGTAGAGACATATTAGTACCCTAAAGGGAGCTAATAAGTAGTAATGGGATAAAAATTTGATAAAAATATTCATTCTTCTTTAAAATAATTAAAAAAAAAAAAAAAGACAAGGTAACTCACCTGCCAATTAATTTCTTTGCAATGCTTCTAGCATGTTCCAATAGGTGAAAGCTTTTTGCACCCTCGTCATCTTGTGTTGCAGCTTTTAAGTTTAAATAGAAATCTTTGTAAGCTATACCAAACTCGTTATGTGGACGATCATGTGGTTGAGCCATATGCTGCTTTTTTTTCTTGACCAATCACCAGCGTGTCCAATAATAGCTCCTTTCTTGATCTACCATGTATTCTACTGTTTACTAGTGCTTCTAATTTAGAAGCCATGACAATAGCTTGACTGATGCAATGTGATGGTAACTGAAAAGCATGATGTTGCCAACTGTCTTGAGTGAAATTCAATAAAAGAAATTTCTCTGTAAACATTAGAGACCTCAGCAATAATCAAGCTCAGATGCTAATGCAATCCCCAAATTTCCAATTCCTAGCCCTAATGCTAGTCTGCAATGAATGAGCTACCTCTACTTGAGGAAGATTTATGCGTCACATATTTATTATCCACTCAAACAAAATCAACCAATTGCTCTGACAGCAGTGCACTAGTAATATATATTTTTTGACAGGTGTTAAATAGTAATATATAATTTCGTGAATTTATTACCTGTGCAAGCTGGGCAACGTCGCATGAGCAATGGCCATACCATCATGTGTACTTGTACCTCTCCCTAGCTCATCTATGATAACCAGTGAATGTTCTGTGCAGCTATGGAGTATATGTGAAGTCTCACTTAATTCTTCTAGGAAAGTGCTTCTCCCTTGCTGAATACTGTCAGAAGCACCCATCCGGGTGTAGATTCTATCCAGGACATGAAGTTTTGCTGATGATGCTGGTACAAAGGAACCAACCTAGAGAGATCATAAATATTTCAATAAAGCAACAGGTGGAAGGGACAAGGTTGTCAAAGAAAAGCAGTAGCTAGGTTAAATATTTTAGAGGAAAAAATAGTTCAACAACTTGAGCTGAAAATATAGAAAATTTGAAACAAAAAGCTAATTCAATTTCAAGACATGATATATCAGAACCTTTGACATAAAAGATAATTGGCTTTCAGTATTTACAAAGTAAACCATACACTCTACTGCACAACCTCGATAGGTTGATGCATTAACGGCAGAAAATCTAAAGCATAAATATGGCACACACTGCATTGGTTCTACCTGAGCCATTATAGCAATCCGAGCCACCTGGCGAATGTAGCAACTTTTTCCCCCCATATTGGGTCCAGTAACAATCTGACAGTACTCTCCATCTGCATGCATGTTTGTATCATTTGGGACAAAATTGTCTTGTAAGGTAGTCTCTAAAACCTGGTGAGAAATGACTTCAAATAATGAGCCTCTGGTTACCAATCAACAATGAGGAACTTGAATCAAATGAGTCAAAGTCAAAACTCAAAAGTATAGCAACCCCAAAAATTTTGAAGGTAGAGTATTCAGGTTCTGTCACACTAGATAATGTTGCAAAGTCATTTCAACTACATTTGCAACTGTCAAACAATTCTTCTGATGCACAAGCTTAGCCAACGCCTAAGCCATCCAAGAACCAATTTTAAGGGGAAAAAATGCATCACCATCACCTCTGATTCGGTCAATAGAAAGACCAGCACAACTGCTAGTGCTAAGGTCTTTCTCGGAAGGGTGATGATGACGTATACTAAATACACAAACCAGTAAAACCACAAATATGATAGGCAAGTATTTGCAACTCAAATGGATTCAAGAAAACATTAATGTTAGTTTTGTACAAAAGTACAACCAACAAAAGCCTTATCGCACTAGGTTAGGAATTTCATACGAAAGTTCAAGCCATTAAATTCATACCGGATGTCTACCACACCAGAACAAATTTGTATTTGAACAGGCTCATTATCATCTACAAACACTGGGCGAACATAACTCTATCACAGAAAATAGAGAATTATATTACAAAATGCGAGAAACATTTGAAGGCAGTTGAAAATTCCTTTAAGAACAAACCTTATTTCTTGAAAGAATGGCAAATGAATGCAGACAATCTAAGGCAGCTAGTGCTTGAACAGAAGCTTGGAACTCAGCACTGTGTTTACTGAAGTCCCTAAGAAAGCTATTCCAGGCAGCTCGGCAGGCAGTAGTGAGCTCCTTTTTTGCTAATGATAACTTGTCTAATGCTGTCACTACTTCAGGAGGGTGATACCGAATTGTTTTCTTTGTGCTATTTACCTTGACCCCTGAAGGAACCCTTACATCAGTTGATAACTGCAGCCAAAAATAAAATAAATGGCAATCAAAACTTGTTCAAAACTTCATATTAATGAAATATCACCCATTTTCCATGAAAATGGATGCATTTATTGAGCTATTATTAATATAATTCATAATCATTGGTTGAAAAAACTATTCCTTGGATTATGAGTAGTGTCATTATATCTAACCACCACACAAAACAATTAATTCTACGGGTATTTTTGGAATAAAATGTAATTTATAACAATATTAATTAAAACGAACTAATTTAACTACTTTTATTGATTTTGGTGAATTAGATATTTGTTTCTTATATATAGGAACAAAGATAGTATTTTTTTTAAGTTTAAGAAAGGAAAATAAAATAGACACTTGGTAATATCAACTTGAAAGTAGAAACAGTACCAAATGGGTATCGGGGACATGCAATAAGCATTTTCCATCCATCCTTAGTAGTGTTTGGCCCAGTTATGGGGATTCTTTCTCCTTAAAAGTAGAGGTTGTTCCAATCAGCTTCTACTGAAGCTCTATTTTTTTATCTTTCGTATATTACCAAAATAATCTACTTTTATTTTAAGAGCTATTGTAAATATGTTTGGATTTGTCTTTTTTTAAAGGAGAAGAGAAGCCAAAAAAAGGGTCTTATTATCTTATAACCTTTTTTTAGGGGTGCAGGTCGGGCAGGAGAAAGAGAACCATGACCAACTTTTTTTAGGTTAAAATCACTCCTTCAATTTATCAATTTAAGAATTAAGAAAACAAATTTGGAGCATAACTACATAGTAATAAGAGAAAACAGTTCAGATCAATTAAAAAAAAATCAGATGCCAATAAGGCAACAATCAAAAAATGAGAAAGTAACAAGAACTGGAATACCAAGTGGAATTTTGTAACCAAAATGTCAAGCATCTGCAATGCTTAAATATTAAGGATTTTCCTTCTAATTAGACTACCTCAATCAAATGGGTTGTTCCAGAAATACTAATGAATTCCAATTTTTTTATTCAATTCCAAGCCGTTTGCGATAGAAGTCAATCAATGAATCTAGTTGTTCCACGGCCAGCTTGAAAGCTTTCCGAACTCTAATGACCTATATACACAGTAATAAAATCAATATGGTTCACGATAGAAAGAAGTATAATGAAGGAAATTGCAAAATAAATTTTTCACGCAAAAGACATTGCAAAACCTCTGGGAATTGTCCCTCCGATGCAATGATCAATTTTGTTAGATCTCCTTGATCAGCAGAGTCTATGTTCAAAGATGACAACATTTTTGCAGCATTGCCAATAACACTGTGAGAGGAAGCAGTCAAAATTAACTTTTTTAACAGATTACAGCGCAATGTGTTATTATTCCCCTCTCCTATGTTAAGTTGTTGAAGCTGTTTTCCAGCAGACAAAATTAGCTTGAATTACTGCAACGAACTGTATATAGACAAAAAGATTCAAGAAATCAATACCTAGCAGCTTTCTAGTCAATTAAAATTCTTCAGAATCAAGTTATACCCATCAAATATGATAAAAGAAGAATGCAAATGCCTATAATTATTCAGTAGCAGTAATACAAAGTTTGTATTACTACTACTGAATAATATAGGAATTTGTATTCTTTATCATGCACACCCCTGTACAAACATTTTCAACCATTTCCTTGCTCTGCATTGAAACTAAATAGTTATCAAACAATGAGACCAACTTCACAAGAAAAAAAAATTGATATACTCCTTATCGACTATGCCTTGTATACAAATTTTAAATGCTCAAGTTCTAAAGATAGAAGCTAGTGTTTGTAAAACAAATTGGTTTACCCCTTATATATTCCTTATCATATCTTAGTAAAGATTAAAGAAATGCTCACATTTTAGGTCCAGGCCTCATCTAAGCCATAGTACTGCTACAGTTGGAAACACTTGTAGTCTTCTACAACTTGTATGGCTTTTGAAATTCTCCTTAACCTTGGCTGCTCCCACTCAAAGCCTCAAAGCAAGTATTGTAGAATCCCTAACCAATTCTTAGCTTGCCTATTGTTCTTAAATTGAAAATGGAACAAAGACTCGGATCAGAACATTTAAATCTTGCCATGCCCAAGAAAAGAATCTTGTGATTAAGTAATCAACAGAATCTTGTAGACTCAGAACAGCTCTCTTTCTGTCTCCCTATCTCATATAAAGCTCATGTGTGGAAAGAAATTCAAGGAAGATGAAGACAATCAATTGGGAAACAGAATATAGTGAAATGCAAAAACAGGCCAACAAGAAGCCATTTATCACCTCAGATGGGGTAGCAGTGCAATGGAAAATTCTAGTAATTCCACGTTGTATATCAGGTGCTCGGCCAAGAGTTGTCAAAACCAGTGAAAGTGTGTGCTAACTCTGGTTGCACGGTTGCTACGTCAGGATCTTCCTCAACACGTCCAAGATTCTTCTCACTCTTAAAAGATCCCATGGACTCAGCAATTTCAGATACAGCATGAAGACGAGCAGAGATTAAGGTTTAATCACACAATGGGTGAGATACCTGTATCATGCAAAAAACAACAATTAAAGAGGGGTCTTCTTTGGCTGATAAAGAAAGGGCGATTGAGAATTCAACGTTCAATGTTTGTATATGAGGAATAGAAGCACCTCATACCCAATGCCTAAGAAGCCTGGAACCAAATATAGTAAGAGTATGATTCATAATTTGCAGCAAGGAACCGATCTCAGATCCATCACTCTTATTTTTTAAAACCTGAAAATATATGAAGCATTCATGGTAGTAAGAACTGAAGGGAATATGAAGCTGGTATATGGGGGAAAAACACTACTAGCTTAAAGAAGAACATAGTTACAGAATAAATTTCACAAGTAGAACACAAGTATGGAATCATCCATCATCTTATGACCCATTGGAAAAGAATACAGCTAATTCATGTTGTGGCCAGAAGCAACTGGCCAGAAGATTTTTATACCTTTATATGAATCTATCGGAACTAATACCCGAACCAAAGAAAGAAATGCCAGTTCAGGTTTTGGTTTTGATGAGATTTTATTAATAGTGCAAGTTTATCCATGTACTACAGCAGTACTAAAAGGAAACGGTAGTCAAAGTGTATGTTTACAAGATTGATTACTAACCGAGATAGCCATGACTCTGAGATAATGGAGCAATACTGATTAGTTTGTACTGAATATTTAAGTTCAATCTACACATAAGCACAGTTTGTAATTGTCCACAGTCACACTTTGAAACAAATAGAAAAATTAAAAACATGCAGCATGGAAGCATAAAATATGCTCCAGTTTTTACTAAACATTCTCAAGAAGTTTATAAATACCTCCAGTTGTTGAAGTGCATTGGCTGAGAGGGTCATTTCCGTATTGCTTGAGAAAGGCCTTATAGAAGCTCCCGAACACAGAATTCTTTCAAAACCAAATTCCTTTAAATGACGAATAGTTAAGGCCAAAGCTTGAACCGCCAAATCTGGCATGTTCATCACCTCCTTTATAATAAAAAGAGTAGAGATGAAAACATAACTAGTTATGATTAGAAAGTGCAAGTGCAACAATAATAAATATAAAGCTACCATCTGTGCAGTAAAATTAAAATTATAAGCACATGATCTGGGAAATAAAAAATTAAACACATAAGAGTTAATAGAAAAGAGGAGCGTATGAAAATTTAGCAATTGGTCATATTTGTCATAAATAACGATAACAAATTACGGTGACATGGTCAATAGTCACAAGATAGATGTTGACGAAGAGAAAAATGCATCTAAAACTAGAAAGAAAATATGATTTTAAGAATTTTATGACTTTCTCTGTCAACCATTTGTTTGAGGGTAAGCCTACCATCTCGAAGCAATCCGTCAAGCAGCTTCACACACTGCAAAACAAGTGGAAAATACTTTCAGCATTTTAAGCCATGATCAAAAAAGGCTTCAAAGAAACATAATAAGTATCAAGCTGACTTCTTCATCAAGCATCCGCGATACAATCTCCAAGAATTTGGGAAACCTCAATCGGTGGATTATGTTATCAAAGAAAAACAGGTACTGAGTTCTTACTCTCAATCTGTCTGCATCATCATCTGCATTTATAATTATTCAGAACATCAACATCAGGTCACTTTACCCACTAATGGAGCAATATTTCATTGCAAACATTACATTACATGAATTTATGAAACCAAGAGACGGCATCAAAACCACTACAGCTAGGATGTCCATTTTAATTAATTTTATTTTACTCCAGCATGTTTGTTGCATATAGATAATAATAAAAAAGAATGCAATAGAGAAAATAATAGTGTTATATGTATGTAATGTTACCATCATCTTGAGGAGCAGAAACAAATGCTTGGACACAATTTCTGACTTGGTCCTTAATAATAGGCGAATTTGATGCCGTGCTGTGTGACCATTTTCTTCTGACAGAAAATGGCAAAGGAGAAAGGCGCGGGAAGAAGGAGCTTAGAGTTTTTAGAGTTTGGTGCTATTTTTCAGTCATTTCTGTAGTTCTGTTGTTAAATTGCGTGGACAATCGTCTGTATTTTTCTTAATTTGTATTTCCAAATTTTGGAAAATATGTTTCAAGGTCTATACTTGAGAATACTATGCTTAGAAATCAAATTATTCTTTTTTTAAAATTTTATTTACATACTTAATTTTCTTAAATATTTGTCGTTTCCAATATACCCCTTTATTTATATTTCTAAATTGAATTTCAATCACTTTTTAAAAGAAATTATTAATAGTGAAAAATAACCTTACATTATAATTTAAATTATTCTCTGTCAATCCAAAATATAATTTTTATATTAAAACATATTTATCCGATATGAATTTTAATTATATAAATATAATCATTTTTTCTTGCGTTATGCACACTAAAATACGAGTAAAAAATAAATTAAAGTAATAGTATTTGAAAAATATAAAAATTACAAATAGAAATAAAATTAAATATTCAATTCAGGAAAAGTTACTTGATTTTAAGAGAAAAAATCATCCTTAAAAATGTTTTCGTTTAAAAGTAAGGATTCAAATTTATAATAAAGTAGTGGAATTGATTTAATTTTTAAATAAATCACTTGTTTGAAATATTAATTTTTTAAAAATTTCATGTAATTAATTTTCTATACAGATTATTTTTTTATTTAATAACCTATTTAATAAAGTGATATCAAATCATTTTTTTAATAAAATCCAAATTTAAAGAATTGATTTTTATTCTTACTAAAGTCGGCTGCATCGTTTAGATCCCAACATCTATGATACTATTTACTTTGAGTTGATTTGAACATTCACGATTTTGTGCTTAAAATAAAGGTATCAACTGTGGACTCTATGGTGGTCAATGGCAAATCTAAGATGTTAGGTAACTGGAAACAAAAAAAGCTTACTTATAACCAGTGTTATTGAAGAGTAAAAAATTGGAGAATAAATGAGTTCAAATATAATAAATGAGAGGAGATAAAATATAAAAAATTAAAAATAAATAAAATCCTAATTAGAGATGATAAAGTGGTCAGTCCAATAAAAATCAGATTAGTCTTAACTAAAAAAAAAATAATAGGATAGTCCGAATTGGCCTATTTTACAAAATGAACTAATAATACTAATATATATCACTTCTTGTAGTAGACTAAATAGACTTGTTATCCTTACTCCTAATCTTTCAAATTGAGGTGGTGCATTTACACACCCAGAAATATATATATATATAGTCGTAGGGGTGGACAAACAAATCTATATCCATAAAATAATTTATATCTAATCTAATCTAATTCATTTTAAATCCATTTAAATGGATTAGTTTCATATCCAAATCCATTTTTTTAAATTTTAAATCTAATTCAATTAATTGGATATGAAATGGATATGGATTGAATATTTGTTTGAATTTTTAAATCTAATTTTTTTGCCAATTTGATTGAGACTATTTTTTTGTCGACGTCCACTAATGCTGATTTTAAGTTGTCATCGTTGAGTCTATTTTTCGATTAATGTTGGTAAGATTTTTTTAGTCAACATTCATTGAGACTATTTTTTGCCCGACATCAGTTGATACTATTTTTTTGCCTATATCAACTAGGTTTTTTTGTTGATGTCTGTCGAGATTATTTTTTATCGACATCAAGTAGGTTTTTCGCTCGACGTCGACTATGATTTTTTTTGTTGACGTCCAACGAGACTTTTTTTTGCCGACATTAGTTAAAAAATATCGACCGATATCAGGCAAAAAAATCCAGTTAACGTCGACCAAAATATTTCTCCAATTGACACCGATAGAAAAAATCCTAGTTGATGTCAAAAATATCCCTAGCTAACGCTAGCCAAAAGAAATAGTCATGATTAATGTCGATTAACAAATCCTAGTTGTTGCTAACAAAAATATAGTTTCAACCAACATCGGGCAAAAAAAGTATAGCTAACATTGAAAAAAAGTCCTGACGAATGTTGGCAAAAAAATATCAATGATCGACATTGGCAACAAAAAATCTTATCAATGTTAGCCACAAAAATCCTAATTAATGTCAGCCAAAAATTAGTCACAATCGATGTTGATCGAAAAATCTCTAGTCAATGTCGGCCAAAAAATGCACTGACTAAAAATCTAGCCGACCTCAACAAAAAAGTAACTCTATCTAAGATCGACCAAAAACATCATTGACTAATATCGATTAAAAATGCACTGACTAATGTCAGCACAAAAATAGTCTTAATTGATGTCGATATAAAAATGTATGAACAAATATCTATCAAAATTATTTTAGTAGAAGTATACCAAAAATACAATAACTCAGTATCTGAAGAAAAATAGTCTTCCTAACACCACTCTTGTTTTTAGCTTGGACCGATAGTTTATTTTGGTATGTCAAAAAAGTCTCACATAACATTTAGTAAGTTTTTTTCTTTAAAAAAAGAGTTATAAAATAGGAGCGGGCCAGCGGCCCATGATCCAGCGTGATTGAGATCTAGCAGTAGTAGTAGCAGTGTGAGACGCGGATATTGAAATTGAAATAACATAAACAGACCCTAAATTCAATCAGTCATAAGAATTTCCAGAATACAAATTCTCTCTCTCTCTGGTGTTGAGTTTTGGTACCTGGCTCTTTGAAAATGGTGTCGTCACAGGTTGTGAATACTTACCCGTTGTCGAGCTACACGTTCGGCACGAAGGAGCCCAAGATGGAGAAGGATACCTCCGTCGCGGATCGTCTCGCTCGCATGAAAGTCAAGTTCGTATCCATTCTCCTCTTTATTTCCAAACCCTAGACTACACCCTTTTTTTTTTTATACTTTTTTCTCTTGCAAACCACACTTTCTTCATTATATTTTTTAAGGAGTGCAGAACACAACAGAAAATTTCTCTTTTTCTTTTGTAGCTACTAATTTAAATACTTTAATTTTGTTATAGACATGGTTTTAAAATGAATAATTCTCTTCTGGTCGAAAAGAACCGAAATTTTGAAACATGGACTTCTTTTTTGGTCGTTCCCTGTCCTCTATGCTACTCGAATTAGTTAAATTCCGAAACGTTTCTGAAATATGATTATTTCCTTTGTTTCAGCTATATGAAGGAAGGAATGAGGACCAGTGTGGAAGGAATTTTACTGGTGTGCTAAGTCATTGCTCTCTTTCTTTACTTTATTTTGTTCAATTTGTTTCCTATATGTAAAATATTTTTCAACTTTGTCCTAATCATATGTTGCCACTATAACACCACGAGATTTACATTGAGTTACCCTTAAGTTTAGGGGCCATTACTTGTCTTTACTTGAGTCATTTTCTTACATTAACCCTTTGAAGTACACAGCGAGGTAAATTTGGTTTGACAACAACAGTGTTAAAAAGACCATTCTGTTCAGTTAAAGACCAAGGTTTTAACAATGTTATTTACCATGAGATCCCTCTTGACAACGTCCTTCAATGTACTTCTTGGCACTCCTCTCCTTCTCTTCATAGGATTAAAAACCCGACAATCTACTCTTCTCACCAGGGCCTTCTATGTACATGTCCAAACCGTCTTGATTGATTTTCTATTATCTTTATATCAATTGGTGCCGCACCAATTGTTCCTAGTATACAATCATTTATTCGTTTTGTATCCTGTATTTTGTTATATGATCACATTCATCTTAACATTCTCATTTCTACTACTTTGACCTTTTCTCTTGTTGTCCCTATAAACATCAACATTTGTTATGATGGAGTATAGCCAGATGTATAGTACTATGATAAAACTTGCCTTTGTGTTTGGTAGGTTCTTTGTAGTCACAAATAATCCCTTGTGCCTTTCTCCATCTTTGCAATCCTGCTTGTATCCTGTGTGTGACATCCTCATTAATTTCCCTAACATTTTGTAGTATTGGTAATTTGATATTTACACTTAGACACTTGAGGTATGACGTCTTCTCCCGATAATTGCATGTAATAGAATAGACATACATTATGGAACACGGGGACTAATCTTAGTTGCTGTTTTGTCAGTAATAAAGAATTGACAAGTATCCAGTCACGGGCATTTGGAATTCTATATTTAGGTTGGATAGTGGTGATAAGACTGTTTAAATTTGAGCCTCTACAAATCTCATAATGGTGGGAGCCTTATGCATTGTGCTGCCCATCATGAGGGTGAGTCTTGGTACAACAATAAGATTGTTAACTTTCGACCTGGTGGCCATGGCTCATAAGGTCTAGTCATGAAGATGTCCCCTCCCCCAGAAAAAAAACTGACACACTGAGACCAGAAGGGCCCATCTAAGAGGGGGAAAAGTGGATCCTATTTTTGGTGGGAGTGGAAACCTTTACTTACATCTGATCAATTCCGTGCTAACCTCATTTAGGTCACTTAGGTTTTTACTTTCTCAGTTACTTATTCCTATAATATGGTTTCTCACTGTGTTCTTGTTAATTCTCATCTATGGCACTATTTTAATAGAGAGAGACCATCTAATTCCCTTTGAGATTCTTCTTATTGTCCTATCTCATCTTTATACTTTTAAATTTCCAGGTACAAGAGCACAATCATCCTCATATACTTCTTCTCCAAATTGGAAACACATTCTGCAAACTCCCAGGTGGTCGTCTCAAACCAGGAGAGAATGGTAAGATCTTGCTTCTTTATTCTGAATATGATAGTCTGAAAATAGCAGCTCGTGATCATCTTAATAAACTTTTTTGTGGGGTTATTTGATCTGGTTTACAGAAATTGAGGGCTTGAAGAGAAAGTTGACTAGCAAGCTTGGTGCTAATTCACCAGCTCTTGTGCCTGACTGGCAGGTATTATTACTTTTTAGACATATGGACTCTGGAGAGACATGTTAAATTTGGCATTGGTGACTATCCCCATGTTTTTTGTTGTTCATTTGCACTTATCCATGGAAAACTGCAGATAGGTGAGTGTGTAGCAATCTGGTGGAGGCCAAATTTTGAAACCATAATGTATCCATACTGCCCTCCTCATATAACAAAACCCAAGGTAATTTGCCAAAACAATGTCATTGAATATCTTGAATTCCTGGCTCCCTTGGTTAGTTGGTCCATGCTTACAATAATATCATTGAATATCTTGTATGCAGGAGTGCAAAAAGCTTTTCCTTGTTCATTTATCTGAGAGGGAATACTTTGCAGTGCCCAAAAATTTAAAACTTCTTGCTGTTCCATTGTTTGAACTCTATGATAATGTTCAGGTATGGTACTTAAAATGGTTCTTTTCTGTTGCTGGATCGTGGAATGAACTCTTTATAATGTGAAGAATTGAAATTTGAAATGGTTATCATTAATTGTTTAATGGAAAACATGTATATGAACTGAAGCTGTGTCAAGTAATTAAGGGATTATCTAAAATGCTTTCTATTTTGAGCACATCTTAAAAGTTTTGATCTGACAATTGATCATGGTATAAATTTTGAAACCTATTCACATAACTATGCCTGTCAATAAAAATATATTATACTTTTATTGCATGTCATGAAATTTGTGTATCATTTGTTTGCAGAGATACGGGCCAGTTATATCCACTATTCCTCAGCAGCTATCCAGATTCCAGTTTAAAATGATCACTAATTGAACGGAAATTTGAAGCTTACATGCTGATAAATTACTACTTTCATTTGTTATTTTCGTTACTAGGACTAAGATTTATCATTGCATAGACTGGCTAGAAAACTGAGTTTTGAAGTGAGTTTCTGATAGAGTAGTTGTGTTGGGACATGGTTTGTCTGTATTTATTCATTGCACTATGGGTTGATGTCGGTTATCAACAATCAACCCAATATGGAATCAAGTAATCAACCCGTAGGCTATACACCTAATGCCCTAGTAGAAATCAAGGTGATCAGGTAGTGTCTTGATCTCATGTCTGTTGCTTCTGCCCTGCTCAAGTTGCCATATTGCATTGGAAAGGGCAAAAGAATGGACATTGGTTTTCATTGCTAGTTTTTTTTGGTGAAAGGCATTGAAAGTAAAAAATTATACATAATCCCATATTAGAGGCAAAAATTCAAACATAATCCTCGTGGCAAAATGTATAAAACAATGACAAATGTAAAATGTTTTTTTTTACTTATTAAAGACATTTTTAGCGCATGAACTACTTCCGGAAGTTGGTGAAGTTGTGTACCACCAAATTCAAATATTTGTAAGCTCACTGTCTTTCTTACGTTTTGCGTCACCTATCCAAAGCCTTGTGTGATTTCTTTTATTGATAATAATAATGAGAAAACGTCATTAAGACACGAAACATAGTATAGGGGATGGAAGAAAGCAATTTCAATGATAAAATGATTGACATCACTAATTTTTAAGAATAAATTGTTTATGCATTAACAATGTCAAAGGTTTTTATATTGTTTTTAAATTATAAATTTTGATAAATTTATTGACTTTTATGATAAATTGTTTTAAAAATAATCTCAATTATGAATTTTAATCGGTGGACAATTAAGTTTTTTACACTGACAATATTTTAAATTAAATTTTAATTTTATTTATGTAAAAAAGCATTTATCCATTGCATACACTAAAATACTATTGTTTATGCATATCTCTTTTTCTTAAATACTAATTGCATATAAAAAACTTTGTTGCACTATATTCTGGCATGACGTCGTATTGTTTGTTCAGAGATTTTATTGCTAACAAGCAAAGATTTGAATTTAGAACAATATCTTTTTCTTGCATATATATAGAACAATATCTCTAATGTAACTAAGGAACACTTTTGGATTGGCTAGACGGCTTTATTATGTATTGTACACAGTTCTCGTCTTCCATGATCATAGCACATATCAGAATCAAATAATGTCATGGAAGACAAATGTAGTATGATATGGGAGCATAAAAATATATAGTAAATGTTATATACTTGTAAAAGAGTTTGATTAACAATGTCTATAATTTTTATATGTACTTTCATATTTAAAAATACATGTTAATATTTTTATGTCACGATGTTCCCGAATTCTATTATTATTATTATTATTATTATTATTATTATTATTATTATTATTATTATTATTATGAGAAAGAGAAGTGCCTCTTTACATTTTTTTAAAATAAAATAAAACAAAATATCTTAATCCTTTTGTTGATAAAATCAAAATATCTTCTCTCGGGACCAAAGTTTTACATGAATAATCTTAGTTAAAAGCGCATAACAACAACAATTGGAAGATTCCCTTGTGCCCTAGAGGATAATAGTCGGCAGATAATGATTCTTCCTCCTTTCCACAAGTTAAGGGAGAATAAGATACTTAATTGTTCCATAGTTTAGGCAGAAGCAAACAACTGTAGAGCACAGCATGCTTCAAGTTTTGCTATATGATAATATGATAATACACCCTTTAATTTAGAGCTTCAGGCACGCCTACAATTTAATTTCTAGGAATTATAATAGTTGTGAAATTAAGTTCATTGCAGGTTTAGAGATATTTTAATAAGTTCTTTCTAAACATCTATCTTATTAGTCTTTTTAAAGGGCAGTATTATGTTTCTTCGTTCTCATCAGTATTATTATTTAATATCATTTGACAAACTGAATAATTCTTGCTACTTAGAGGAGGCCAACCTTCGACCATGCGTGACAATTTTTTATCACCATTGAACTTTGTGTGTGTAGTTTTTCAACCAGTTTTTTTCTTTCTTTTTTCTATTTTTTTGTTAATGAAAATGCAATCTGGCAAAGGGATTTCAGTGGAGTCTATTAGTTAAATATAAAAATAAATTATTGTTTTGTTTATGTATTGAAGAACCACATTGTCCAATTCTCAACAATAATTGTGATTCCCTGTTGATCTCATCAAGTCATTAATTGGTTCAATAATCTCCAATTCGGAATAATAATGTAACACAAACATACGCGCTTGGGAATTACTTCACCAACGCTGTACCTTTGTCGTGTCTCACTAGGATTCTTGTGTTCCTTGACAAACTAATTGGGGATCATTTTCTTAGTCAATGGCTTGTTTTGCTTGGGTATATGCCTGATTGAAGGGACACTATCAACTAGAAGATATACATGGGAACTCCTAAAATTCCATTTTAAAATTTCAGTATCAAATATGATCATCCTTCTTCTCTGGAATAAGTTAGGGGGGATACATGTGCATGTGCCAACTAATTAATCAATTTATCATCTAACCTAAAGTATTTAATTTTTATGAATTTAATTTCCATATTTTTTTTTATCTTATGGTCAGGTGTCAAATAGTAAACGAGTTTTAAATTGACAAGATCTTATATCATTATACCAACTATCTATGGGTTAATTTACCAATTTAATTTCAATATACTATAAATATAAAATTTGAGTTAAAGGCGTTGTTGATATTGATATTAATATTATAAATATAAAGATTTTATATTATCAATTTATTAAAAACCATTATAAAATTGATTTTTTAAGTTATTATTACAAAACTATCATACATGACAATGAACTATCATACATGACAATCAGTTGTTAAATGATAGTGTAAATATCATGTTATAAATGGTTTTAACATAATTAATATAAAAATTAATAAAATTATTATATATGATAATTTTTTATTAATTAACGGTGTAAAAATGTTGTGCATGTTCTATTTTTCAGCTGAACTGAACAAAAGCAAAGTGAATCATCGTTAGCTTCCGTAGAAAAGTGTTCAAGGAAAACAATATGTTTGCTTCAGATTCGTTTTAGGGAAATAATCAACTTTAAAAAAAAAATTCAAGAAGCGAATAATTTTTTAAAAATTTGCTAAACCAAACACGCGAGTTTTAGGAATGGAGAGGATTACCTTCTATTACCGCCATCATAAGAATAAGTTAATCCTAACGTTTACCTTTAAGTAATTGATAATTGTAATGTAACTTACTCAAACTTTTTTTTGGGTGCTGGTAACTTTCTCTATCTTAGTTCATGACTTATTGTAAAAATGCAAAAATTGTACGATGACTTGGTAAACTAGTCAAATGAAAAATAATCCCATAGAAGAGGGGATCTGTTAAAATCAGAAGAAAACATCATTTGTTAAAATCAACTAAAATCTATATTTTATAGTATCAACAATACTTGACAACAATCACAGGTTAATACAACCCACATACGAAATATGAACTAATGCAACGGAAATTGATCCTCTGTACTGAAAATTGCTGCAACAACTTCACCCAAGTTAACTGTTTTTATCCTGATATTGTCCACCATCAATGCTATCATCTTCTATTATCTGCCAAATTTGTACAAACGTTCCTTTTGCAATAATGCAAGTGTAAGTGTAATGGCTCTTGTAAGGACAATTTTCTCCTATAGCAACTTCAACATGCACACGCTTGTAGATATTTCACGCTTACCTGATTCACTGTTGCTGCCATTTATTTCATCAACTGCATACATCAGCCACAGAAACAGGACAAAGACTGGTTTCTTAACTGCATTAAGTTTGTAACAAAAAATTGACTCTATCAAAGAATATAAAAGAATTTGATTAGTTCTTTATATTAGTTTCTTAACTGCAGTACTTTGTTAATTGCTCTTAAAGGGTAGAGAATGTGTCGGCACGAGATGAAGTTGACTTGAATAAGCATAAGCTATTAGGTGTACTAGCTCAATGAATAGTATGCTCCAACCCATAGCTGCAATGCTATTATTACCTCACTATCATTATTCAGTCTACCTGGCTAGAGAGTTTCATCAGTTAAATTATTTTATGTTGTACGTGAAGACTAGACACTATTTTCTTATCTTTAACGAATTAAATCCCTTCACATTGAATAACACTAATTTGCAATTTGAATGCAAAAAACAAACTCCATCAATATTGTACCAAAAAAAAATCATGTAACTTTTGGGGATTTTGGACATATGATCTAGTATTAAATCATGTTGATAGCAAACAATGATGATACCATAAGTTCCAACATTTTCCAAATTGGGAACCCTTTGAGTCTGTAAAGGTGAACTTCTGCAAGGTGGAACAAGTTTTCAACCCTTTGGGGGCAGGACAGAGATTTTTTATTCAATAGAACTTTCTTGGCTTATACATTTATTTTGTTATTTCAACGCTTGTTGTGAATAAGTAATGGAAAATAAAATGCACAAGCACGACTATTTCCTTGTATTTTTATATATAAGTCTCTTTTTGCACTGTTTCCCTACCAAATATTTTCCCTTCCTTCTCTTAGTTTGCTCTGTGTATTCTGTTGTAGAGAATCCAATACAATTCCAAGCCTACCATTGAAGTGAAATTCTGTGAGGCTTAGTAAAATGGGGTTCCAGCCATTGGAAAAGGGAAAAGCAAAACATAAGAAGGGGTTATGGTCACCTGAAGAAGACAACAAGCTCAGAAACCACATCCTTAAACATGGTCATGGCTGTTGGAGTTCTGTCCCTATTAAGGCAGGTTGGTTTCTTTCTTCTTCCCTGTTTGTGACCTTTTTGTCAATCCTCAATCATACAACAGTGAGCATATTCCTGATATGTACTTGACAAAGGGGCATTATTCCATACTCTTGATACTGTTATATTATTAAATGGAGACATTTAATTGGTCTTCTTGGAGAAAGGTTTCTCTTCTTTGTTTTGAAAGTATGCCTACTACTTATTTGTACTCAGATTATGTTATCAACTGGAAAATGTGGGCATGTTTTACTGATTTTAACATCTATAAATTTGAGATGTCTTAATAAGCTTTTCTTTTCTCTTTATTTGAATTAATAATCAATTCTGGGTATGAAAAAAATTTTATTGATAAGGAAAATAATACTTCTACAATATTATAAAAATGTTCTTACTAAAATATTAGTATAATTTTTGTTCGATTTAGGTATGATTAATCCAATTCCATTTACTTTTTTGGTTTTTAATTTTTTCAGTTCATTCAGTTTTTAATCTTTTGTTTGATTTTTTTTAATTACCAGTCAAATATTACTCTATTAATTAAACTAATGTCATCCATTTTTTTTATTCTCACTAATAGTTAAAAACAATTGTGAAATGCATGACTTGGTAGTTATTAGAATTTCATGATCCTCCTTGCTAAAGTAATTTGACAATTCGGGCTTGCGTAATTTTTACACCTTTTGGTAGACCAGACCGGCATTTTGAGTCAGTAAATTCTGCAGGTAATAAACAAAGTGTTATCGTCAAACCATCAGGCATTTATATAATTTTTTTATAAAAAAATACCTGACACTGTTGGGGCAAATACATTTATGTGCAGGCTTGCAAAGGAATGGAAAGAGCTGTAGATTAAGGTGGATTAACTATCTAAGGCCAGGATTAAAGAGAGGAAATTTCAGCAAACAGGAAGAGGAGACAATCCTCACCCTTCACCACATGCTAGGCAACAAGTAAGCCAGAAAGAGTAAATCTTTTTTCACTTTATCAATTTTTAATAGTTTCAATTTTATGAGCAAGTTGATGCGGAATAAGTAAATTTTGTAATTTACTTAAGATTTGTCAGGAATAGGTGTTAAGAGTTAAATTAAGTTTCCATTAGTACAAAATAATGCAATTATAGGGGAAAAAACAATGTCTCCTATTCAATATTTGAGGCTTAAGCTAGGGAATGTAATTGGATTGGAAGTATTTTAATATTTAATTCTGTTTTATAAAAGTGGGTCCTTTTAAAATGAAAAATAGATGGAAGAACTGACATGTCAGTCATACCATGAATTGGCTTAGAAAGCATAATCCTTTTTTCAAGAGGGATGAATAGTGAAAACAAAAAAGTCTTTTCTACTAGTCCTCAATTATGTATATTTAATTTAAATCTAGCCAAATTTTATTTGTCCATTTTATAGAATGTCAAAGTGCCCCTTCTTATATTCCAATTAGTAATCATCCAACATTTTATACATTGAAAATAATTTATTCACAAAGAATTTGTGTGTGTGTGACTTGGTGACATTAATTTACAGCTGAAATCCCAAACTTTATAACAGAAACTCAACACTACTTTCCAGTAAAATAAAATATTGCAGGGTAATTTCTTTCCTATAATTTCTTCCTCTTTTAATTAAGACTGCTGAGAGCAACTTGAATTATATTGGCTAGGTGGTCACAGATATCACAGCATTTGCCAGGAAGGACAGACAATGAGATTAAAAACTACTGGCATTCATATTTGAAAAAGAGAGTGGCCAAAGCTAAGGAAATGGAATCTCATAACCAAATTAAGTATGCTAGCTCAAGCTCAGATACAATGGACTCTTCAAATTCTATCCAAAAACCTGCAACTCAAGGCCAACAGAACTATAACTTCACCAAAGAGTCTTGTCAAAGCTCCTTACCAAAACTGTTATTTGCTGAGTGGCTTTCACTGGATCATGTAAACTCTGCAAATTCAGTTGACTCTTTGGGTTTGAGGAATGGATTTGATCATAATTCAACTTTTCAAGAAGCTGCAATTCATGGTATGTCTGAGATGCTTTTTGGTGGAGACTATAATAGATGTGTAAGTAACATTCCAGCCCCTGAGATGTTCAATTCACAGCTAAAGTATGCAAATCAAATGGTGGAAAATGGTTACATTCATTGTATGCCCGGGGTTGACTTAAGTAGCAATTTCAGCATGAGCAATGATGCAATAATGTACATATGAGAGCTAAGTTTCCGGGCTGGTCAGCAAGGAATAATATTATTTTCTAATTTTATACAAACTGAAAACAATCAAACTTTAGCAATATATATAAAATAATAGTTCCATTGCAAGTTGTATGTACTATACTCCTACCCACTTCATTGTCGTTGCATACATATATGTAATTTCGTTTCTAACTAAGAATTCAACTTCCGGGGTCTTCAATGTTTTTACTGAAAATTTAAAAACATGTTTGGCGTTGATTAAGTGCCAGTGAGTTAATGTGTAGAAATTTGGCCATGTATATGAATATGATATGATTGTAAAATATCACAACTACAGAGCTGCTATACCTGATGGTTGCAAAATTTTACAGTTTCATGACTAATAAGTTTTTTTTTCATAAAAAAACTAATGATTATTAAGTAATAATAGTGAAGTGTGAAGAAATTATTAAGTGGTTTGAGACTATTATGGGATTGACGAATTCAATTATGTAATTCAACTTAATTATAGGTGATAAAATGTGTTATTAGATCTAGTGTGGGTTGGTCCAATCTGATTGCGGGTTATAATGGGTTAGGAAAAAAATCAGATTTAATTTGGGCAAAAAAATGAAGTTCAAGCTTGTAAACAACCCTTTTTTGTGGACTTAATCCATATTGGGTCATCATGATTGGATAGAATTAAAAACTGTATTTAATTTGAGCTAAAAACTTTAAGTTTAAACCTTGCATTTTATCATGCGAGTTTGGGTTGGTTTGAATAGCTGACCCGTTTTTCATTTCTAAATCCAATTCATATAGATGAATTAAACAAATTAATTAGTTTTAACATTCGTACAAGTATTCTGGAAAAAAAAAAAATCCTACAAGTCAATTTTGTGCAAACCATCCTTATTAACAACACACCCCAAGTAGATATGACGACACAGAGACACCAACTATTTTTTTTTTGGAAAAAGATGGACACCAACTTAATAATATATATAATAAACATAAATTATATAATAAATTTGATAAATACCAATTTATTACCATGTTTACAAATGATTTAGTACATATAAGAATATCAAAGGCAACTCGTGTCAGTCGTGTGTATGAAAAGGAAAATTTTCATTTTCAAGGTAGAGAGTAGAAATTCCGCGAAAAATCAGAATTTTTCTTCATCATTCTGTATCTCTCTTTCTCTGTTTTCCCAGGATTAAGTGCTTAGGAAGGGATAGCAATGGGCCACTCCATATCTTTATTTTTTCTCCAACATCAATGTTGTATCATATTTAATACTAGTGGGCCATGACATATTATTTAAGTCCTTGCAGCGCATTGAAGTTTTATGGTATTAAACCATCATCTTTAGTCATGATCTCAGGGATCGTCACCAGCTTCAAACAATAAAGTCATCTGTGAGGGCTAAGCTAGCCCATAGAAGAGCCAACGAAGTAATGACAATGATCATAATAGGTGTCCATTTCAACGCAATCACCTATGCTCCAAAAGAATAAAATGAACAATTAATGATAGAATTGGGTTTGGCTCTGATTTAACCTAACAAAACCAACACATTCCCTTATGACTGCTATCATTTTAAATTTTAGATTTAGACTTAATCCTATAAAACAAGCATGCAAGGTTAGGATTGTTCCCCTCTAATATACATTAATTTAGTCATATTACTGGTCGATATGGAATGTATAACAAGTAACATTAATTAGAGCATTCAACTTTATCATACCTCAAGGCGTGGGGAACACCATACTGTGGATTCAGGCAGAAGAGTAACCGGTAATCTTCTCATTGTTTCTGTCATCATAAGATATGGGCGTGTGACCAAAAAGTTACATAACTTGTTTTCTTAGTGCAAACAATCAAAAGTATCAATATGACTAGTTGGGGAGGAGGAATAACCTTACCTGAATTTCTCTTCCTTTCTAAAATGTTGTAAATATCTTCAGTAGCAATGTCTAAATCTTGTCTCCGGTTAGCATTAAGTTTTGATAGGTTGGCCTGAGTTCTTGTATCAATGTATTGTCTGCTAATGTTTGCAATTATACCATCTGACAAAGAAATTGTGACTTGTTTGGCAAGGAAATATGGCAAAAACAAAAATTTCACAAAGAGAAAATATTGGGGGGGAAAAAAGTGGACCTCCATTTCCTTATTTAACAAACATTAACACCAAGTGCTTGACAATGATATCATTGTAGCAGACTAGTGGTTCAAGGGAATTACCAAATTTGACAAAGCTGTATGGCCTTGTGATTTTGCCTATGAGGGTTTTATCAAACTTCTCAAATTCCTTTTGTATATCTTGTAGGTAATGGAAGGCCAGTTTTCTTGGGTACGTGGACTCACACAACACAATGAAAACAACTCCATTCTCGACCAAGTAGCTTAATACCAAAAGAGTATAATCATAATCAAATTTATTGCAATGCAACTTCAGGAACTAGAGAGGAATTAAAAGCCAAAAAAAGGCAAGTGCCATTAATTAAAGTCTATGGTTTAAATGGAATGTTAATAGACTCAACATAAACTCTATTTTCTGAAGATTAGCCTGTGATAAAATGGTAGAAGTAAATGAAGAATATGAGGGATAACAGAAAATTGCAAGCATGACAACAAGATACAAAAAACAAAACTGAATTTGAAATAAATTAAAAGAAGAGAAAAAAATTTAAAAAGAAGGATACTTGAAGCAGAAATTATCAATATGAATAGTCATTTTGGAAGCTGTTAATGCTCCCCTTGAAAATTCTTGGAGTATGAACTCTGCTTGTTGCCTGTAACATGAAAGATATCCATTCTCTTCATTCATATATCTAAATCCTTGTGCTAGAGGTAATCCATCGCTTACCCTTCCAACTATAGTTACCTTAACCATATCCTTTGAGCTTAAACAAGTCTCTGAAAAATTCTCTTTTATCTCAAATAATGGATAATGGATAATGGATTTGTTCTCCTTTCTTAATGACTTAGATAAATAAATTTGTTTGCATTGCAGGGCCCTTAGATAGAATGTGTGAGGTTAAGGGATGAGTCAGAGAACTTGGAAAAGAAGTTATTCCTAGTGTGTGCAAAAGGAATCATTATGGGTGGACAAAAGATAAGGGGTGGCAAAAAAGCTTTATATGATAAACCCCTTAATAAGAACATGCATTTCCCTTCTTTAGCACTTTCTCCGTCCTTTCAATTGTCATGGTCCTCGTGGAAAATTGTTACTTTTCGTGTTTTATTTTTTTTTTCATTTTTTGGTGCAAGATGAGTATTGTGATTTGGGTAATCGATCATCCACAATCACAAAAGGTATACCGTGTATATTTTAAACTAAATTAAGAATAATATACCCTTGCTATTACACTGTATTAAAAATGTTCAAGTCTTAACATTTCTCTTAGAAGCCTGATAAAAGCAACCACATGCATACATTTGAAATGCGTTTGATACGAAGAGTTGAGTAATGGAATTTTTTAGTAAACAACAATATACTGAATTTTAATTTTGGAAACAACTATCTAAAGTTGAAACAAGATCAAAATCAAGTCAAAAATAAGATATTTTTTAAAATTTAAGAATGTTTATTGATTTATTATCTAAAAAATACTTAAAATATATTTTTCATGCCTATAATATAATCCATTTTGATTGTAAATAATTTTTAACACACGCCTTAAGAATAAAAAAATATATTTAAAATATTTAATGAAATGTTTATAAATAATTGATCAGTTTCTTTAAATTTATTTGTTTAAAAAAGTACTTTTTAAATAAAATTATCACTTTTCTACTTTTTTGTATTTTTCTAAACTGCTTTTATTTTTAATTTTTTAAGAAATTAAGAAGCAAATTCCATATGTTTCTTTAAAAAAGAGTTTTTAAAAAACACATTTTTTTATCTAAAAAACACTTTTCTAAAAAAATTAAAAAATTTAGACAAAGTAACTCGATATCTATCCAATATTTGCAAATGACAATTAAT
>PYAF01002695.1:476823-576593 GCA_007407185.1 Glycine tomentella | reverse complement strand
CAATATTTTTTTTACAGAACAATATTTTATTTTTAAAATCAAATTTTATTTTATTTTATATTTTACATCTGATATTATTATTTACTAAAGTAAAATTCATAATTAATAAATAAATTTAATTAAATAAATTTATTTATTTTAAAATAATAATAAATGAAATAACATATTAAAATTTATTAATTATAAAATATTATTATTATTATTGTCAAATAATCAAAAAATATTATTTTATTTTTACTTTAATTACTTTTAAATTAAAAATAAAAATGAAAATATATTTTATTTTTGGTATGTGGTATCTTTAATTTAAAAAATAAATTTACAGATATAATAAATATAAGCATTAATTCAAATAAACAAATATTAAAACTATTAAACTTCATCATCCTTTCCCCAACAATAGTCCTACTTAATAACTTAATAATGAAAAATAAAACATTTTATATAGTATGTATTAAAAACTTACTATCTATTAAATGTCCTGGTGATTTTAATTTTGCTCCATAGCAGATTTTAATTTTACACACGGGTGGAGGTTTTTCTTCCATCTCTAAACCTGTTGGTGTTTTTTTTATTATTCATAAACCTGTTGGTGTTTGATATCTGCAGTGTGTCGTATTATTAATTAATATTCAACGTGCGTGTTTATGACAAAGTTGCGGCAGTGCCGTTTAGGTACTGCATTCAGTATTTCAGTACCCTTGTGCTTCATCAAGTTTGAAAAACTCATTTCTACATCGAGATATTTTCTATTCATATTTTATCTGTGCTTCGTGGAGATTCTTTCGTCTTTTGTTTCTTGATGGCAAAGGAATATTTATGTGGGACCTAACTCGTAAAGATGCTCATTATCTCTTGCAATCAATTATCAATCATATCAATTACTCATTTGTTAATTTCTTGCTCAACTTGTAAAACAATTAGCTTTCCATAATCCATATACCATATTGTTATTTTTTTTAAAAAAAAAAACTTTATTTTAACAAAGCTGAGGCTAGGAGGCTATTTTGATTTTTGAGTTTGAAGATATTCGAGTCAAGATTAGAGCAATAGACCATTGAGAGAATCTAAAGCATAAAAATAAGAAAGAAAAAAGGATTGATTTACTGTTGTTATATGAATTAAGGTAAAGATAGGCGATACCAATTGGACATGAAAGAATTTGATTGAAATTTAATTTTATTCCAACCCATTAATGTATGGTAACGCACAATTTGGTTAATTTTGTCATTTTTTATACCAAGTAGCAGTTTTATACGAACTATTATGAGTCTTTTTTCTATATACGTGAGAGAAAAATAACAATATTATAATTAACTATTGCGTGCACGTAAGCATAACGAATTTGTAACCATGTATAAATACATTAAATACCTTAATAACTTGAGTCACTTCTTTCAACGGATCTTAAGACTACTTATTCTTTTTTATTATTTTAGGATTACTTCAATTTTAATCAATTCGAATTCGTATATCCTTTCTAGACTTTGGTACTTGTTTGATTTTTTTTTCCTTTTTTAATCCGTAACTTACTTATTCCCTTTTAATTTCATTTAATATTATGATCTGTAATTTATACCCTTTTTAAGTGATTACTAACTTAATAATTTAATGATTCAAATAAACCAAACATTTTCAAACGGATCTAGTTGATAGGAATAAAAACGGTACACTTAGCTCAAGAAATAGTAATTGATGTTATTATTACGGATGACACTCTTTATAAAAAGCAGTCTTCAATATGATTTTTGAGTATGGAAATTCAAAGATCCGGGACCATTGATGAAATAATAATTTCTTAAAAATTAAATACTCTTTTTTTAATATAAATGGTGCATGAGCTTGATAATTTTATTTTGAAATTATTTAAAAGTTGATATAAAATAAATATTTTTACAATAACTTTAATTGTTAAAATATTTTATATTTTGTGTTATATTGCACACTTGAGTTTTATATTCATTGTGTATTATGTATGATATAATACTCACACAAATCTTAAATGACTTTTCCATTTTCATATTATATAAATACTAAGATAATATATCGTATATTATTTTCGTCTCAACTTGTCTACTGCAAATTGCAAACGATACTTGAGAAATCTATAATATAAAAAAATAGGTTCTAACTAATATTTTTAGAATATTGATTAAAAAATTAAAAGAAAGAAATATTTATTGTAAAAATTATAGAAGAGTGTAGAAAATTATGATAACATAATTTTGCAAAAATTATTAAAAATATTTTTTTTAATTTCTCAATCAATGTCTTAATGACACTTGTTAGTATTTGTCTAAAAAATTATAATTAATTAATTTTTTTATCCTATCATTAATATATTTATTGTTTTAATTTTTATTGGCTATGTGTGTGAACAGTCAAAGTAATGGCTACGGGGAACCAGATGGTATCCTTGCATGTGGATGGTAGTTGCCAAGGCAACCCTGGGCAAGCTGGGTTTGGAGGGTAGTTGCGTGATTCAAAAGGTGGCCACGGTGGAGAAGATAAAGGATTTCTTTGCGAAGATGGGGCCAAGTTCAGGTGCTATTCTCACAGAGATAGATGTTCCTCCTATGGTTCCCTTTGTTCTCTTTTGCTCTTCTACTAATGGTCCATTTTGGATAAATCATCTCATTTGGCAGGCTAGATATATAGCACATTTTATATCAACACTTCAAGTATTAAATGTTAAAATTTTGGTTCGTAATACATAGCCTTATTCATATATATCATTAGTAGATACAGTAGCAACGTACGTAGACCAGTTTCTATTATATCAAATGGTTATACACTTCAAGAACATCAGAGAAGGCTAGCCAACCATTCATGCTAAAAACTAAGTTTTCCATGTATATATTAACATGATAATTTTTTTAAAATCATTCTTAAACTAGTTTACTAAAAAAAAGTTTGTCAGAACATTTAATATCGGTGCTACTGAGATCAATGTTACATACAACAAGTATTTTATTTCAGAACATACGGTGAAAATGTATTTATGAAGTTTGCCTTATCAGTTTCAGAAAGCTGAAGCTTCATCTTGGCTTTGACCCTTTCAGCGTATGACGGTAGAAACAGTTGATAGTTTTTAAAAATAAATTAATTTAATGATTTAATTTGATCCTAAAAATGTGATAATCAAATTGATTCATATTTAAAAATTTGAGGATTAAATTAATTCCTTTTTAAGAATTTGAGGATTAAATTAAACTTTTTAAAAATTGAAGGATAAAATTAACTTTTTTTAAAAATTTTGATATCAAATAATCATTTAAAATAATTTGAAGAATAAATTGATAATTAAAAAGAAAAAAAAATGCTTTAAGTTGAGACATGAATTGGGCCTCAAGCCTAGAATAAATTGATAATTAAGAAGAAAAAAAATGCTTTAAGTTGAGATATGAATTGGGCCTCAACATGCTTTAAGTATTATGTCAATTAATTTCACTTTCGAATTGGAGTAAGAGTTAAAATTAAGTTTTTTCCTTCTTTATAAAATCGTTGAAATAAATATAAAGTGGATTACACGGGTGCTAACCTACGAAAACTAGTGCAGAGAGTGATGTTTTGGCCTCATTCTAAGAAAAGAGATAGAAGACATGACACTGAGCTAGACAACGTTTGGTCGATCAAAACAAACACAAAATGTAAAATTGATGGTAAGAATAGTCGCAATCAAGTGTACGTGCATGTCCCTTGTGTTGGAATCATGAAATTGCCCGCGAATCCATCCCTAACTGATAATCTATTTTGACCTAAAATTTTCTAATAGGAAAAGGGGCAACTAGCCAACTAGTAACATGCTCTAATACATTTTTTAATATATTTTTATTATAAAATAAAATTATGTGTGATTTGTTAAATAGAGACTGGGATTTGCATCACATAACTTGCATTTAATAAATAAAACTGCATTAAATATTATATTTAAAATTATTATTAACATTTTCCATAACCAATATATATAATAAAAATATCATACTTTTTTTTACTGCATAAAAGTATCATACTAAATGATATATACTATTATTTTTTATTATTATTTAAAAGGTTTAACTAATTATTTGGTTCTTACCATCAACACTCATTTAAGAATCTCCATTATTCTATGAATCCAGTTTTTTTTCTATTTAAATTTAATTGGTTTTCAGTTTTTCAAGAGCTTAAAATATAAAATAAATTGCAAAATGCACGAATTAATCTCACATCAAACATAGTTCAAAATACAAATTCAAATTATAAGTTAAAATTAATTTTACAACTTCTCAAAAAATTATAAATATACCATAAATAATAAATTCATAATTCATACAGATTCTTGAATACATGATCATGTAGCCATACAATTTTAAATAGACAAAATTGTCCGATTTGGATCGAATTGTTTGTCAACAAACGAACTGAAAATTTGATGTAATTATCAAGGTTAATTTTAATTTAAAAATTATTGATTAATATCTGTCATTTAATTTATTTGGCTGTATGATTATATTATTTACGAATTATATTTTTATTATACTGAGTTTAGTACTCTCAAAAAATTAATAAAAACTTCGCGTTTAAGTTACTGTGAAGGAAAAGAATTTTCAAATAGCTAAGATAATAATATATGTTATGTTATCATATAGTGATAGTGCAGACAAAATCTCTACTGTAACTCGACCTTTTCTAAAAGATTATAATTGAGAGGCACGTTCTTATTGGTATGAGAAAATGTCACCTACAAGCTACTGGTCAAATGGAGGTGGAGCCAACGTCAACGTAGGCTCATAGCCACCTTCCATGGCCAATGATGCCAGACGAGGTTAAATAATGGATAGCGTCGATAAATAATAGGTCATGGCCTCATGGGTCATTTGCATTCCATCTTAAAATTAAAAAAAAAAAATGGGTAAGAATTATATAATTTAACAAGCATTAACCATTAAATCAATAAGTAGACTATTTGTGGTTTTCTAAAATCAATATATCTTACTACTTCTGTTGGAAATTGCAGAAGATAGTAATCCATCATTATAAGATTTCCCTTCTTGCTTAGTATTACTTTTCTATTTACAAGTACATTCCTTTTAAATGATTGGGAATTATCAAAATTAATTTTGGAGTTTTTAAACAATTTCCATTTGTAACAATTTAACTACTCCATGAATCTAGTTGGAGACAAGGTTCAGTTGCAACCTTTGTGGACTCATACTACAGTTATGACTAGCTTATTTAGTCTTTGAATTATATATTCACTGACAATTTCGTCTATATTTTTTAAATCATCAATTTAATTTATAAATATTCAAATATTGTAACAAATTAACCTATAAAGTCATGAACTAAATTGTCAAAAAGTAATATAATTTTAGAATCATTCTAATATTAAGGGTCATATTTTAAGAATCAAATTATAAAATATTTAACAGTTTTCTTAATTTGTTGTAACATGTCACATTTATAGATTAGTGATTTAAAAATGAAAGATCTAAATTGTTATCGAATGCATACTTTAGGAACTAAATATTTGAGCTTTTGACAAAGCAAAACAACTCCATTCATCTTGTATTGTTTTTACTAGCATGCTTCTTAAGAAACTTAAAATCACCCATTCCAAAATTTCCCAAGTTAAATATGTTTAACTTCAGAGGTCCATTTCCATAAATAAAAAAATAAAAAACTTGATGTTTATTATATAAGTTTCGAAAATGTATCTAATTGGTACAACGTAATACTATAATTCCTTTAAACTATAAATGGGTAGTCTGTCCGAGGTTAGATAATCTATGATAGGACATCTAAGGATAAGATAAGGAAGAATTAAAGCATCTTCTAAAAAAATTTTAATTAATCATACAGTTTTTTATCGGCACAGTAATCTCCATTATTCTAGTATATATTCAATTCATTCAAGTATTTCTCCTAAAAACTTACCAAAATTCGCTCTTTGTTTGTGACTCAATATCCTTTTATACCAGTGGCCATTTCCCATCCTCATTAGCATCTATAATAATAATTATAATAAATAAATAAATAAATAAACGTGAAAATATATGATGTACATATCTTCGCAAAGGAATAAAAGGAAAAGTTGAAAACAAAAAGCAAAACTGATATAACCCAATGACTAATTTCACATTTTAGGGTTAATATATTGAAATTGATGATTAATTACAAGCTTTAGGTCCAAGAATACAAACAACAAATTATTTCCTTCTTCCAACTCCCAATACAAACTTTTATAGCAGACATGAGATTATTCCATAAAATAAAAATATGATACAAACTTACAGACACAAGTGTCTATATGGCTTCATAGTCATCTGCTGCAGTGGCTGGGGGAGCATCAGCTAGAGCAGATAACACAACAAAGGCACCAAATAAGATTGTGATAATGGCAGTGAAGTTGACAAGCAAAGCCTCAGAACCATATTTGTCCAATCCTGAGTTCTCAAGGAAAGTGAGCTTCTCCAGAAACCCAAGAGCAGCAGTGCCCACAGCCAAGACAAATACAAACAGCCCGAATAGCGCGTGCCAAGGAAGTGAGGCACGTCTAATGTCTGGAGTCCCACCAGGGAAGAAAAAGATCACAAACCCATATATCCACTGCAGGGAACCAACACAATGTTAGTACATAATTGAATTTCATTTGGAGATAAGCAAAGTCCAAATTTTCAATCTGTAGCTTGCACCATAGACTCTATATCTGGTGCTCTGAAATTATAAACTTAACCATAATCATATCATGCCTTCAAGTTATACTACATTTATAGGATAGTTTAGTTTAGTCTTATGCAGTGGTTTGTTTACCTGAATGCCATAAAGGACGATAACCCCAATTCCAAGCCATGAATGCAAGCTGTAGAGATTGGCAATCCCACTTTCATTGTGAAACTTGAAGGCAGTATAAATTCCAACTATTCCAAGTATTAATGCGATGGCATGGAAAACAAGGTGTATCAATTTCTTCACTTCCTTCTTTAGGGGAAGAGCTTTGTAACTTATAATAGCTGCATGTTTTTTCACGCATGAGAAAAATCAGAGAAACAATTTAGTATTTAGTAGGTCAACAAAATCGAATGGAATTGATTCATAAAGCAGTTCCTTGTGAATTACCTTCACCCCCATGAACTAGTAAGCCAATAACAATAAGAACTGGATGAATCTGTACAAAGGGAAATGTACGTAAGATGGGACCTCCTAAAGGTGATAGCACAATTCAACTAGGAATATCAACTTGTAATTGTATAATAAGTTATTCTTCATACGTAACTTTGACCTCGTGATGCATGAGATGGAACTTAGTGTTAATTCAGATTCAAAGGATCCCCATATCATGATTTTTTGTTGTTGTTAATTACAGCTCATTTCTCACTCAAATCCAAAACAGATAGGCATGTGGGTCCATGTCCATCCCACAAGTTGAAAATTCTGAACCCCATGAATGAAATGACAAGTAGGTAGAGAACGTGGCCAATAAATTAATCAAAACATTTTAAAAATAACAAGTAACAATTAATAAAATCTTCAGAGGCCCAAAACATCTATTTCAAGCCTAAAAAGTTGCAGATAAAGCTTTCTAATCATGTTTGAGAGAAACACAGTTCCCAGTTAACTCCTCTAAAGCTTAGGAGGTAAGACTTAACCGACATAATAGGAAAAAGAAAGAAAGAAAGAAAAAAAAAAGCACCTGGGATCTAATTTGCAATTGCAACACTAATATTCACTAGAACAATAAAACGATAAACTTAGTGATAATTAACTGAAAATTCCCTCCTAAATTATTTCGGTCAAACAGAGGAGATTTTATTTTTTGTCAGAACCCAGAGGACTCCTTGAGAGATAATATCAATCTTTTAAATACTCTTTGAATGTGGAGGGTATCCTATCTTACTTGATCCCCTTACCCTAATTTGATTGAAAAAAAATAAAATAAAGCAAAACTAAGGTAGCTACTTTAGCCATCAGATGGTTACCCAGAAAAGCAAAACTTTGTGTATTTAATTTTATGAGACAACTAAAGGGCTCTAACACTACAATGATTTGAATGACTTTCAAATATAAAAACAACATCTCAGATTTGATTTGTCACAATATATATATATATATATATATATATATATATATATAATATCACACGAGGTAGATGAACTCCGTTAAGAAATGTTTCAGTAAATAGAACTTTAACAAATAAATCATATCAAAAGCATCCAAGTGTTTGTTAATCTTAAGATAAAAATTTATTTATGTACCAAGAAGTGAACTTACGACTATTATTCAAACAAACAGAAATCATAAAAAAAAAACTTATGTAGCCCATTACCTTAAAGCTGCAGCTTTCAATTTCAAAATATATAGCTATAATAACGTTAACTTAATAATCTTTTATTTATTTCTGAAGCATTAAAAAAACAATCTTTTATTAAAATGAACTAATCATATGAACGCCATTGTAAAAAAAACCGGGGGGGGGGGGGGGGGGGGGGGGGGGGGGGGGAATGGGGTAGAGAAAAACACAGAAAACTAAACAGCAAAAGGCGGCTGACAGTTAGGGTTAGGCGTTAAGTTGTGGTATTGAGCAATGAGCTAAAACTAATATAACATCTAAATTTGGACTACATAATTACTATGCATATATTTATGTATGATAAATAACAAAAACAACAATTGAAAGAAGAGAAAACAAAAACTGAAATGCTCGCCAACAATAACAAACTCATATCCAAAAGGATGAGTTTTGATTCCTGCTGTCAATATGAGGACCTTGTTCCTAGGACAAAACTCACTTAAACTTTTCATTATAAAAAGAAGAAAGAAAAAAAAAACTGAAATGCTCCCCTGAAGATATGATGCAGATTAGTGACCACCACCAATAACTAACTAGGAGGAGTTTTTGAGTAAGTTGGGAACACACACAATTGAACGCCCAAATTTCAAAAATTGTAAAGAGCTATTAGCATTCAGGAAAAAAAGAAAAAGAAAAAGAAAAAAGAGTGGAATAGTAATAGGAAAGAGAGAATACATTGAAGATGAGAGCCTTGTTATCTGAATCCCAAGCCAAGCCACCCCTGAAATTGACGACCCAGACCACGACCAAGACGCAGGCAACAACTGCCAGAACGTGAGCCACGTATGTCAACGGAAGAGCAGGAACACCCAAAGCCATCTTCTTCTTGGATAGTTGAATTTTATTTGAAGGTGGTAGTGTGGAACTGCAATAACTATAAAAGACTAGGGGAATGCTCTCTAAACTTTTTAAATAATAAAAAAATAAAAGTTAAATAAAAAACGATATAATATAAAAATAGTAGAAAGTTAATGTAAGTTAGAATTAAAATTTAAATTTAAAAATAATTTAAAGATAAAATTATGTAATAATAGTAGAGAGGGATTAATGAGCCATTATTTAATTTTGATTAATGAGTCAGTTTTAATTTATATAATTAAAAATATTAATTATTATTATTATTTTAATATTATTAAAAATATAAAAATCTAAATAATTAGATAAAATTGTATGCTTTATACGTTAAATAGTTATTTTCGTCCATGTAAAACGTCGACAAATCCGTCCTTAAAAGATGAAAATTCAAATTATTGTCCCTAAAAGTGAAAAAAAGTGTGACAAACTTATTCGTTTGTTAATATTCAAGAACGAATTTGTCAGCGCTCTATATATTCAGGGACGAATTTGTCAACTCTCAATCCAAAATATAATTTAATATTTATATTTTCTCTTTTTTAATTATTGTAAGTATAACATTACAATAAACACTTAAAAATTAGGAAAGCAAGTATAGGTTAAAATAAACATAATAATAAGGATAATATTGATTAATAAGTATAATTTGTTTGTTGTTCTGAAATTTCTATTATAACAACATTAGGTAATAACAAAATCAAGTTAGATCTAATTTTTTTTTGTAAAAATTAACTTAACGGTTGTGCATTTTTGTTTGGATCCCATATTTTAGGTAAAGTAATGTCACATTAAAAATCTTAAAGCAAAAATATGAGATGAGATTTTACCCAAAATATGAGACTCAAACAAATTAAAATATACAGTCATTAAATTAATCCTTACAATAAAATGAGACCCAACTTGATTTTGTTATTATCTAATGTTGTTACTATAGAAATTTTAGAGCAACATACAAATTATGCTTATTAATTAATATTATACTTATTATTATGTTTGTTTTAACTTATATGTGTTTTCTTATTTTTTTTAAGTGTTTATTATAATTTTATGATTGTAGTAATTAAAAAAGAAAGAATATGAAAATTAAATTATAATTTTAATAGAGAACTGACAAATTCGTATATGAATGCATAAAGTATTGACAAACTTATTCCTGAATATTAATATTAATGGATTAAAGTTAACGAAATGATAAATTTATCACACTTTTTTCATTTTAACGACAAAAAATAAAAATAATTATTTACTAATCCTTTATATTTGGCATACATTATTGGTGGGGCCACCAACGCATTGTTTTGACCTTCTCATGCCCATCCTGATCTTTTTCCTTATCCGTTAGATGCTCGCCACGTGTCTCCATCTCATACCACACCTATTAACGCTCGTATTCGATCAACTTTGGTTCTATTTTCATAGTTTTAAATCGATTAATTTTTGTTTTATCCTTTTAAAAATTTGGTAGATTTTATTCCTAATTTAAGTAAACTTCATCGTACATAAAGTGAAAAATGAAAACCCTACCCTCTATTTAACATCGTCTACTCCAGCTCCTGTCTTCCTATCTATCTAATCACTCTTCTGTAATTATAAACTCCTCCCCTTTTCAACAAGTAATTGGTTGAATTATGAGTACTATTGAATTTGATTCTTTTAAATAATGGTTTGAGTTTTATAAAAAAAATTATTATTAGAATAAAAAATCTTACTAAAATGGTTAATTATATTTTTAGTAAAATAATTATTAATAAAATAGTAAATATTTTATAGGGTGAAAAAAAGACTCTTCTCTTTACTTATCATCATCCATTCATAAGGATTTAAATCAAATCAAATGAAAGGTTTTGTCAAACAACATCTCTTCTCTCTCAATTTGTTACTATTATTTAATTAATTGATAATTACCATATTGTTTGTCCAAGATTAATTATTATTTATCAGCAAAATTAAAAGATATTTTGCACTAATGCTTGAAATAAAAATATTTAAATTTTATCTCACTTTAATAAGAAGACTTACTTTAGAAAAGTGATACATTGTTTTAGTTTGTAATTATTAAATTATTCACTATTAACGGCTTTTACTCCAATCTTTCTGTCTCACACTTTCATTAGTTAATTCCCATTAGTTATTTTTAACCATTTAATTAATCACGTTCAATGAAATAATAGACATGTCATCATAATGTTCCCTCACTATTTCATTTTATTTTTATTCTTCCTGATTTTTTTATTTAGTTTTCACAAATAGTAAAACCCAGTCATAGCTCAACAATTTTGCATGTGTGTGGATGAGTATTGTTTGTATTGGCAAAATTAATTTAATTAAAAATGATTTGAAATGATATAATTTATATTTGATTGTTTTATTATAAGATTAAATTAGTGTTTTAAAAATATTTCAACTCAAAAATCAGTTCTAAATCTAAAATCAAAATTTTAATATTGAACTAAATATGTGAAAAATTATCTAGTAAGATAAATTATGCTGTTAATAAAAAATTAAATTTAACTTATAGTTTCTAAATAGAATTTTAATATTTTTGGTACATATTTTGTTCTGATAACTATTTTAGTTTTTATTATCATATAATAACATTAACTAATTAATAATATATAAAAGTCACCCTTTGTCAATTTAGTAACTTATCATGTTATTGGAAAATCTAACAAGACAATCATATATAATTTTTATGTGAAACTTAATTATTTATTAACTAGTCTAATGTCATCAAATAATTTGAATAAATGAAAAATTAAAAATATAAATTACAAAAAATACAATGATTGTTATGTCAGATTTTTTAATGACGTGATAAGTGATTGAGTTATTAAATATTTAAATTAAGTCATTAATTAATGATGTTATTTGATAATAAAAATTATAAAGGTTAACAAAGAAAAAATACAAGAAAAAAAAACGCTAACATTTTTACTTAGGAAATGAGACTACGTTGATTTTAGAGGGAAAAAATGTGGTAAAAGTGGTTGCACCAACGAAAAAGAAAAACAAACATTTTGTTGGCTCGTTTTAGTAGAAAGTTACACTGAAATTTGTACAAAATTAGTGGATGTTTACAAAACTAATCCTCTAAGCTCGGAACACTTTTTTAACGTAATTATTAAAAGTAGTAAAAATTGTTGTCGATGAGAATTGAATCTTGAACTCATTGGTTATTAAAAATAGGCATTAACATCTTCTCTAGTTTTCAATATTGAACATATGTTACATTAATTAATATTTGAGGTCCCTTATTTTTTGGGGTTCTGTGCAGTTGAACATCTTACATGGGTTCATAACCGCCCCTGAATTGGAGAAAATCGATGAATTCGAGAATGGAATATGTCTAGCATAATTTAGAATTAAATATGCCTATGCCTAATAAAATTGAATCTTCGTAGAGTATCAAATTTGATGGCAGTAAAATTAATTTTATGTGTATATAATCTAATGTTAGTATCATAATAAAATGTAATAAAAAAGGACACAGTTTGTTAAAAAGAAAATATTTTAGAGAAAAATATTAAAACAGAAAAAAAAATCATCGATAAAATTGAAATTTTACAAATATTTGATTATATTTTTTATTTTGTTATCTATCACATCACTTTCTTTTATCTTTTTTTTTTTAAATTCTACCTAATAATCTTTCTTTTCATTCTCTTTCGTCTCTTTTATTTTCATTTTTTTACTTTTTTTTCTTTCTTTCATTATAACATAACACAATTTAAAAGTGAGATTTGTAAAAAAAAAAAAAGTCTAGGAATAAAAAACGCTAATTTTTTTTATCTAGATATTAAAATAAGAAATTGTAAAAAAAATTAATAACCAAAAAACATAATTAACCTTTATCTAAAATCATATTAACTTTATTTCAATGTAATTACTAATTACGAAGATTTTAACGTGTAGCCAAACACATACGTCAGCTTTCATTATTTTATTTTACGTATGAACGATTTTTCCCCTTAGAGGAGAGGAGGTGATGTTTAACTTAAACTTTAAAGGTTGATAATTGAATTTGAGTTTGAAATAAACTTGTTTTTTTTAAGGAAATAAAATTGCTGAGTACACATATATCCCAATTTAATTTAAATTATTTTTTATAAATTTTAAATATAATTTATCATAAATTTAAATTATATAAAAATAAATATCCATCTTACAAAATGCACGTGTTATAGTTAAGTGTTAAAAATTATTATGTGCATGTGAGCTAAACGGGCCCATCTATTGCTTGTCTTTTATTAATTAATTAATAATTAATGTCATAATGTAGTTGGTGTCACTTGTCAGCTAGCATTGGCTTTGATGAACTTGGACTTCTATCGCAGCCTTATGCAACTGATCTCTGCTCATTCTGCTATAGTAATAGTAGTACGCCATCATGTTTTCTTTTATACATATCAAGTTTTCTTTGTTGTTGTGTTCTGTTTGTGTTTCTGGTGTGTTGATTGTATGAAATGAAGGAAACAGTGAGAGTAAGAATTGTATATGTTTTTTCTTTGTATTTACTTTTTATTTATATAATATTTATATGATTTATGATTATATAATGTCTACTACTTTTTAATGGATCTTACAGTCAAATTTGCTCATTATTTTTGTAACATGTTTGTTTTTACCATAGAACATATTCGGAAGTTATTAACAACTAAAATTAATTTCCAATGCTTCTTCATAGATCCGGCATCCTCGTTACCTGAACTCGAAGCTCCAACCCTTTGGATCCAAAAAGTCAATCTAGTCCCTCCTTAATTTGCGTTTGTGCGTTAGGTGAGATCCCTGTAGTAATTGTGGTGAACCGAGAAAACGTTAATTAGGACTTAGGAATGTCAAAATTGTCGTGGCCGAGGCTGCACGTGAATGTGTTTAGCTTATAAAAAGGATGATTCTACGGTGCGGCGTGGCTTGTGAGCAACTCCAATATCTATTGCATGGGGGAGAAACCAACGTGGCTCGTACAGGATCATATTGGTTAATTTTTTGTTTTTTCTCTTGGGTCAGGGATAAGTTATGTTTCTTAGCTTGCGGATTGGATCGTGTTTGTCGTTGATCCAAATTTTTTTTTATACAATGTAAATCAAACACAGGTTTATATAATAAAAATCAAATACAGGTTCTTTCATTAGATAAGTCATTCTCACACATATGAATGAAACAAAATCTTATATCCCTGTTTGTATGTATATATCCAGGAAACTATGTTTTGTTTTGTATATCAAAAATTAGTTTCATTATGTATATAGTAGTATCTAAATGTATTTTTAGTGTCAAATTTTAAATAAAGATTTTGAACTCAAGATTTGATCTTCATTAGATCTCTTAAATAAGTAGATCTCCAATATTAAGAACGAGTTCTTGTAGAAAAACCTTGAAAATCTACACAATAAATTTTTTTTTTCTCTTTTCCTAAGATCTCATTTGATCTACCACTAAAGAAAAACATGGGAAAGATCTTACATCTTATATAACATTATGGGATCATCAAAAAGTAGTCTAAGATCATAATTTGGGATCTGTCACTAAAGATACTCTAATACCTAATGTTTGTGAACGGTAGGTATTTTTAGTTTAAAAAATTGTCAGAGTGCGATGAGTGAAAGAGGTACTGCAAATAGCATCACCTTGAATTTTATAACCCGGCAAAGAAATTAGACTCTTAATATTGATCCAATGATACGACCCAAAGATTTTCCAATGCTCGTAAAACGCTATACTTAGCCCAACGAAGCGATTTCAGCTTAATTTTGGGTTTTTTCCCCTTAGATTATATTGCCTGAAATTCGACAAATATACACACACATATATATATATATATATATATATATATATATAAAATATGAATTAAGGTGGTTTTGAATATGTATGTATTAATTTAGTATTGTAATTCTTAAGTTTCATGGCTGTACTTTTGAAAAATATTTTTAATCTAGTTTTGAAACTCTTAAATTCATTACTTTTTTTTATCTAAGTTTAATTTGTTTATATTATCAAATTAATTAATTCAAAATTATTTTTATTTTATTTTTCTCTCTGTCTCTCAAGGCTAGCAATTTATACTTCTTAAACTAATTACTTTTAAATTGATTTTTACACATTAAATTAAAGTACAATTTTTCAACAGTAACTTCATATTTTAGAGTGCACACTCATAAATATATTCCTTTGAATTACATATAAATGAATAAATTTTACTTATATATGTTTTTAGTACTTTAAATTTGATTTATTTTTTTAGTCTTCCAAATTTAAAATTGATTTTTTTAGTCCTTGAAATACACAAATATTTTTTTTAGTCCTTTTGTATAGTACAAGTCAAACATAAAATATTGTGATTTGTAATAATTTTTTATTGTTAAAATATGATTATTTATTTTATATTTTAAAGTATATTTAGGTTAAAAACGGTCATATTCAAGTCAATAAAAAATTTTAAAATTCATTATCCATTTTAAAATTACTTTAGTTTTTTTATTGACTTGACTTTGACATTTTAAAACCTTAAAAAAATAATACTGTAAAATATAAAATAGACAATCAAGTTCTAATGATAAAAATTTGTAAATATTTTATTTTATATTTGACTCATACTTTAAAAAAGATTATATTTTACGAATTTTAAAAACTAAAAAATAACTTAAATTTAAAGGATTAAAAATATATATGACTCACGTTTAAGAGATTAAAAACATATTTAAACTACAATTTTTCGACTGATGTTTTTTTTTTTAACATTATACATGAATTAATTATGTATACTTTCTTTAAAAGGTGGAATGAACGGGTATTTCCCATTTCATGACCATGTCCTTATTTGAATTGAGTAAACTTAGTAAATATTCTCGCTCTAGATCAATGGTTTAATAATTAATACTTTTGAAGAATATGCAATTGTCAAGCAGTGTTTCATTTACTTTATTTGTGTATGTTTGGTAAAATAGAAAATAAATAAAAGTGAAAAGAGGTGTAGTTTTTGAATTAAACTAAAAAATAAAAGTGAGTCCCATAAAATTTTATTGTTCATTTTATTTATATTCTATTTATTTTTCACTTCTACCAATCAGAGTATAAGTTACACCTAACCTAAACATAAAGGGTATATGATAATGTTATCGATATATGTTGGTATACTCAAATGAAATATTTAAATCAAGTGCACGCCCCACTTCTGGATCTACCCAAGATTCTCCATCTCAATCTTGTTATATTTTGGTCATTTATAGAAAAGAAAGAAAACAAATAACCAATAACATCATTCAGAGAACAAAAGAACTTCTCAGCAATGCATCTATCCGGTTATTCATTGTTTTTTTATATAATAGATGATAGATAAGATTGAGAACGACACTGGACAATTGTGAAGCTTTGAAGTTTGATTGTGTATTATATATGCTACGATGGCACGCTAGGGACCAAGCAAAGCTAAGCTATGCCATCAAAATTAAGTATGATAGGCGATACATATCGCTGATCTGGAAGTTCCATGGAACAAGACAAGAAGCTAAGAACAAAATTCACAAGTAACGAACTTCGCTTTCCCACTCTCAGAAAGAGACATTTCAAGGGTTTTCTTTTTCTTTTCAAATTTGGCAATCCTAATAGTTCTTTGCCTATCCACGTACCCCATCTACAAAAAAAAAATAAAATAATAAAATTGGAATGATAAAAACAGAGAGATTCAACTTTTTTTCTCTCTCTTTTTTTAAGAGATTGATTCTATCTTTATGCTCATTAAGAATTTATATTCTTTTGCCATTACTGAGATAAAAGCTACATATAACTGTTCATCTTTGTCAGTTTTTGTTTGATTATGTTTTTTTTTTCTTCATTTGAGTTTTGATTTTACATTATATGTACTTTGTTATTCTAACCACCAAAATAGGTCCTAAATGTTTTAATAATTGGATTTTTAAAATAAATTTAACAATGTGATGTTTAAATGAAATGTCGGTCACAATGTGGTTCACAATTATCTTCCGCTCTAAATATCTCCAATAATGGAGGGGAGCGTAAATTGAATGATGAGGCATTTGTTTCCTTTAGTCTTTTAAACCATCAAAATTTATAAAAATTCCTCCCCTCCCCTATCTTTTCTTTCCTTTCTTTTCTCCCCCAGTCGTAAAAAAATCTTTTACATCATCAATATATAAACTATGTAAATAAAAACTCGACAGTTATAACACAATACTTATTCTTCTTAACAATTATAACAGAACATCTGTTTTTTTTATTCAACTTCTACCGATAAAAAAAAAAAAACTATTGTATTATAATTGTTAAGTTGTTTTTTCCAATTATTTATTTTCCTCTTTAGAACATATATTTTAAATTTTTAATATAATAATTAGTATTATATATATATATATCATAATATTAACTCATATATTAAATTAAGACTTCAATTTTTATATAGTTAGGATTGGTGTTAAACTGGTACACTGTACACTAATTAAAAACTATTATTGTTATGAGTTTTAAAGACACTCGTAATTAAAAAATAAATATCGATAAAATAGGTGAATAGTATCAAAGACACTCGTAATTTATATGCCCTCGTAGCTGGCAAACATAATGCCACCATTATACTGAAGTTTATTCTACCTATAAAAATTAACTAAAGATTCCCACATTGAATAGGTTGAATTGATTTCATTACTTCATCAAATCTCAAAAGACTTTCAATTCTGAATTTGCGTCTCTCATTGCCTGATTTTTGTGTAAGTGGGGCACTAATCTTTAATTTTTTGTAAGCCATTTATTCGTCTTCTTTGGGTCCTCGATGACTCCATGTCCATTAGTCCATGCATATAACTACTAGCCCATGATTTTTCTACGCCGTGCTAGGTAATCCATGATTTGTGGTCACTTTTGAAAAGGTAATTCAACTTTATTTAACTATTATTATTATTATTATTATTATTATTATTATTATTATTATTATTATTATTATTATTATTATTATTATGCAAAATTGAAAGTCTGGGGCAAGGGAGAAAAGTTGTAGCATTCAGTGTGGTAGGAAGAAAGTGAGTTGTAGTGCGATGCTTTGGACAGGTAACCAAGAAAAGAAATTCAGGTTGAAGAATGATGACGAGGAGGGATTTTCCCATATATTTTTTACAATAAAGAAAAAGTAAGAAAGAAAGTGCCTCATGTTCAAATTTATGGCATATGAATGCCTTGAGGGTTTGGTACACATATACTAACTAGTAACTACATTTGATAGCGATGAATGTATTGGAATTGGAGCTAGAAAATATTGAAAAAGTCAAAATGAATAGATACAAGTGCTAAAAGATTCGAAACAAATTTTCATCTCTTTTATGAATGTGGATTTGAATCCTCCCAATCCTATTAAAATCTTATTTAGTGAACAGTTCTTCTTAGAGAAATCTTTCCGTATGAACTAAGGATAAATGCAGTTGAATAGAATAGAATTGTTTAGATCTGTATAACAATTTTCTGAGTATATATAAAAAATCATAAATTTCATTGCTGCAATACTAAAACTTAAATTTGTATGAAACTATGTGGAATGTGGACAATGTTGTGTTATTTCTCGTTCTATCGGCCTAGGTTCCCTCTGCTTGTGGACCATTCTAGCCATTTGTTTAGATAGCTGAAGGTCATTTTGTTTTTTTACAAGGTCAAATATTTTATATACTAATGCTATACTGTTATTATTATTCTTTTATACATTTTATGTAAACCACATTTGAGATGGCCAGTTTTCGTGCAACTAAAAGGACCATATTTTACTCTTAAAAAAAAAGGACCATATTCTATGGTGTTTACATATTTTAATTAGCCTGTTATATTATTTCCCCTCAAAATGAATGAAGCTGTGTATATCTAATTATTTTCAGATCTTATGATGCGAGTCTCATGTGTTAGGCACCTAAATTTAAATTAATTTATTGATTTGTTTAAATTTTCTTTTCAATGATACACACCGAATAATGCGAGATTTTTATAAAGGGTTCTACCTTATCGTTGATGTCTTACTTGCTTATTATTTAATACACATGAGAAAAATAATTTCTATACGTTGAGGATCTGTTTGGCCGCCGACACATGCATGTGCTGATTGTGTGTTCGCAAATGCCTAGTTTGCTTTGCCTTGTATTACGAAGTTAGTTGTTTTTATTTTATTTTATTTGCATTTTGCCTCTTAAAGACATGTTGAAGAGGGTTTTAATGGGTTGTGGGGACCCTCTATGCATTTACAACTCATTTTCTGAGTAAACTTTCTTCATCACGCCCTTACAGCAGAAAGGTGCTACATTTATATCTTGGTGGGTTGTTGCTTATCAAAGACAGCACACAAGCACATGGACACTGCCATCCCTTTTTATTTATCCCTTTGGAAAAACTAGATCTCTTGGTAAATTTGGTCAAATAAAATGTCACTCTCATTCCCATTTAAATGTTGATTTAAACCTCTATTCCTAACTCCACTTCACACTTTAAATTAATTGCAAGTTCTCTCAAATCCCCATTTCAAGATAAAGCAGAGCTTGACAATAGAGTAATTACTTTATTAGAAATTTTTTTAACCCAAGAAAAATATTATTAAAAAAAATTGTTTACCGTGATTAACACTCATGAGTTTGGTCAATGTTGTCATTTCAATTTTCCTCACTACTTTGTCCTTGCTAAAAAGCAAAAAGTAGTCCATAATGGGATTCATCTGTGTTCCCTTTACATTATCTTTGGTGCTTGAAGACATGTGGGGAAGCTTCTAATGTCAATCTTGTTTTTACAATTGCTTTTTTGTTAGATTGCTACTAGTGCAAGTTCAGTATCGGAGCCAAGAAATCAGGAGGTAGAACTTCACAACTCACAAGATTCTTGGCTTTCTGAACATCCTGACACTTCATTCCAGTCATTAACTGCATTTGTTCACACACAATAAATACCGGAGTTTTCAAATCCTGACACTTCACAACATATAGCATTTCCTCACCAATGAGGAGTTGCCGCTTATAAGAGTCTTCTTTTCTTGCATCTACAACCCTGCAACGGCCATATTTATCAGCCTGCAAACATGTTCAAGTCATGGAGCAAGAAGAACAAGATAAAAGCTCTATTCAAATTGGATTTTCAGGCAACTCAGGTGAGTAAGACAAACACAAGAACAAATCCTCAGAGTTTAGTTACTACTAAATCTAAAAATAGGGTCTGGCCTAGCTGTTATAATTGTAACATGTTGCACAAGAAGTTTGAAATTTGCACAGAATGGCATATGTGTTTTAGTTAGAATAGTTTGACTGTTTATGTAGTGAGGGGAATTATCAATTTATCATATACACAAACCAATGTACAGATTCTGCAGGCAGTGTTTTTGACCTTGTTCTGTGTCTCCTTTTATTTATTTATTTTTTTTTATCAGGTGCCAAAGATGAAAAAGAATGCAATAATGGTGTCTTTGGTGCCAGATGATGTTGGGAAGCCAACAGTGAAACTAGAGAAAACTGCTGTCCAAGATGGGACCTGCTCATGGGAAAATCCAGTTTTTGAACCAGTTAAACTTGTTAGGGATTCAAAATCAGGAAAAATTCATGAGAAAATCTACCATTTTATTGTTTCAACTGTAAGCAGTAGTTGTAATTTCACACTGTCCTTTACTCAATTAGGATGTTAGTTTCAAAGTCTAATCTTTGTGGGGCTCTTGCAGGGGTCTTCAAAATCTGGCTTTCTTGGGGAAGCCTCAATTGATTTTGCGGATTTTGTTGCAGAAACTGAGCCAATGACTATTTCTCTACCCCTAAAGTTTGCCAATTCAGGCATAGTTCTTCATGTTGGTACTCTTTATCTCCTTCCCTACCTTGCTTCTTGTTTCACTCTCAATTCTCAACAAGCACTTTCACATCATTCATTTCTTAATCTTTAACATATCATAAGAATTTGAGCTTTTTGGGAGTTTTGTTTCCTTTCATACTATATATATATATATATATATTTTTTTTAAATACTTCATTCTTAATTTCTCACATAAGAATTGTTGAATATTGAGACAGGTGACTATTCAGAACGTGGAAGAATATGCTGCTGAAAGGTGAAAATGAACCATAACTCCCTGTTAATTTAAAATTAGAATTTTCCCTATGTTTTTTTTTTTAAAAAAAAAAAAATTGTTTCTCTCCAATATGCTCTCTCAACCTTATATCTGAATTCCAGAAATGGGGAAGATAATGAAGCTGAGGGACTTTGCAGTGAAGGAAGCTTGAAACACCAGCTGAGCTATGGCAGTACGGATCATGAAAGTTATAATGTTGATGAAGTAAGGTCTTATAAGATACCTTTATATGGTTAACAATTCTATTTACACTGTTGAAACTTGAAACTTTCCTTAGCAGAAACTTCTGAAGAGGATAAGTAATGCTAGGAGATAAGTCATTTATAAACTTAATAGTTACATTAGTTTTTATTATTATCTTATAGAATGGGCACACGGCAAGGAATAGATCTGAGTATTCTGAGCAAGATGCATCTAATGGCATCAGTCCTGGTGTAGCTTCATGGGAAGATCCTTACAGCTTCAGACAAAATTCAATTCCATCAAGAGGATCTGTTAAGGCCACTGCAACAGAAACCCAAGTGCATAAGAGGTCAAACACAAACTGGTCAACTGGTTCAGCATCAGATGGAAGTTTAGGTGACTGGACTAACAGCCTGGAAGATAATCTTCCAAGAGAAAGATTACAGGAGCCTTCAAATAATGCCACTGAAAGCCTCAAAAGTGAAATTGCTTCTTTAAAGAGGCAGGCAGAAGTATCAGAAATAGAGTTGCAATCACTTCGAAGGCAGGTAGAAAAAGAAAGCAGCAGGGGACAGAATTTGTCAAGACAAATAATCAGTCTCAGAGAGGAGAGAGATTTGCTAAAGACCAAGTATGAGCAACTCAAGTCCCAGAAGAACTTTAATAATGAGAGCAAAACCACTAAAACCTTGAAGTCTGAGATTGAAGATACTAGGCTTCAGTTAGAGGCAATAAAGGATGAGCTTGTTTATGAAAAAGATATGAAGGCCAATCTCCAATTGCAATTGCAGAAGACACAAAACTCGAACTCTGAATTACTTTTGGCTGTGACAGACCTTGAAGCAATGCTGGAACAAAAGAATAATGACATATTGGATCTGTCTACCAATATAAAATCCCAGAAGATTACTAAAGAGCATGACGATGCCACAGAATTAGATCGCTTGCGGCAAAAAATTGCAGACCAGGATGAAGAAATAGACAATTACTACAAGCAACATGAAGAGCTAAGTGAGCAAATAAAAGAACTCACTTTGGAGTATGATCTTCTTAAGAAGGAAAATGTGGATATCTCTTTGAGGTTAAAGCAAGATGAAGCACAACACATCAAGTTACAGAATGAACATTCATCTTCTTTAGTTACAATACAACAACTTGAATCTCAAGTAGAGAGGTTAGAAGAAAGGCTAAAGGGGCAGGAAGAGGAATTTTCAGCATCTCTGGTCTGCATCAAGGAACTTGAAAATGAAGTCAAGTCTTTGGAGAAAGAACTGAAACTACAGGCAGATAAATTTGAAGAAGATCTCCATGCTATGCAATGTGCAAAAACTGAGCAGGAAGAACGGGCCATCCAAGCCGAAGACGCCTTGAGAAAGATAAGACACAATAATGCTGTCGCATCTGAGCGTTTTGAGGAGGAATATAGATTGCTTTCTGTTGAAATGTCACAAAAAGTTGAAGAGAATGAAAACATGACTATGAAAGCAGTTGCAGAAGCTGATGCATTGCGGCACCAGAACAAACTTATAGAAGAAATGCTCCATAAATGCAATGAAGAGCTCAGGCTTATCACAGATCAGAATGAATTGAAAATGAAAGAGCTTTTGGACCAAATAGATTCTAAAGCCGAAACAATAGAACAGATGTCACAAGAACTAGAAGTTAAGTCGAAACAACTTGAGGATGCACAGAGGCAAAAGGATGAAAAGGATGCTTCATTTTCAAAGCAAATTCAAATGCTGAGATCTCAAATGAAGATGTTGATGGCAGAGGGTGCATTGTCTGAAACCAAGCTAACAAAGAACACGACTGAGACCCAGAAAGGACAACGACTTATGATACCAAATGATGAGGGGAAGATACTTGGAACCCTACTGTCAGAAGTAGAAACCTTTAAGAACCAGCACAATGAAATAAAACAAAGTTTGCGCAAAGAACAAGTGGAGAAAGAAAATATGAAGAAACAGATATCTCAATTAGAAGGGGAGCTGAAGAAGAAGGAAGCAGAGTTAAGTGCTATGGAAAAGAAGCTCAAGAATAACAAAGGACGTGTTGCAAATGAGAGTGTTGTGCCTCCTTCTGCTAAGGCACATATCAAGAAGTCAAAATCTGAAATGCATAAGGTAATTGTTCAGCTGTCATTTAAAATCAGAGATGAATAACATAAATATTGCTGTTGTGTATTAGGACAGGTTGCATGGTAACATCACTTCCCTATGGCTTATGCACACTACATAACAAATAGAAATAAGTAATAACGATAAATCCACAGAGATAAGTGCAAAGTTTTTCGGAAAATGATAATATTTAGTTTTCTCTTGTATTTAGTAACCTTTTTTTTGGGTGGGGGAGGGGGGGCTTATATAATGTATAGCAAACATTTGAACTAATCAGCTTTGCAGTGTTTCTCTTTGGTACATTTTAGTCTTCTCCCGTTGTCAACAAATAAATTTCAAAATCCATTTGAAAAGTTATTGCAAAATGGAACCCACCTTTTTATCTAAAAGAAGGAATATGATTCCCTCATGAAATCATCCAAACTCTAAGGATGGTGATGCAGCATAGTTTAACATTCTGTGTGTATTTCATAAAATCTATAATGTTTTTGGTCACTTGTGCAACTATTAAACAGTTAGAAGAGTTTCAAATATGAAAACCAATTCTCAAGGAACTTGATACACAATGCCTACTTTTGTACAAAAGCAAGCACAATTTAAAACCAGTTATGGAGCTTTAGGTGAGAAAAATTGAAATGTTGCTGGTCCATGAATCATGATACAAATATACTTAACAAGGTCAACAAGCAGAAAATCTCAAACTTAAAATGGTGCTAAAAGAAAATGTCTGATCAAGGTTTAGCTTTAGGTTTGCTTTGCATACATTAGTTGATCTTGATGCTCTAGAATAACTCAAGACTGTTGTATTTGTAACATAAAAAGGGAACGGATGCTGCAAATGCTTCTGTTAGCAAGTTTGAAGGAGGAACATTAGGCAAATCAGCTGGAAGGTAAGTCAAATTCATTTCTTGCTATTGTAATATAAAATTGGTGCCATAGACATCAAATTTGTTGTTATGTCACACATCTCATCCAAGAACTAACTGCTATTATTTTGTCTCTTTACTCTGACAGTGAGGGCCATACAAATGAATTGTTGAATGAAGTTGCACAGCTAAAGGAAAGGAACAAGATTATGGAAAGCGAGCTGAAAGACATGGAAGAAAGATATTCAGAGATTAGTCTGAAATTTGCAGAGGTAGAGGGAGAAAGACAACAGCTTGTTATGGCTCTACGCAATCTCAAGAATGGTAAAAAGAACTAGAATTCTTTGCCAGTGTTGTCTCATAGAAAACATTCATGCGTGGTGAAGGAGGCAGGTTATCATCATCACCAGAATGGAGGAAACAAATTTAACAAGTACTTTGCAGTTTACACTTAAAGTTATCCTGTACATCTACTAACAGTTTTACCTCATCCAATTTTTTTCTGGGCCACTTGGTCCATCCAATATTCTTGTCGTATGGTAAGTTGGCAAGTGAGCCAGGGGTATGATGCTGTAGCTTCATATAGGCCATGTAGCCAATGATTTATCATCAGTTTGAGGTATGCAATGTAACATATACGTAAGTTATATGCTACTTAGAAGAAATGGTTTTGATTGACAATGTGGATAGAATAAAGAAAAAAAGGCTAATGAGTATAAGCAATGGTATTCAGAAGCAATAATTAGAAGCTAATTTTAGGAGTTCCAATTATAATGTTTTAAGTCATTGAAATACTGTTAGATATCATATACAGAAAGCTAGTCTTGAAAGCAGTTTGATTCTTGCTAAAAGTAAAACACTCTTGAAAGCAGTTTTAAGAGTGCTAAAAGTAAAACACTATTTGAGTACTTTACAGTGTGATAAATATCACAAGTATAATGTTTAGTTTTTCAGTATCATTCTTGACAATACCAAAATGTCACTAATGAATGAATAATTTTGACAAAAAAATTGAAAGTAGAAACAGCTGTCTAAACTTTAAAGTGTGTTGGAGAAAGCCAACGGGTGGGGACAAGGAATTTTTCCGACTTTGTTGCCATCTGTTTATTCGTTTCTTCACCTTGCTTATTATTTCAATACAATAAGTTCCAACAAACCATTACCATAAACGAATTTAGAGACAACTAATCTTGAAGATTCACGACATTATGATTGTAGCCTAATTTCTCACAAATTAAGCCTCAAAAAGTCAAAGTTATGTAACCCCCAATAATGGTGAAAAGGCCCACCATTCAGGAGTGTATGAACATAGAAGTCCCATAATAGACTTGTGCTGTTACCTACAATTGATGCCTGAATAAAGATAAAAGAGCAGGGGGTAACTAGGACATTTCCCCCCCTCATCATTTGCTCCTTCCCTCAAAATTTTGACATTGGCATATATGGTAGTTTTTTTCTACTTAATTTTTTAAAACTAAAAAGTCAGAGAAAACTGTATAATTAATGGTGATAACAACTAAGGAAGAAGGTGTAACAAGAGTACCGAAATTTTGCTCAAGTGTCCACAATTATTTATAAGATTAACACTAGAAAAGGAACCAACTAGACACTTGTATTTACGTATCATAACCAAAGTTGGACGAATATCATAATTATTTGTGTATATCAGTTGTTGTCAAGAAACAATAAAGAAAAATATTATTTATGTTGAGCTTTCCTCTCATCCAAAGAGCCAGGGACACTTGTATAGTGTCATCTTTGAAAAGGATACTTTATGGCGTGGAAATACTCACATTTGGATGAACCTCGTCGTTACTAGAAGGGGACCAATTTCTATATCTAATAATAGCATCATAGTCAGCATGTTCAAGACGACAAGAGGAGTTTTGTTTGAGTTCACGTACGCAAAACTACTTAACACGTGTCAAACGATAGAGACATGTCGGTTATGTCACACATGTCTCCATTTATGAGATGCCACGTTGGCATAGAATGTCGTGGCCTTTATCTATATAACGTAATAATTAAGCCTTTGATTTGCGTGGTAATTATCATTAACGAGCAAGCACTTACTTTTCTTCTGTTTTTCAATCATGGATTCAAGAGTTGTTCAAAGTGAAGTGCATGAGAACGATGAACATTACCCCCACATTGTTGCCTCAGAGCAAGGTATATATGAATCACATTTAGACGCAAGTTGTATTATATTTGAATTCGAAGGCATCTTCATTAATGTTCCTATGATTTTTTTTATTTTTATTTTATAATAATTTTCGTTGTTTCTTCTTCTACATCAAATTTTTTGGATGTAGTGACACATGGTGCCGAAGAAGACCACTTTGATCAGGAGAAGAAGTCTGTTCTGAATAAGGTAAAGGCAAAGGCTAAGAAAATTAAGGACACGATTAAGAAGCATGGCCATCAAGTGCTTGATCGTGGTCATGAGTATAACAATGAAGATCAGCATACCCTTGGTGATCATGACTTAGACGAGGATGAAGAAATGGCTGAAGACCCACAAGTTCATGAAACACCAAGTATGTTCTTTTCTAAATCATCTGCAATTAGAGGATGACTATTAGTTCTCCACAAAGTGAAATAAGATCCGGGGTTCAAACACCTTTTCAGTTCATTATGACTAAATTTGATTTTAGTCCGTTATTTTATTTTTTTGTTGATTGTGGTCTTCATAATATTTTTTTAAAAATATTTCCTATTATCATTCAATAATAACATGACATATGGTGACTATTTATGAGACAAGATATGATGTAACATGTTTGAATGCATGTCACGATATCAATAAGTGATTTTCATAAATCTTGAAATCTACAAAATCAATTGGAGGAGTAAAATCAAATTTGATCAGGCACTAAAAACATATATTACCTTAGAATTTGACATTTACTCGTAGTAGCCTAGTAGATACCTTTCTGTTTTTTCTTCAAAACAGAAGGAACTCAAAAACTTTTTATTTTATTTTATTTTATTTTTTAAAATTGAAACCGTTTAACAACGGGAACTTAAAAGTAAAAATAAAAATCTGATTTAAGTTGTACTATATGCTTGAATGTTCTGCAGTTCAAGAAAGTGAAGATGTTAAAACTGCTACACCTACATCTGAGCAAGTCGAATATTTAGGGAAGTCAGGAATTGATTTTGGAGGCACAGCAGTTATGGGAGAAGAACCTCGTCATGATGCATTACTTGGAGGCATTTCTTCAACTACTGAAATTGATCAAAACATAGCCAAAACATTTCCTGTGGAAGAGAAAGCAGAGATACCAAAAGAAAATTTGGAGAGGTCAATAGGCTTGGAGGAAGCGCTTCATGCTCCAGGAAGTACACCTGAGGCATATACCCCTCCCAATTATGAAACCAAAATCACTGATCCAAGTGTAATAGGTAAGTAAGGCAATTGAACAAAGTTTTATAACTCAATATTTTGCTATGGACTTTGCATTATGCATTAATATTAGTGTACCATTTAAAAAATTTGAGGGTTAAATTGATAAAATTGGATTTGACTCCTCGTTATGTTGATTGGGAAATTATTGGAGCAAATATTTCCAATTTCATATTTTACTATATAGATGCATGTGTTTTATGAATTTATCACTGTTGTAATTCCGTGATTAATTTTTTAGAGTTGAATTCTTTTACTGTCCATTCAACCAAATTATTCCTGCAACTTTGTTCATGCTTTAGTGATATTTATATGTACCATGATCCACGTGATTAAGATTTTCATTTGTGGTGGCTTACAGGAAAGGATGAAATAGAAGAAATCACACCAGTTGAGGAATCTTTTGCGAAAATGAATGTGCATGAAAAACCTACTCCAGAACCAATCGTCCAGCCAACTATTGTTGATTCTGAATACCCGCTTGCTGAAAAGCATGATCAGTTTGTGTCACACCTCTCTGCTGCAACACAAACTCAGTATCCTTCTGCTGAAAGTCAGTTTAATCAGGAAACAACATCCACAAATATCAACAGAAGCCTGGAAAATCCCACAGAAACTGGAATAACTTTCAACACCATCACAACCACAGTTGAAGAACAACCACACTACGAAGCAAACACTGATGAAGTTGTCTCTCCTAAAGATGTCATAGATTCTGAGGCAGGTTCAGGAGAGAAAGTTGAGATAAAGGACAAGGTGGTAACAAATGAAGAGCAAGGGGATGCTTCTAACATGCCTGACTCAACTGCACAACATGGAAAGAACATTGCTCACTCTCTGTCAGAGAAATTAGCTCCAGTTTATGATAAGGTTGCAGAGGTGGGAAGTGCAGTGAAGTCCAAAGTGACTGGAACTAGCAGTGGTGGTGTTGGAACTGAGACAAAAAATGAGGTTTCTGTGAAGGATTATTTGTCTGAGAAGCTAAAGCCTGGTGAAGAAGACAAGGCACTTTCTGAGGTAATTTCAGAAGCTTTACATAAGAGGAAGGAAGAGCCAGTGAAAAAAGAGGATGGAAACTTGGATGGTGGGAATGAGAAAATGTGTGAAGAGAGCAGTGTGACGAGTCCAGGGAAGGGTGTGGTTGGCAAGCTTAAGGGTGTTGTTGGCACTTGGTTTGGCAAATCTGAGGAAAAAGGTGAATGAGGTTTCTTTTGCTAAGTAGATTTTTGCAAAATGGTGTGCTATGTATAATTCTGATTTTGAGTTTGCTCTTGTTATGGTTGCAGGAGGTGAAGATTTATCCAAGGATACAAATTCTGGTGCTGAAGTGGAACAGGTTCACCAGGTTGTTGGTGAAAACAAGAGTAGTCCAATTGAAGAACAAGGGACTCGCTAAATTTCTTCATGGATATTGGATTATACATGTGTGCTGTGCTTTTCCTTACTTGTGATTAGATATTTGTATATGTTGGATTCATGTGTAAGTTATTATATGTTTATGTAGATGTGGAATTTACATTATGATATTGTTGTATTGAAGCAGAGAATAAGACTTGGTTATTATAAGGTTAAATGTAAAAAAACAGCGGCAGCATATGTAACTGTATTCTGTGATTGTATTTTACTTAATTCAATGTCCCATATGGTAATGTGTATTTTTCTTGTTTCCATTTCCAATTTTTTTGTATTTATAATTTTTTCTCGTAGCATTTTTTCAATGAAAAACAATATTATGTACTGTAAATTTTTTATATAATCATCTAATCACAATTTATTATATATAATAAATTTTGTTAATTTTTAAAATAATTAAATTAAAATAATTTTAAATTTTAAATGATAATATGTAATTGAATGATATTGTTAACAGTTTTATACTTTCAGATATTAAACTCTTGTTTCAACAACCAATCAAAATATAATCCATTTTATTTATTATCTTTGAAAGCACGATCCTCTGCTGCCTATTTGAGTTAAAAATTATCAAAACAAATAATGACATATAAAAACTGTTGGATTTATTTTAACTGTACCCACATACTATCTGATTCTGGAAATCAACGGATCGAAATTCTTACTTTTGATGAAGTGCATGTCTAGAAATACCCTATTTTATATTTTAAATGATAATTTAATCGGGACTTTCTTGAAATTGAAAGTAATAAATTATTTATTTTTTTAAAAAAATTATGTTATGATTTTTTTTAATAAATAAAAACAAAGAGACGTTATAAAAAAAAAAAAAAGATACAGCATCTTTAAAGCCCAAACCCATTCTCTACCAGAAAAGCCCAAACCCAAAAGAACTTAAAAATACTAGTTAATGAAACGATGCGTTAAGAATAACATCTTCCTTTCCCCTGCTACACCATGTTAGGGTTTACTTCAAAAAAAAAAAAAAAAAACGTGTTAGGGTTTTGCAGAGTCGCCATTTTTGTTTACTTCACAACCACACTTCACACTTCACTCACACCAAACACAATGAATTTGGCTTTCATATAATGCCATTTCTTGACGCGCCCAACATTGTCTCGACCAATACTTCAAAATATCGTCCGACACGGTACTCTATTTTGCCCCTTCATGTTTTTCTCGTTGCTCTTCTAGCTTCTATCTCTTTCTCCAAACTTGGTTTTCGATTCCATGGATATCCATCCACTCGTTAGTACGGTGGGCTTCTGGAAGCTTCCACTGCAAGGAAACTCGATTCTACCATTGGCCAAATCGCGGTTGTTGCGCATTTTTCAGTGATGATGGGTTCGAATTCGAACCTTGAATTCAATAACCCTTATAGGTCCAAAGAGGGTGCAAAATTTTTCCCATTCTTTGATTATTTTGCGGAGATTATGTATCCATCCGTTTGATGGTAACGAGTTCGAATTTATTGAGGAGACTGTGAAAAAACTAGGTTCAGATTATGATACCAATGTGGATGAAAGGCTCCATTTGAAAGAGGATTGGGGCTATAACCGAAAACAGTTTTCACTTAGGAAAGGGTTCTTAGAAACTGCTAAGTTAGATGCTAAGAGGGTCCTTGAGTTTCTCCGGCAAGACGGTCCCGGTCTCGATGCAAGGTTGGTTTTAGGTGAGTTGCATGTAAGGCCAACAGGGTTTCTTGTGAGGGAGGTTCTCTTTGGAATTTTGAAGAACATAAATTGTGAGAATAAGACCAGGTGTGCAAAGCTTTCATATAAGTTTTTTGTGTGGTGCAGTCAGCAAGAGGGTTACCAGCACACTGTGAATGCGTATCACCTAGTTATGAACATATATGCTGAGTGCGAGGAGTTTAAGGCATTGTGGAGGTTGGTTGATGAGATGATTGAGAAAGGTTTTCCGGCTACTGCTCGTACTTTCAATATTTTGATTCGTACTTGTGGTGAGGTGGGTTTGGCTAAAAGTTTGGTGGAGAGGTTCATAAAATCAAAGACGTTTAACTTTAGGCCTTTTAAGCATTCTTACAATGCCATCCTGCATGGTCTTCTTGTTTTAAACCAGTACAAGTTGATTGAGTGGGTTTATCAACAGATGTTGCTTGATGGATTTTCTTCAGATATTTTAACTTATAATATTGTCATGTATGCCAAGTACAGACTAGGAAAGTTGGATCAGTTTCACAGACTGCTTGATGAGATGGGTAGAAATGGGTTTTATCCAGATTTTCATACATTCAATATTCTTCTTCATGTTCTCGGCAAGGGGGACAAACCACTTGCAGCTCTCAATCTTTTAAATCACATGAGAGAAATGGGTATAGAACCAACTGTGCTTCATTTCACTACATTGATAGATGGACTCAGCAGAGCTGGGAATCTGGATGCTTGCAAATATTTTTTTGATGAAATGATAAAGAACGGATGCATCCCAGATGTGGTGGCTTACACTGTAATGATAACAGGATATGTAGTGGCTGGTGAGATTGAGAAAGCACTGAAAATGTATCAAGATATGATTTCTAGAGAACAAGTTCCAAATGTTTTTACATACACTTCCATAATTCAGGGATTGTGTATGGCCGGCAAATTTGATGAAGTGTGCTCAATGCTTAAGGAACTGGAGACCAAAAGTTGTAGTCCAAATTCATTTGTCTATAATACATTAGCGAGTTGTTTGAGGAATGCTGGAAAGACTGCTGATGCTCATGAAGTGATAAGACAAATGACGGAGAAGGGGAAGTATGCTGACATACATTCAAGATTCAGAGGGCATAAGGCTTAGTTTAGTATCTATTAACTCATAGGCATCAACTTTTGATTTGGTTAACTGAGACCAATGACCTGCTACTTGTTCAGCTGATGAGAAGCTGGAGAAATGAAGTATGTAGTCCTCCGCCCCCCCCCCCCCCCCCCCCCCCCCCCCCCCCCCCCCCCCCCCCCCCCCCCCCCCCCTCTCTCCCCTAATCTATATTTCTTTCTTTACTTATTTCTACTCTCAGTAACTGACATGTGAACCTATATGCCCTTTTTTTCATAATATATGATTGATATTTCTTGTCAATTATTTTAGGCTATGCTTCTTTTGCTTCATATCTGCTTGCATTTGTCAGGATTCAGGAATAAGGTGCTTAAATTGTCTTTGTTACTTTCTTTATAGTGGAACACTATGTACTTTTGGTAGTAACTATTTTTTGTTTGGGCTTATGTAATCTAAATTACAACTGGAGTTATGCAAGCTAATTCTTTGGCTTTTGCTATAACAATTCATAACTTATAAAGGATTTATAAACTGGATGCTTGACAGGCTATTGATTAATTTGGTTAATCCCATAATCCCATTCTTCTTTTGATGTTGAAAGTGGCATCATTTTCAGTATTATTGATTATTGTTTTATATCAGCTGAAATTTATGTGTTTTCATTCATGATTTTGAGATTAAATTTAATATTTATAATTAAAATCTCCTTTTAATTTCTGAGTTGTAAGACTAAGTCTCCTGGTTCATTGGTGTATTTCATAAATCCAGAGCAAGGAACAGCAGCTTATAGAAATTGCCAGCAATAGCCAGAGATGCAGTATTTTTTTGTGTTGCTTTCCGCACACATGCTTAAGTTGGTTGCTTTTCTGTGGCTTCAAAGACAGCCATTTAATTTGCTGCCACATTCCGGATGAAGATTGGAAAGCTTATCCCCTTTTATTGTCAGGTTATTGTTATGTTTCATTTGTTGGCTTGATATTTTGTACTGCATCCACACATGATAGGCATATTCTGTCATTATGCAGAATGGGGGCGCCAAGTCCCAAACAGTTAGCTTAGGATGCTTTGCACTAATGCAATCTTCACCTATGAGATATTTTTAATTTGTATTGCAGATTCCTATGCTGTTAGGCATATTGAAGTTTATAATTTCATTGTAGATAACAAAACACTATCATCTGTAGTATAATCAATAGCATTGATGATAAAGTACATGACTACATGTTTTATTTTCTCTTTTTGGAATGCCACTTTCCAAAATGGTAGTCACTAGTTAGTGCTTCTATAATTTTTTACAACTAATTGCAGCTTGTTCACCAATTTCCATCTTTTTTCGTTAGAAAATTTTCCTAGTTAGGAACCACAAATGTCAGATTATTTTTTCCAAGGGTTCCTCCTCTTCAATCTCCTACATACTAATTTTGGCTTAATTTCTCTCATTTGTCATGCTAAGTGATTCTTATGTAGGCTGCCGCCGCTCTAGTGCAGTTTTTCATGTACATAGTCTCAAGTCTTTCCCAAACTTTTTAAATTCATCCCCGAGGCTCTTTTTTCATACCCCCTCTCTTTTTAACTATTAGTATTAGATTTATTTTTGAAACTGCACTCACAAAAATGATAACTTTGTTCTTGCAGGTAAACATTATACAGGATAATACGGCTGCATTGGGTTGAGGTTATTCAATTTTCTGCTGATGGGATTGGGGACTCAGAATCCCGAACGTTACTCTGTACATTCATTGTCCAGGTCCAGGGGCTCATGTATCTGCCTTTTTTTTTTTACCATTATTCTTGATTGAATTGGTAAGTTACAAATGAACAGAATATTACATACTTGCCGTTTGGCATGCCTATATGTACAGTCAAGGTATAATAGCCTAACAGGACAATTGATCATACAATTTTTTTGGGTACTAGATTCCCCTAGGGCCTAGGACCCAGGGAGGAAGAATAAAAATTCAATGTTTTATCGTTGGGTCTTGAACCCTACTGCGAAGCAAGAACTCTTGAAACTTTGCTCTTATTTTTCTCTTCCAAGAAAACAAACTTTAAATTCCTGAAAATAGTGTGGCAAATGAGTAGTTAGATGTCTCAAACATAGTTAATTACATTGACTTCCCTTGAGGTTTTTCAGTAGTTACACTATCCCTCTTTTTTTCTGACCTACATAAAATCCCCTAATTTTTTGGGGTCTAATAGCAGTAACACCCCCTGTCCCCTTAACATTTAAATTGTTAACAGACTTGTGCATGTGAGTGGCATATGATTTTTTAATGTTTTCTTCCAAAAACACCCTCATCCCCTTCCTTTATCTCACTCCGAATTTTTGTTCCGAAATTCCAACAACTATCTGTCTCTTAAATGAATTATATTTTCATTATGCAAGGCACTCTACACTCTTCAATGAAACACAACATCATAAGCAAGGCAACAAATTGAACCTTTATTCCAAAATCCCAGCAACGTGAGATGAACAAAATGACACTAGCAAAACAAAAACTTAAACAAATGGAACCTTATTCAAAAAACCCAAAACTGTGAGATGAATAAAACAACACCAGCCACTTCCAAAATCAACATTTATATTCAAGAAATTGTGTATTTAATCTACTTCACCAAACACAAAAGCAAGATTAAAAAAATTCAGTAATCATTCCCCAAAATTATCCACCGAGGAAATTTTCTAAAATGGGTAATTAGTCAAATAAATGAAAATGTTGCATTCTTTGCCAACGACTTTGACATCGTCGTTTGCCACTTCTTCGACGCACTTGCCTCTCCCCCTCCCCCTCCCCCTCGAACTATGTCAACACCAAAAAAACACAACCCCAAGCTCAAACCCTAATTTCCTCATACAAGAAAAAGTCGTTGATTAGATCTCTGTTGTCTTCGACCTCCATTGCCTCCGCCACTGCAACGTTTGGTTCAAGTGGCACCAATGCCTCACTTATGTCATCACCAAATTGTGCATCCTCTTCCATTGAGGGTTCTCAAACCCTTCTGACGAGTGGGGGAAGTTGGAAATGCTCTATGAATGCATCGAAGTCTTCTTTCGGGAGCTTTCAGCATCGCTTGTGGTAGATCTCAGCCAGAATGACCTCCGACAAGTCCTAATTGATGAAGAACCAAAAGAGAAATGACACCCAACCCTTACAAGTAATCATTAAATGAGAAGGGCAATTAAGACTTTTCATAAGTTGATTTTCATAAATTGATTTTTTATTATTTTTTTCTTTTTAAAACATTGACGGAGAATAGACACTCTTATGGTTGAGAGGGCTAAAAGTAATGTTATTAAAGGAAAGGATACATGTGTAATAACTCCCTCAAGGGAGTGTATATAATTTACTCTTATAACTTATGTACTTTGAATTAGTTAAAAAGTATAGAAAATCTCAACCATTGAATATCCAATCTAGATAGATATAATAATGTCACTAACTGGAGTTTCTCTATAAAATTGCATTTTTAAACTTTAAAAATCTAGTGGCCATATTGAATCTATTTCTTCAACGGATTAAGATTACTGAGTTGATTGCACTTGAAACATGTGCATATGACAACCGATGCTGCAATAATACGTTCATCAAAGTAGTCCAAATCCAATGACTCTTTCTATTAAGCATTCCAACAGATACCCTGTTTTTTAAGATTTGATGGAGCTGATGTCTGATGCCAGTTTGGTAGAAGAGAATTCCATTGACAGCTGAAATAGTCAAAGTTCATCGGATGTGTGTGTCTACATTTGATTCATGATGTTCATAACATTGACCATGCTTAGTATAATATTACTAATCATAAGGTGGAATTTACGATTCACTCTATTGTTTCAAATAAAACCCTTTATTCCCCCCTCCCACCCTTTATTTTTCTTCAGTCTTAGTACTTTTCATGATATTTTTTTTATCACCAGACAGAATTTATCAATCTTCGCTAGTAGTTGTATCCCTAGTCTCCAACTATTTTGGGGTTCTCACTATTTGCTCACATGTTGAGCATAATGTCAGTAAGTACAATTTGTTGAGGTGGCAATTGTTGCATATGCAGAGGACATAAAAATTATTGAAACAGTCGTGAGTTTTTTCCTTATTTGAAGTAATTTTGTACGAAAAAGTTAGTAACTAGCTAAATGGTTGCAGACTTTTAAGGTTAGAGTAGTCATAAAATTGAGTAGACTTCCGTGTGATTGTTGACCATATGTACAGCCAAAACTAACCAAATGATTAACAAAAATGCTTTGATCATCAAAGAGTCTTGTGTGTTTGAGTTATATACCTCTCAGAAGAATGATTTTAAACCATTTTTTGTCTTCACTCATTCTTTAATCAGAAGGATTTTCACTATACCATTTTTTTTTTTTTTTGCCTTCTACCTGTACACACTCTTGGTACAATTTACAAGCATGAGCAGAAGGCATAGATATCATTACACTCAGAAAAGTCATATGAACCAATAAAACTTTTCATTATTGATAAATCATATGAACGATTTGCAGCTTACTATCTGTATAGGAAATATTAATAGAAGGGGGAAGAATTTGAAAAATATGATGACATGGTAATGCTTTTTTATTTTTTCTCTTCCTGTTTCTCTTCTGGCTTCTCTTCTGGTTTCTCTTCCTTCTTTTCCTCTTTCTTTTCTTCTTTTTTCTCTTCCTTGGCAGGTCCAACTGATATTATATCCACTTTCCCTACTTTCTTCAGCTTCTTCACCACTGCCACTGCATCCATTTCGCCAATCACTGTCAACTTCTGTTCCGTCACATCTGCGGCAATCGAATCAACCCCTGTTCAAAGTTAAACAAATTAGTATGCACCCAAATCACAAAAAGAAAAGGTTTTCTATGACCAACAAATATGGTTTCTGTGGCAGAATGAAAATGAAATCATTAGTAAACTAAACACCAACCATAGATATCTGCAGCTGCTTCAATTGCTTTCTTTTTTGTTTTGTCATCTGTCATAGTAAGGACCTTTAACACCACCTTCTGTTATGGATCCAGTGAGGGAACAGCAAATGCAGGAAGAAATAGAAGAGAATGATAAACAAAATTTGAATCAAATAATTTGAATTAAATCATACATAATTCTATATAATATAAATGTAACCAAAGAAGCATGAACATATGCAATGGAAACAAAGAAAGAAAATTAAAATGAAAATCTGCAGAAAATTGAATATGAAAATGAAAATGAAAAACAGTACCTGAGGCTCCATTGGGAAGTGGAAGATGGGTGTGAAAAGGAGAATGAAGGGTTGAGAACTTGTGGCCTTTGTAATACAGGTTCTAGATATCTTCTTTTTATTTGTGGGCGTGTCTGTCTGTGCTACATCCAAAAGATGGTCACTTTAAATGCAAAATTTTTGGCCACCATGGCTCAACTCAATAGCACACATAGGACAAATGTTGACATGTTGATAGTGTGTTAATTACTTTGCCAAGTTGAATTTTCTTTAATTATCTCAGTTTACACCATAAATCAATCAAACATTATGGAAAGTATAAATTTTAAAATAATTAAAAATAAATAAAATTTTCATATATGATAATTTATTATTAAATAACATTATGATCAATGTATATGTTATTTTCTCTTTCTTTTTAGTTTTTACCTTCTCAATTGGTCGCTTCCTTGTATATTCTCCTATCCAAAGAAAAAGAATTTGATTACGTGAGGGAATAGATTAATAATATTTTAAAAAACTAAATATGTGGATGGAAAGAGAAGAAAACAATTGTTTTGGAAGTTAGATATATTTTGATTAATTAGTTGTAATCCAAAACAAGCATATATAGATTTTATAAGATAAATGGCGATATTCAAATTCATGCTAATCCATCACTTCACATGAAGATTTTAATTTGTTTTTATAAAATACCAATGAGGCACCAACTCAAAGTCTACTCATCAGGACAAATAATTCTAGTTAGAAGTTAGAACACTAACATGAAGAAAAGCAAGTCACTTTGCATCTTACATTCAATTGGATTATATGTATAATATTATTCCAGGATTGTGTCTATTCTATGGAATGCATTCACCGCACTATTTTGTCTTTGTTAGCACAGAAACTTTGGAAAGGGAAAGATGGTACAATTCTTAAGTCCATTAGATTGAATGGATAAGTCTTTATATATAATGACTACTTTATAAATGAACTTGTGTGTATGCATAAGTGAAAATGTCATTATTACTAATTTAATTTAAAGAACACTTTCAATTATAAAGATGAAATGTCCTTACTTGTACATTTTACAAATAAGACTACTTTATAAAAACTTTTTTGAAAAAACAAACAAAGAGCATTACCCATAAAAAATGAAACTTATTCTTACAACGATAATGCATGATCTTAGGATAATTGATAAAAAAAACACAAATAAATTTTTTTTAATAAAAATATTTTATTACATTGAAAAAAAAATCGTTCAACATTTTTTAAGTAATTAAAAATACTTAGTAGAGTATATTAAATAATGTTTCTCAATCCATATTCTCTAGATTAAGAGGATTTATTCTAATAATTATATTCGATTCAAACAAAATTTTCTCAGATATATGGTAAAAAAAAATCTCTTTCTACAAAACACATTTCATTCATTATAGTAAATCATTTAGAGCTTCCAAATAAAAATTCCTGTACTCCATTTATTAAGAATTGGTTGAAGAAACAATATGACAGATTAAGATAGTAAAGCAATTAGAACAATGTAACTAGACTGCCATATAGAATTCCAACTGAACCATCAGTATGTATGGAGGATCGAAAGTTTGAAACATCGATCATAATAGTGGGATTCAAATACAGTAATCCGAAGTTCTAGGTTTTGTTAAAAAAAAAAAAGTTGTCCGCCCTAGGTCAACCATCGGAAAAGGCCATTTTTAAAATATAAAAAAAAAATTCAATTATGAATATCTTTTAAAAAAAATGGTGAAATAGAAGTTTTTTCCCTACCCTACATGAAATGCAATGTAACAGTTGAACTTAGTACGCATCATAATCATAATTTAATGTAAGGACTAAGGAAGGCTTTGAATATCTCCACTCACGTTGTCAGAAGTTGGAGAATGATGATAAAATGTATATATGCAAGTTTGCTGTGCCAATTGAATCCAATACAGTGATGTTATAGAATGAATTTTTATTTATTTATGAAATATTGTAAATATGATTGTCCACTATTTTATGTCCAAAACTAACAAATTTCTTGTATTTTAAAATTTAAGTCAAATTTAAAATAAAAAATTAAGAGATAAAATTACTATCATTGTAAAATAGTACTAACTCTTTCTTATAAATTGGTCATTTTAGAAATTCAAAGTTAATTAATATTTTTAATTATACCCTTAATTTAAGAACTACTGTTATAATAATAATTATAAATATCTTAAATAAAATAAATAGAATAAACTAATTACATCTTATTTTTACGGGTGAAGGTGGAATACACAATTCAAATGTAAAAGTCAAATTTTTCTGTAAAAATTAATATTAATAAGATTGATAAATATTTTATATTAATATCAATGATAAAAAAAAGAGCACATCACTGTTAATTATACTAAATGACTTTGCATTTCACAAGTGGAGAGTATTAATTCATTAGACCTAATGACTTTGAAAATCACAAGTTAAGTATTCATGTGCATGAAGTAACGCTAATGAGATATTAAATAAGCACATTTCAGTTCAAATATAATAATATTTTACATTCATTAAATATTTTTTAGTATATGTCTATTAACCTTAAACATCAATACTTATAGGCATGAGGTAATAATACTATACAGTGCTAGCAACACACACACACACACACACACACACACACATATATATATATATATATATATATATATATATTTACAGAGCTAGCAACATGTTTTTTTAACATATTCTAATAGTGTTTGGACTCAAATATAATTAATAAAAAAACTAATTCACGTATTAATTCAGAAAGTTAGCATAATTTAATTTTACTAATGTATTTTTTTCTCTACTAAGACACCTTTTATAATATAATCATGTATATTTAGAAATAAGAAAACATGCATATAATAAAAAGGTATATTTTCTGTAAAAAATAAATAAATAAAAGATATCTTTAATGTTAATAACTACAAGTTTATTTTATTATATAAGAAAAATTAAAGATTTTTTAAAAACTAATAAAGAAATTATAAAAAAAAATATTTGAATTAGACACATAACCTCTATAATTTTGGTTTTGGTTTAGACAATAAGGTTCTTAATTCTCCATAAGAAGCAATCTCATTCGTAACCTAAAAAAATCTCATTCGTGTCTGAAATATTCATGGACAATCATGGTACGGAGAAATTAATTCTTCTAATAAATTTTTTTATAAAAAAATTAAGATAAAGATGTTACTTATTATAAAAGGTTTATTTTATATTAATTAAATAGAGTATGTCACAATTTAAATTTTAAAAATTCAAATTACGATCAATAAAACTTAAATAATAATATTTTAAAAAATTATGCAAGTATAAAAATGTGGCATAAGGTAAGAGAAAAAAAAACTATAGTAATAAAAGATTATAGACTTATTTTTTATATTCAAGAGTGAAAATACAAATTTAATACAATATTATAATCGATAATTGTTTTTTTTTATTCTGTTTCTTTGTATTTCTTGACAAAATTGATTACATATACTGTTACGAGATATGTGTTTGAAATATATATTTTTATAACTATATTACTGCTGCAAAATATCCATCCGTATACATATTCTATTTGTTTGGATTTTCAGTGAGAATATTTCAAAAGATATGTTCAAGAGTAAAATCAGTTTGGAATTTATTACTTCAAATATATATTTAAGAGTAAACTTTTACATGAAAATTTAATTTTAAAAAAGTAAGATTTATAGTATATTTTACCAACTTAAATTTGAAAACTTTAATTCAAAGGTATACCTTATATGTCTAAAACGAAATAGAACACTTCACCCGGTCAAAGAACAAAAACAGAGACACACGAATAGAACCTTAGGCAGGAGAACAAGTTGGGGTGTGTGAAAAAGAAGAAAGTTAAGAAACAGATCATGCTGAACTTTGGCAGTGGTGAAGAAAGCCATACATTATACAAAAATATTGCTCAAGTTAACTTCTTGGGTTGGAACTTTTGAGTGTAGAAATCCAATGAAATGAAGGTTACCCATAGAAATTTCAAAAAGGGTAATATTTGTTAAATGTTACATCAAAATCCTAACCCAAGGAAAACTATTGGATTACACTAACATCAGTTTAAATGTAACGCTAATTAGTCATATTATATATGTTTTTGTCGTGAGTGGGAACTGTGCATTTCCCACACAATTGGCTTTTTCATTTGCATTGGGATATCCACAAATCAACTTTTTCTTCTTCTTTCTTCCAACAGTTCCTTTGGTGCTGATATGAAACTTTATTCCCCATTGGCCATTATCAGCATATATTGTTTTTCTTTGGTTCTGATTATATTGCTTGTACTATACTGTTATTCAATTATACTTGATGATCTTTTAACTTTGGGATCATTATTTATACATTAAAAGCAAAAGCACCCTCACTCGTGAATGGCTTCTGCTCGCCTCTTCAGCATGTTTATGCCTCAAATAGAAATTCTTGAGACCATAGACACATGATAGTTGAAGACTACTTAATAATTTCTCTATATTAACTTGGGTACAGAAGCAAACTCCATTCTTATAATAATATTATATACTTTTAAAAGTAAAATAACACATGCATAAACATTGGACTAGTACATACCACTAGGGTTGGCCTAGGTGATGAGATTTTTATGTACCATACACAAGATCTCAGATAGTTTCTTGACCTTATTGTTGCTATTGTAAGAAAAGAAAAAAAGAAGAAAGAAAACAAAAAGGGACTAGTACTCCGTACTTGTCCTTGTTAACACAACATACATTACATGAGTTGATGAACATCATTATAAGATGGAAGGCCATTGATCCGTGCACGTAAATAATCACACAACGCTTGCAATATACATGTCTTCTTTCTTCTGGACCCCATTGTTGTTCAAGCTTGAAGTGAAAGACCATGAGAGAATGGTATTTTTTTGTTCATGTGCTCCAGTTGAAGCAGAGATTCCAACTCTAACCCATTCAGGAAGCACTTTATTGAGCTCAATGTCATGAAAAAGAGTCACAGCTTTAGTAGCAGGATAAAAAGCAACAACAGTTAGTCTTTTAGAGGCAGAGTTATAGCTGATATGTGCAGTGGCAATTTTCCCATTTTGCCAATTCCACTGAGCAGTTGCCTTGGACCTAATAGAGTTGACATCGATTCCAATGTGTTTATAGTATGGATCCCCAATATCCCGATTACGGTATGTGTCAAATTCAACAGCAACAACTTTGTCTGCTGAAGCTTTGAAATCAATAGCGGTTTCACTATTAGAGGAAGAAGAGTTTTTGAGAGAATTTGAGTTAGGAAAGAGTCCAAGGAGCCTCCCACCAGAATGTGGAGGGATTATAGAGTCATATAATGCAATGAAGAAGGCAAATCCATCACCTGGAGTAGTGTCAATTGCTGAGATGGCAAAGGTAACGGTAGTTTCAAAGCTTGAAACCACCGTGGGATTTTCATAAAGGTGCAATGGGGCAGACCGGCAGAGTATTAGACTCTGCCCACAGTGCCACTCACTGGGTTTCCTTTACTATCTAACTTTGTGAGTTATCAGACATTGTTATTAGAAGTGGCATCACCTTGGAAGATTAGATCCTTTTGGTCACCACCAAACTTGTTGAAGGTGAAAGAGACTGAATGTGCCGACTTCACTTTGTTTGGTAACATGAACAACATGGTTACAAAGACAAGTAGGGGAATTAGGAAAATGGGTTTGTTGGTTAAAACATGATTTGTGTTTCACATAGCCATGGTATGGTACGATGTTGAATTGATTGAGTAACACGTTGGGTTCTTGATGCAAAGTCCATGCAAAACCTTTCCCTATTTATTTTAAACTAAGGATGCCAAATTGTGATTGTGACACCCTCTCTTCACACAACGGAAATAAAGGATAGTGAATTATGTGGTGGGCACGTACGTGGTCCTTCTGCCAAGTACATACATCACTATAGTTTTTTTTTTTTTTTTTTTTATTTGTTACATAATTTTTACATGGAAGACTTTCCTGCAAAATTTATTTTAAATTCTATAGAAACAAGTCTCTTATGGATTTTGATTCTCATTTCTCACATAATTCTGGCATAGATAATTAGTTATCTGTGAAATTTTTCTACAACAAATATATATAGTAATTTTTGTTCCAACGGTCTTTCTGTAAAAAATTGAGATGTTTTTGGAAACATTTCTTCAGATTTTCATGGTAAACAGTGCTATAGATTTTACATCCATAGGTAATTTTTTGATGAATTTAAATCTGCAGAAAAATTTGCAGGTAATTTTTCTTTGGAGTTTAATATGCAGAAAAAATCACAGGTAATATTTTTTGCAGATTTTAAATTCGTGGGTTTGTGGCTAGAGGAAGATTTGGGTTGCAGATAGGCATAGATATAGCTTCGGTGTTGTACTACAACCGTACAACGTTAGGTTTTATTTCTAAATGCAAAGTCTATGCAAACCTTCAACTTCAAGTATTTATAGTAGTGGTACGTCTCCTCGTGCAAGTACACTATTAGGACTTTGGAGTGTGCCAGAACTGTGCTAATAACTTGGTCTGATCGTTAGTTAGATATTGATTTTGATTGGTTTGTGGTTTAAGTTTATAGGGCCGGCCAATACTTTTTTGGCAGCCAACCACTAATTTGGTTATTGCTAGGATCCAGAATTTCAGATACCATAACCGGGGCGCAATTGGTGACCATTCTTTTCCCATAGAATGAAAGTTTTATATATAATGTTAGTTTATTTAACTGAAGATTCAACTGCATGGACAAGGCTCTTCAACTTAGCAAACCATGATGGAATTCAAGTAAATCCATTATCTGTGTGGTAGAGGGATTCAATGTGGGTTTGGAAGAAAGTTCCCAAAATTAATTTTAAATTAAATTGATTTTGATTCAAATTAATTTTTAAATAATATAATTTGTATTTTAGATATTTTTATTATAAAAGCAATCTAAATAATAGAGTTTATTATAAACAAATTATCTAACAAAAAAACTACCTAGCTTTTTTTAAATTCAAAATCAATTTCTCAACATGGAATTAAATATATAAAAAGTTATCTAAAACCTATTAATCAATATTTCAACATGATTTTAAAATATCCAATGTAAAACTAAATATGCATTGAATTGAAGTCGTGTTTCAGAAATGCCTTAGGACTTGGGCCATTGAGCATATTCATTGGAAGACATGGATATTCACAGGCTGTAAGTTGCCAAACTCTAATGAATTCAATAATGAAACTATGAAACGTTTGTTATCATTATTGAACTGACACTAAAAGAAATTTTACTTCTAGGGACGGATAAATTTGTTGCTAGATGTTAATAATCTATAGGTAAATGTGTAATTGCAATTAGCATTTCGATAATTAGAATCAAAACTTTGTGAGATTTTGTAATGATGAATATTAGCCTTGTTAGTATAAGTTTTATCTATAATTGCATTTGTCTATCATTACATATGATATCCACAGTTTTGCAACGGATGTAAATAATTTGTACTTACAACGTAGGTAAAAGTCACATATTAATTAGTAAAAAAAGTCTTTTACCTATTTTATTACTCATTAAAGATTGCTAAATTAAATATATTATATTTTATTAATAATAAAAAATTTCATAGAATTTATTTTTAAAATATAAAAATATTATTAATATTAAAAAATATTTGAAAATAAAATACTTTTTTAAGTTCAAACAGGACCAATATATGTTGCTTTCTTCATTAAATTGCATTAATTGGGTATATAGTTGATTCCCATCCTTGATTAATCCGAACTGCTACTCAAATACGTCCTAACTCCTAACTAACTACAAGTATTTCTCTAAAAATTGCTGTAACGAAAAGGTTGAAAAAAATCTATTACTGTCTTATCTGGCAAAAACTTATCAAATGAAATAATTTGTATAATATTTTCCAAAGAAATGTCTTAATAGGAGGCCAACTTGCAATGTCTCTAAGGATTTCAGGAATGCTTCCATTCAAACTTTGATTGAAGGTATATAGTTAATGAAAAAAGTCTTAATCAAACCAAAAATTAATGCAAAAAAGGTTGAAAAAACCTAATGTTTTCCGACTTTAATTTTAATTAAAGGCACGTGGCACATTTGGCTAAACAATTTGAAGGAAAATGACACAGCATAAGGTCACGAAAAAGAAAAAAAGAAAGGGATGGAGTGGGAAATTTAGGTGATGGAAAGCATGCGTATGAGGTCTCTTAGTTTGTGAGATTAAAAAATTAAAGCACCAACTTTCATCAAACAATTTCTAAGTAGACCTCTAACAACATTTTGGTTTTATCCATTTGACAATCATTCTAAACCTAAATTAGTATAGTAAATTTGAATTAGTAAATATAACGACAAAATGAACTGACATATACTATAAATGTGGTGAAAGAACTCAACAAACAAAACCACGGAAGACTGCACAAAGGCATATCAAGCAACATTTTTTTTTTACATCAAACACTAATGAAGAAGATGCATCCAACTCAACCAACACCACACTAGAAGAATGAACTTTACGACAAATTAAGAAATAAAATGAAATTAATTATACTAAATCTCAAACAATTTTTTTATACTAAATGAGAGTGCCAGTGCTTTCTGTGTGGCAGGGTGACTTGTTATTTATATTTCTTAAGGTTCTTACCCCAAAACTTGTACCATGTTTGCCATAAACTGTTCTCCAACTTCAAGGATATAACCTAACTTTTTCTCTTTTATACAGGGTCATGTGTCAAGAAGATGTATCATGGAAGTTATTTTCTTGATGAGACAATAATGGAAAGGTATAGAGAAAGGAAAAAAGACTTACATATGGTGTTCATAAATCTCGAGAAAGCATATGATAGAGTCCCACGGGAAGTCTTATGGTGGACTCTTAAGAAGAAAAAGGTAGCATTAAAGTATATTAATGCAATCAAAGATATGTATGATGGGGCTACCACATGTGTGAAAGCTTGTAATGGAATATCAAGGTATTTCCCTATCACGGTAGGTGTCCACCAAGGTTCAGCCCTTAGTTCTTATCTCTTTGCCTTAGTGATGGATGAACTAACGAAAGATATTCAAGAAGAAGTGCCGTGGTGTATGCTCTTTGCAGATGATGTCGTACTTATTGATGAGACCAAAGATGTCGTTAATAGAAAATTGGAATTGTGGAGAAGCACTTTGGAGTCTAAAGGATTCAAGGTAAGCAGGAGCAAAACGGAGTATATGAAGTGTGAGTTTTCGAGGATTAAAGACGGTGATCAAGACACAGTGCATCTACTTGGACAAGAGGTACCCAAGAAAGACGTTTTTAGATATTTGGGATCAATGTTGCAAAAAGGTGGGGAGATCGATGAGGATGTAAGTCATAGAATTAGAGCAAGGTGGATGAAATGGCGGAGTGTGTTGGAAATCGACAATCACACACAAATCGAAAAACCGAACAGAGAATAGGGAAGAGAGATATGACACAGTATTTTACCCTGGTTCACCCAATGTAGGCTACGTCCAGCTTGTCTGTACTATAATCTCCTCACCGCCACTTGTTACAAGTCACTCGGTTTACAAGGGAAATATAAATAGGATTAAAGAAGGGTTGTCATCTGACTGCGAAAGATGAGCCATACCCAACAGAGTGCATCGGGGTTTTTGTGTGACCGCAAGATTCCTCTTAAGCTAAAAGGGAAATTTTATAGAACAGCTGTTAGACCGGTAATGCTTTATGGAGTGGAATGCTGGCCAGCACATAGGCAACATGAGCATAAAATAGGGGTAGCAGAAATGAGGATGTTAAGGTGGATGTGCGGATATACGAAGATGGATAAGATAAGAAATGAGGATATTCGACGAAAGGTATCAGTGATACCAGTATGTGAAAAGATGAGGGAGCATAGATTGAGATGGTTTGTGCATGTTATGAGATGGCCATTAGATGCTCCTGTCAGAACAAGAGTCTGTTACCAAGAGTTAGACGCAAAGAGAGGTAGAGGTCGACCAAAACTTACCTGGGGAAAGGTAGTTAAACAAGACCTAATGGAGTGGGATATAGATTGGCGGATGGTATGTCTTAGGACGGAGTGGAGAAAAGCTATAAGTCTGGTGGAAGGTTAAACCCTTTAGTAGTCTATGTTCCAGTTGTTTCCTTGTTTTAATTCTTTTCTTCTTCTTTTCTTTTCTCCTCTCACCATTCTTTTATTTTAACTTTGTTTCTCTCTTTTGTTCTATTTTCGATTTATCATTAGGTTCATCTACCACTGACCCCAATTAATTTGGGTTAAAGGTGCTGTTGATGTTGATGTTGATGTATACAGGGTCATGTGCCTTTGGACATTGGGAGGCTACCAACAGGATATGGAATAGAGTTTTTTCATATGTGGTTGGTTGGAGTTCTACCCACCCAAATACTACTTAATTGACAACATTTCATTTCAGACACTTACATGTTAGAATTATTATAAATTGACCATATATGTGATGGATTGTACAAGGTTCCTATCTTTGTAGCAGAAATTGCACCAAAAGAACTCCGAGGGACACTCACTACCTTAATTCAGGTAGATTTCTTAAACAATTATTGTAACTTTGGAATCATTGGAGTCCGTATATAAGTGGGTGTGCATGTCTTTACAATGTTCTGACGTGTCTAGTTGTAAGATATAGTTAAATTATCAAAAACATTTTTATTTCTTTCTCCATCAATGTCTAATAGCTAATGATTTACAAGATCATGGCAACCCTGTTTAACAAGCTAGTGCTCACAGTGAGTGATATTTCTAGCTTCGAAACTCTTGGCATTAGCCTAGTCACATTATTTTAATAATCAATTGTATCTATAATTGATTACTATTTTAATCAATTATATCAAGTAAGTTTTATATTCGGATATGTGAGGTCAACAGTGAATTTAAGATAATCTGTTTTGTTTGAATTGTCCTGCTCCTTCCCTCCCTCTTTGGTTTCTGAAAATGATTGATTCCAAGCTTTTACAGAGTTTTAAAATAGGTTTCATTCTAATTTTTTTTCTGTATTGAGAATTTTCATGATTATATGTAAGCATCTAAGTTGTTTCACATGCAAAACATACCAAGGCAAGGAAAACACATCATCTGTGTGGAGCAAAATCTAGTTTTCAAAGTTTTAGCGATGACTGATGAGAACGGATTCATTTTGTTAATGTAGGGTTACTTGGATCCAGATTATTATACTAGTCAGCAGTTGACTGAAAAGAGTGAAGCCTATAGCTTTGGAGTGCTAATGCTGGGGCTGATTACTGCAAGAAAGCCAATAGAACGAGGGAAATACATAGTGAAAGTGGTCAGGAGTACAATAGATAAGACTTGTATGGTCTTCACGCAATTATTGACCCGATTCAGGATCAACATTGGAGCGTTTGGAGAAGTTTGTGGACCTTGCAATGGAGTGTGTTGAAGATTCAGGAGTTGACAGGCCTGCAATGAGTGATGTGGTTAAAGAAATTGAAGACATATTGTAGTCTGGTTGGTATGCACCTAACATTTGAATCAGTAGCATCCACAACATCTAGTCATAGATATCAGAAGGTAAGTATAGTGAGTTCCCATCAGGAGCAACCTTACAGCAATGGGTCCTTTTGCTCATGTGCAGAACATATTCAAAAAATGGACCTAGTTAGTTAAGTTAGTCTTTTTTCTCAAGATTGAAGTCAAGAGAAGCTTGTTTATTAGTATTTCTTGGCCAAAACACAGTAAAGTAGAAATTGTGGAATTGAGTTTGTGGCTATGAGCTTACAAGTGAGGTAGCATGGTTCACATTTCCTTGACTATCATTTCTTATCCTTCTTTTTCTCCCTCTAAAGATGTGAAATGTATAATGAATATAAGTTTTGATATGGAACATGTAGAATATAAAGTATAAACGGTTTTGATATGGGTATGATTTCTCACTTTTTGAATGAGTTCAATCCTTTTAAATTATCAATAAACAACAAAAGTATAATAAATAAGTTTCCAGTTCTAATAAAGAATATTTAATAATTTGTAAATAGGTGGCATCACATAACTTCAGGGCTTTACAAATCTTTAGCTATATAGGTAATAATCAACTTTGTGGACCTCCTTTTACAAAGATATGCTCAGAAGATGAAAACCCCCACAACACAAAGCCGTTGGAGAAAATGAAGATGAAGATGCATCTGCATTTTCTTCGTGGTTTTATATGGGCCTCGGAATTGGATTTGCCGTCGGATTTTGGGGAGTTTTTGGTGCCATTTTCTTCAACAGTAAATGCAGGCATGATTATTTTAGATTTATTCACCGGCTATATGATATGGTAATCTAAATATAAGAATTTGCAACTTCGGTAAGCAATTGACATTTGTTCATTGAGATTTTACATTAATCTTTTTTTTTTTCTTTTTCTTTTGTTTCAAATAAGTAACACACTACTTACCCTTGCATTCTCTATATACGTAATTTGCAGGTCCTGGATGTTCGTCCTTCGACTAGCAATCTCACCCAAAGGTTGATAAGAGCTTCAATGATACATGCATTATCAACCATCGCGATAATAATGAACTTTGACTAGTAATTTCGTGTTCTTATTTATTAAGTATTGAAGGTACTAAGCCTATTACAAATAGTTCTGTTTCCTCTGTACGTTGTAGTAAAATTGTATTGCTTAATTACTCTGGGATACGAATATATATATATATATATATATATATATATATATATATATAGAGAGAGAGAGAGAGAGAGAGAGAGAGAGAGAGATGTTTTTATACCAAATCTTGCTTCAGCATATAAGCAAAAGCTTAACGCACTCTGATTATTTTCATCAGCTACCATTTTAACAGTTCCTTTTATTTGTAATGCTCAACATGATAATAAATTTAACTTCAACATTCAGGTAACATAAGGTAATTATATGTTTAAAACTATTATTCATCAACTTACACGATCGTCAATTACCTTTTGCAAATTTAAAGGGGAAAAGGTGTGGGGAATTAACACACAAGGTCATAATATATAGACTCGCAATGAAATGCAATTGTACCTTTATAAGCCAAAGAATGTAATGTGTACAATAATGAAGTTGTTATGCATGGCAGTATGTTATCCTTAGTATCTTATTAAACTACTAGTTTAAGATGTAGGCCAGTAGACAAAAAAAAAAAAAAAAAAAACAATTAAATAAATAAACAAAAATATAAAACAAATGAAATCAGTACTGCTGCCAAGGCTGGCTGTAGGGAAAAAGGGTGAAATCTGAATAGTTGGATGACATTATTATAATGCCCGTGCTTTTATGATATCAAAGCTCATCTCACTAGGATCCGTTGCTTGCAACTCAACCTGAATGCCATCAAGTTCCCTCTTGAATTTGTCCTTGGAGCTGGCATACACCATCTTCTCTCTCACCTTAGATGTATCAGGAGCCCTGAATATGAGAAACGAGAAAATAAAGATAAATATATGATACCAAAGTATGCAAACAGTTATTTTCCTTTCAAATACGACAGTGCCATGCAATACATAGGGATAGGGGTGGCAAATCCAGTGGCGGAGCTTGAAAGATTTTATTGGAGGGACCAAATAATTAAAACTAATATATATATATATATATATATATATATTAAACATAATGGTTTTGGTAATATCATCTTTTATATATATTATTCAAATATTAATCACTTCTTAGTTAATTGTATTTAGGATATTAAAATATTTTTTTTCTATTTTATCAGCAACCTCAGATAACTTTCTTTACGACTTTTACACCTTCGTTTGCCATTGTATAACAAAATTAGAAAATCTATTTATAATTTTTTGTGAAAAAATTACAAGAAACATTAATTTCATATGCAAAACAAAATTTACATGAGAATATAAAACAAAATCTAAGAATATTTCATTAAATTTAAATTTTTTTGAAGAATAAACTATAGTTATCTCGTAAGAAAAGAAAGAGTAATTTTTTAAATAATATAAACATACTGTATTTTATATAATTTAAGCTGTAAACTTACTCTTTAAACACACACGTACACTAAGGTTACCTTTCTCAGTACTGTCAATTAATCCACACATAAACCAAAATTAAATGGATATCAGAAGATCAGTTTAATTAGGAAACAACTCCAGGCATATCAGAAAATTTGCTACATATTATATATATAGTATATTTTTTCAAAAATTTTGGGGGGCATGGCCCCTCTTGGCTACTACTATACTTTGCTACTGGACAAATCAATCCATTTATCAATCATCCATCCAATTCATCAACAAGTAAATCCATCCAATCTATTCATTGTAAAAAAAAATAGATTGAATTCAATCCATTCATTTATTTTATAGATGGTTAATGATCCATCCATTATTTTGCTTTCTTTTATGGCAGTGTCATGCAATACATGGTATGAAAGATAAACTGTGTACCTGAGGTAGTAACCGTAGATAAAGATAACCATATTTTAACTTCACTATACTCCAATATGTTAATAGCATTTCTGCCATTCTTCATATATCTAAGTGCATTTCTGTATTAGTTTATTTTAAGATGAAATAAGTCTCTTTTAGAGAACTTCAAAAAAAAAAAAACTCCAAACATGAAAAACTGTGACTTTACTATGTATGCGTGCAAGAACTGAGGGATAACAAATTACCATGCAATGAAGAAAATCTTGCTTTTCTGGCAGTTTTCATTTGTGGTGAAATCAAAATCAAAGACAGCATAGCGGCACTCATTGGCAGGTAGAGATGCACTAAAGTCGTCATAGGTTTCTTCGGGGCTTCCAAGTTTCTCCACTACCACTTCATAGTTCTCAATCTTAAACACAATGAAACGGTAGTTCCTCTTTGCCTTTAGCTCCAGGAACTTTAATTTACACTCATCAATAACAGCCATTCCAGATGCCGCGTTGGCCTAAAATAGGTTATTGGAAAACGAAAGAAAATACATTAGTATGTATGAGTTCATATGCAAATTTGATGATAATAATAAGTCTTTTGAGTACGTATGGAGGATGAGTTAGATGCCTAGGAATAAGTTGCTTCACCTTAGGCTTATTTAAATAGACTCTTTTAATAACTGATGGGAAATAGGGTGCCCTATAACACAAGTGATTAATGGGGAAGAATTGAGCCACTTTCATTATAAATATGAACCACCTAAGTCCACTCTCTGAATGTGGTATGTTTACTCAATCAGCACGATCCACAACTCTCCAAGCGCCAAGTCGAAAAGACAAAGGCGATCTCTCATATCTCAGTTGAGGAAAGCTAGGCTAGGATGGTCCAAACTAGTTGAATTTCCCCCCAAAGTTTAAAAAGTTCTCAAGTGTAATATAAAAAATTCTTGGTATGCCTAAATTTTCAAGTTCTGCACCAATTAATCCAATGAATCAATGTGCTTTCCAATATTTTACAGAAACGAAGCCCCAGAATCAGAAAAAATCGCTAAGCAGATTTAGCAAATTTCATAATTAAAATAGATGCAATGCAAATTGCAACCATTGGAGTTATAATAAGCATGGAAACCACATCATTTCTGCCACTATATAATGCATTTTATCAAAATGTTGCCATTCTATATAATATGTAGGCGTCAGCAATCTCAAATATCTACTATAACATAGAAATGAATACTGCTCCATGAAGAATAAAAAAAAATGTTTGATGAGATTTGCATATTGGTCTGTGTAACCTGCCATTTTCATATTCAATTTTGAGCTGCCCTGTACATCTTGTTACATCAAGAAGCATAGTTAGAGTGCATAATTTGAGAGAACGTACCATGTTGTCACGATTGATAGAGAAAGCCTATGGAGAAATGAGAACGAAACAGAGAAATGAGGGAGACAGAGGAAGAGATCCTTATTTTGGGGGAAGGCAAATGGCAATGAAAGCTTTGAGACAAAAACGGAGGGCAAGAGAATTTTAAGGAAGGAAACAAAGGTTGAAATCTCTCAAAACTTTAATGGGTGATAATTTCCACGAAGGAAGAAAGTTACCGTGTTACACCGATGCATTGCTTATGCACTTGCATTACACTACATGGTGTTCACTTTAATCTGTTAATAGTAATAATTAGAACCAAGTTTATGTAGTATATAAGATTTTCGTTCATTTTATACTAGCTTCTGATTTAAGAAAATATTTTCCAATATATTTTTTTAACTAATACTTTTATTTTGTAAAAGTAAAACAGTACCGAAACTACGTGTTTTGTTGAAATTTTCACATTTTGGACAAAAATTTATCTAATTGTTATAAAACGTTTAAATTTATTTTTTATTTTGAAAAAATAGTTTTTCTTCCAAAAAAAAGGACGGGTTGGAATAAATTTTTATTTTATCATATAAAAATAAAATTCAAAATTTATTTTTCTCAGTTAAGAAATCATAGAAAAATGTTGGAGACAACTTACTGAAAACAATGAACAGTCAATATCATTTTGTCTTATTATTTTAAGAATACTTATAATCAATAGGGTCTAACTCAATTAATTAATTAATAAATATATATAAGTTATTATAAATCTCATAATACATTTCTTCAAGTATACATATAAAAAAAAGGTACCCATAAGTTCTCGTTCGTCAATTTATAAAATTGTACCTCAGAAGGCTCGAAAGCTACATAAAATAAACGAGCTTGAATGTGATTTTATTTCCTATAGTCCTGTAAAAATAATCGATTTTACTCTCTATCATTGTTAAATGTTTTATTCTTAGTTTATGTTACCAAGGTTGAAGGTCCCTTACAAAATCATTAAAGATGGCATCATCGTGAAATAAACATGATGGCATCAAAAAAAATTTATAGGAACAAAAGAAAAATACATGACTAAAAAGAAAAATGACATTTCTAAACACAAACAAATATTTAGGCTTTAAGTATAATATATTTTATTAAAATTAATATAAAAAACATATACTTTAAGAAAAAAATTTAATCATATAAAGATAATACCATGTTTGCAACTTAGATATTTTTCTAATACCATGATATTAAAAAAAAAAAACTGTTATAATATTGGAATAATACTAAAGTTATTGGAAAATGAAAATAAAAAAGTTAGTTACAATGTCTAGATTGTATACTAGTCACCAAGTGTTTAATTACTCCCCTACCTGTATTGATACTTCGCTGGTTCGTAAAATAATATAAGTATTTTTTTAATAATTGCGTGCGGTCAACTATTGCAGTAATTAGTATTTTTTTTTTCATATTTAAGCCCAGAACATTTTCAGTAACTGCTTGCGGTCAACTATTGCCAAATTAGTACTTCCCAAAAAATTTACCGCCTACCTTAAAAATACTGATGAAAAAATCGTAAATAAAGTTCATACATCATTACTGGAGAGGCAATCCATTCTATATTCCGAGGGACTGCAACCAAATTGTCTCAACAATTATCATCAACTGAATTCAGAAATTTGGGGGCCATTCTCGTGTTTAACTTATTACTCCAATTCTACCTTGTTGCCCAAAAAATTCATTGCACGCCACCCCAAAAAGTAATAAAAATGGATTCGAAAACCCAATAAGGTCTGAAATAATATTACCGTTCATGTTACATAAGAGAATTTGAAATAAAAAGAAAAAATAAAAAAATTGGGACACCATTCCTACCAGACATGATATAAAATCATCAAAACTTAGGCCAAGGAACAGAGTACTTGTGTAAATTGACTTGGAGTCATCCGAAAGACCATCCCTGCTCACATATTAAACCTCGGCAAGAGCTCTCTTTGAGCTTTCCACTGCTGCTACAGATAATGGAACGAAAGTTGTCAGACATAACAATTATGATTACCCTTTCATGCTTACTTGCATAGCAAGATAGATCAGAAGACACCTGAATAGGAGAATTATAAATAGATTATTCAGGATTGAAGGAAATAGACACCATGAATCAGTTGTACGATATTACATTCAAAGCAGAGAATATGAAATTGGAATTTATTTTCCATTTCTGCACAAGAGGCAACAGTTTCGGAGAGAGAATTATACAACATGTTTGAACATGTGTCTAAAGTTCAAAAATTTAAAATTCATGAATAAAAGTCTCCTTCATACGTCTGTCAATGGACTAAACCTTGATTACAATTTGTTAGATAAACACAAGCAAGGTAGATGTATTATCCATTTCCACCTAAATCTTTTCCCGGATATTCTATAAATGAATAACAGGTTCTTAGTTCTTAAAAACATCCACGTAGATGCTTATTTTGCAAAATGATGCAATGTACATCCCATTTGGAAGGCTCATGCATAAACCGAAAATATGAACCTCTAACTTAACCAAATCAATTATCCCTTTCAAGATGTTTCAAGGCCTAAAAAATAGATATATATATCTTAAAATAAGGTTAGGAAACTCCAGTGTATTTTGAAAACATCATAGATACACATGATATACAAATAATATCATAAACAACAATGAAAAAGGAAATTAGATCGAGTTTCTTGTTGAAAGACTTACTTCTATTGATAGCCCCATTGACCTCAAGCACCTAAGGAATATAAATTGTATGAAAAGATTAGAATTGCATGACTTGGGAAAAGTTGGATAATGAATCAAAAGTATCCATATATTTACAAAGGTTCCAGGAAAAAATAAAAACCTATGTGACTATTCTCTAAAATCAAAATTATAGAAAAAACACCATTGGATCAATTCCATGACCATTTCGAGGGCAGTTATAGCTGAAGTGTCCATGTTCATAACAGAGTAAGCACTTAGCAAACTTTCCTCCCCCTGCATTACCAATGAAACAATTTGAATCATAAGATAGCAGATGGAAGAAAGTAAAGTGAAGCCAGTTACATTACACCGATTTGTGAAGATTATGTTGTAACAGAGATAAAACGTATGGGCAAGCAGATTCAAAGTCCAAAAATATAATGAATATGCCTTAGTGTTGTGTTACGCAAAATTCTAAACATCTACAATAAGGTATCTAAGAGAATGGCTAAATATCTTAGCTAATGGAGCAAAATAAAAATATCTATCACTAGGATCGGATCTCACCAATTGCCTATAATAATATGTACCATGTTTATTTAGGCAAGCTTGGATGTTTACAACTAATAAGATTAGAAACCACATGCATTGCCGTTATGTGAATTTCAATATAAAAAAAAAAAAAAAACTGTAAAATTAACAATTTCCATGCTTCATACAGTTTTGACACAATTCTCATATTAAAAATTGAAAATTAAAAATACAAGCATTTTATGAAAAACATTAAAATTTTAGCATACCTGCTTGAGACACATTGCACTTTCCAAGTGAATGTCCAATTTCCCCACAAAAGAAGCAAACTTCCTCATCCCTGGAAAGACATTTCAGCCTCTGGCACTGTTGGAATCTGTGACCAGGCTGTTGGCATGCCCGGCATCTCTGGACATACCAAGTTACAATTTATATACTAAAATGAGCTATAACTCTAATCATATTAATGCCAAACAGAGGAAAAAACATTCTTTAGGAACTGTATATGATTATCCCAGGCTAGAGAAACAAAGAATAAACTACTGAAACTAAATTAGTAAATGTCACTACATACCAAGGAACTTTCACCATGCTGTTTAAAGGGAGATTTAGTCAATCTGAGACCGTCAGTTCTCTGAACAGGGGTTTTACCTGATGGCCCGGCACTGCATCTGCCCTGGAAATACCAATTACCATTTATACACTACTATGGGCAAATTCTATTTGTATCAATCTCAAAAAACAGAAAAACACAGTTCCTAAGGAACTGCTAATGATTTTTACAGATCACAGCAACATATAATACAAATGAATCTATGGATCTTGCTAATTACCTTAGAATTTTCAGTTGCGGATCCTTCAGTTTTTTGAACTGGGGTTTCTGCAGTTGGATCAGCATTGTGTTTCTCAGATGCTAATCCTTCATTTTTTAGTGCACTGTTCCTTTTCTTCTTCCTCTTTTTCTTGGTCATCGGTTCTGGGTCTACTGGGGTTGCTGGGTCTACTGGGGGAGCTTGGCTTGTTGGAATTGTTGGGTCTATTGAGGGTTCTGCTATAGGATGCATAGATCTCTGAACTGGAGTTCCAGGTGGTTTGTCATCTTGTTCATTGGGTTCTGCCCCTTTGCTTATAAGGGCACTCCTCTTCCTCTTTTTCTTGCCCGTCTTCTGACCTTGGTCTATTGGGGGAGCTAGGACTGGGATTGTTGGGTCTATTGAGGTTGCTACTGTAGGATATGCAAATCTTTGAACTGGGGTTTCAGGTGGCTTGACACCGTGTTCATTGGTTTCTGTCCCTTCAGTTATGATCACAGTCCTCTTTTTCTTCTTCCTCTTTTTCTTGGTCATCTCCTGACCTTGGTCTATTGGGGTTTCTGTGTCTACAGGGGGAGATGGGCCCATTGGGATTATTGGGTCGATTGAGGGTGCATCTATATGGTATATATATTTCTGAACTGGGGCATCGGGCGGAGCAGCTTCAGGCAGCTTGCTATGTTCGTTAGGTTCTGCTGCATCACTTTTAAGCACACTCTTCCTTTTCTTCTTTTTCTTTGACATCTCCTGTTTGGGGTCTGCTGAGATTGCCGGACATATTGGGATTGTAAGGCAAGGGTCAATTGGAATTGCTGGGTCTACTGGGGATGCTTCTATAAGGCATGGAGATGTCTGAAATGAGATTTCTGGCAGCTCTGTACAATTTTTATTATCATTAGGTTCTTCCCGCTCCAGCGCATTCTTCCTTTGCTTCTTCTTTTTCTTCTTCATCGTCTGTTCTGGGTCTATTGGGGTTGCTGGATCCACCAGGATTGTTTGGTCTGTCAGGGATGCTGGTCCTAGGATTATTGGGGTTGCTTGGCCTTGTTGGACCTGGTCTGGAACCTGGTTGAGGGTTATGTCCATATGCAATGAGCTCCCTTGGTTCTCCACCTTCTCTTCTGAGCTCATTATTATTTTTTCTTTTCCCCTCTTGCTTTTTTGTTTTCTTCTGCTCTGATCAATTGGAATTGCTGGATTACGCGGAGACTCTGCACATGGTGCAGAGCGAGATTGAGGTTGAGGGGGTTCAACACGTGCTTCAGGGTTTTGGATAGGTTCTGTCTCGTTTTTCTTTTCTGGGTTTGTTGGAGCTGGCAACTCTATTGAGGATGCTAATTTGGGTTTAGAACACGCTTGAGGATCTTCCACCTTAGCTTCAGTTGGTTTTGTCCTTTTGTTCACTACTGAATCAATAGGGATTGCTTTGTCATTTGGGAGTGCCAATTCAGGTTTAGGGCACACTGCAGAGTTCTCAGCATTGGCTTCTGCCCTTTTTTTCATCTTCATTTTCAGTTCTGAGTCTGAGGAGCATTGTTGAGGGTGCTCTGTATTATTGGACTCCTTTGATTCTAGTTCAGGTTTAGCCCCATGGGGCTTAATAAGCACATTCTTCTTTTTCCCTGCCGACTTCTTTTTCCGGGGAGTGTCTTCCAGAGGCGTTGAATCAGGTCCAGGGCGTTCTTCATTTATGCCAGGGACCGCAGTTTCATGTGCATCACCTTGTTGTGTTGCTTCTTCCTTCGCAACATTGGGTTCCACACCTGTCCGATTTGAAGGGTCACATGTCGGAAGTTGCTGTTGTGCACCTTGCACATCCTTCTTGTTTTTCTTGCGGGCTGGGGCACGGTTTTGCGTAGTTGTTTCAGCTGGCAGGTCTGAACCTTGTTGTGCCCCTTCTTCCTTCGTAACATCAGGTTCCACACCTATCAGGATCGAAGGATCAACTGTCTGAACTTGCTCTGCACCTTGAACATTCTTCTTCTTCTTTTTCCGGGGGGGTGGGTTAGGGTTCTGCGCAGATGTTTCAGCATTTCCCTCTTGTGGAACAATTGGGATTGGTGTGTCCAATAAGGGTTTAGAGCACAACCCCTCATTCCCATTAGCGTTACCTTGTCGTGATCCTCCTTCTTTCGCAACATCAGGTTCTACACCAATCGCAATTGCAGGATTACCTGTAAGAAGTTGCTCTGCATCTTGCACATTGTTATTCTTCTTCTTCTTTTTCTTGGGGGTTGGGTTAGAATTCTCTGTGGTGGTTTCAACATTTTCCTCTTGTGGAACAATCGAGACTAATGAGTCTGCAAAGGGTTTGGGGCATACCTCAACCTGGGGCTGCTCATTTGATTCCTCGGTTATCTTCTTTCTCTTTCTCTTCTTCTTCTTCTCAGTGCCATATTCCGGGGAAGCGAGTGTTTGAGGGTTTTCCTCCTCTCTGTGCTTCTTCGCATCGGAGAACTCGCTCTGCATATTGCAATGGCCACGGCCAATACTTAACAACCTATGCAGCCAAGCTCCTTGGCTAATGCAACTGTCATAAATTAGGGTTTAATGTCGGGTTTGAGTCGTTTGCCTCTTTTTCTTTTTACACGAATTTAAGCACTTTTTCTACGCAATGAATTTAAGCATGCACTTTGATTGTATCAATTAAATGTCAATATAGTATATAAAAATTTGCTGACACACACCGGTTAAAATAGGTCTCACTCTTTTTTAAAATTTTAAATTACAATTAAAAAAATATTCTCCATTCATGTTTACAATCAACCAATATTGCATTTAATAATACATTATATATATTATGTATTATATAATATGTATTATTTGTGTATTATTCTTAACATATTATACATATCAAAATAATATTTTAATAAGTTAATAAAAACCTTTAAAAATATAACAAGCTAATATTATACAACAAATTAATTCATCAATATTTTAAAAGATAATAGTTTACCAGTGTTTTTTCATTTTAATATTCTTAAATAAAATTATATGGTGAAAAATGTATGATATCCTTTTTTGACATTCTCAAACAAAATGTTATAAAAATTATACGACCAAAAACCTATATTAAAGTCTAATATATTATTTGATGGGCTAAATTTATGTCATGAAATGTGTGATTTATTGTCTCAATTCTTTTTAATTGATATGAAAGAAAAGATAATTGAGATAATTATGATTAATGTGTTAATTGAAGTAATTAAGATTATTTTAAAGTAAAAAATTATATTAATTATATTTAATTAGGGTAGTTACAATTAATATATATATATGTATATATATATATATATATGTTTCTCTTTGACCATTCTGCATTATTGCACGCTTGTTTACTTATGGGTAAGTTCATGTTTCTCTTTTTCTTTCTTTTCTGTTTTTTCATCCCAGTATTACTCATTCCTTTATTGGATATTTTTGTTTCTTTCTTACAATTTTTTTCTCCTTTGTGCACACTTTCATTTCCCAATATAATTTTTTTTGGCTCTGCTTTCCTGTGTTTGATAAAGGTGAAATGTTAAAGACAAAATAATTTATGGGTAAATCCATATTTTAAAATTATTGTTTTTCTTTCTTAAAAAATCGTGACTATCAAGTCATCCTTTCATTGTATCTACATATTTTAAAATTATTTTACTTAAGTATTGACATATATTGACGTAAGAAAAATGGTATCGACATATATTTACATTTAAAAGAAGTATGATCTTAGTTAAACTTTGATTATTTCAATTTTTCTTATAAAATTTTCAACTCGTCTTTTTGAATTATGAGTTGAGTTGTATATGAAAAAAATATTAATTATCATATGTTGGATTCTTTAAAAAAATTATGATATGTTAGATATTATCTAATATAAATGATTGTTATGCAGGATAATGGAGATTTTCTATTGGGATGTGCTATATGAAAAATAATGCAATCAATTCTCCAAACATTTAGGCAACCCAAGACTTTGCATGAGCGATTACATATTCTGGAAGAGATTCAGGGGTCTACCATAGCCTTGTGGATAGAACAGGAAAGAATTGGTGAGTGGAAACCAATATCCACACAATACATTAAGAGGCAACTATCCTTAGTTAAAAGTTCACAACTTTAGGACCCTCCTTCTTCTTCTTTGGTTTTACATGGTCTTCAGTTGACTTAGCTGGCTTTTTCTTGTCTCCACTATGTATGTCATCTGTCATGAAGTCATCCTCAATATCATCCCCGCTGACAAATTTGGTAACCTGACCCATGGGCCTCTCATCAATTCTCATCCCTGAAAGAAAGAATATTTATCAACCATATTTGATTTAAGCACCCTTCTTCCATGTGACTATGAATGCCTAGCAATCTAATCATCAGAAGAAATCATAGCTGAATGCCATTAAATTGGAGATATACAGAAAGTGCTCAGGCTGAGCACACAAATCATTCCAAAAACTTGAGTTCATTTTCAATTTCTATGAGGAACAATTTGTTTTTGTTTTTTTTAAATATACTTCAACCCACTGCCATACATCTAATAGTCGCACATATTACTACCCCTTTGTTACAATGTCTCTTCATGGGCGAATTCTCAAACAAGGATTGCAACAAAGACACTGATCTGTGATTACTTTAAATAAGAACATTGCACAGTTAATTAGATAAAATAAATGAAGATCAACATCCAATAAAATGAAGAAGGCTGGACTGTCCATGTCCTAATGACAATCAAGTTTCAAGCCTATCACAACTGACAATCATTTCCCATAATATTCTATATATAAAGAATAGATTTTAACATTTGTGATGATGACTGATGAACAACCAAGCAAAGTCATACAGTTTACCACCAACAAACTTTTGTAATCTCAAACTCAGATATGAAGAGAACAGTTTATCCAGTTTGGTTAGCGACTTAATGATAACCCCCAGGACTAGATAGTATCTATTTTTGAACCAAAATAATAGAATAATAGATAATAGATTTCAGAGCAAAAATATCACTAATTGTGGACTGTGGAGGAGCAGTTGCATTGCAACTGTTCTAATTTATCCCAAGGTGGCAAAGGACAAAAATTAGTGCACTTTCACTACTTGCAATTAGTTTACATTACAGTCAGAAATTATTAATATTGTATATTGAATCAACTGCCGCCAAATAGCAGCAAAACAGGACTAGTAATGTCAACCATTTTTAGAGAAGTTAATAATTGAAACATGGATGCCAAGCAGATTAAAAAAAATGCAGCACTTGATATCAAAACCAGTAATATAGAAGTTAAAAAACTTACATCCATCAGCAGGCCTGTTAGCAGCAACAGATACACTCTTCCCTTTGTCAGGACAATCCTTTGCCAAATGTGTGACACCACCACATATTTTACAGCAACCACCCTAGTGTAAATACATAGTTGTATCAGATTAGACACACCCTACAGTGGACAAGTTTTGTTGATTCAACTAATATAATTATATATTTTACAAGGTAAGGCACTAAAGGAAATAATAATACCTTTGGATAAATGCCGTGAGTATTTTGAGGACAGTTTTTACTCAAGTGTCCACGTTGATTACAGACAAAGCACTCAGCAAACTTTGTCCCTCCTGCTTCAACGATAACACACTTTATATCATTAGAAAATACATTAAAGAACATATAAGCACTCTATCAAAATATAAATTGAGAAGATGAGATTTTATCAAAGGCAGACCATAGAATCCCTGACCATTAGGAGGTATATTTACAACTGTACATATAGCAAAGAAGACAGTAATTACACAGTAAAAATAAAGCAGAAAGAACCTTCACTAAGGAGCACTGAAGCAACACAGAAAATGCAGAATATGAGACAATAATGATGTGTGCTTGTGTGTTCTTCCTCTGTCTAAAGATAAAACAACCAAGAATTATTACTAGACTTTTAGAACCTTGACTGAGCACTGAAGCACTCTAATTTTTTATACTTTACTAAACCTAAATCCCATGATTTGCCAGAAAACTGCATGCATTTCATTCACAAAAAGGAGATAATCTAACCAGCTGCAATTCTTTGCAGAATGTATGGCCATAAAAGCCAGTTTTAATTAATGATTGAATTTTACTAGGGGACCAAAAAAAAAAATCCATTTCTCCTATTAATTATACAGAAAATGTTCATGGCTTGATTAGTTTGAGAAAACAATCTATGTTGCTATTTCCTGCTTCAACAAATAATTACAAAAAAATAACACCTTATTTTCATTTTATTTCTTTTTATACAATAGACAGTAAAACAACAAAATCATGTTTTACTATATTCTATCCAAATATGTGATACTGATAATAGGAAACAAAATGAAAACAAAGTGACATTTTGTAATTATTTGGGAAAATAATAAATTAAAACAGAAGACATTTTTTTAAACCAAGCAGGTACTAAGTTAATTCCTATTATCAGGTGAGGATAACAAAAATTAGCAGAAATCTTTATCTTCTATAATACATTATAAACATCTATTTTGAAAACTACATAGAACACTAGACAGAATTTTGTTCAGTATTTTAAGTTAATATAAGAACATAAATGCTTAAACACAATCTCACCTAAATTTTTAAGAATAAGCATGTGACTCTTAATACTGAACTTTAAAATCCCACTTTAAACTTGACTTATTGAGACCAATAAAAAAGTCATAATCCTGAAGTTCAGGGCAAGGTACATAAATGATAATATCCACATCACGCTTGCCTAGAAGAAATGGCTAAAAGTTATACAGTGAGCTTTTGTTGCAAATACTTTATGTTTTATCAGAATAGTAAATATAGGTAAAATTTAAAACCAATCAAGCTTGCTGACAAAGACAAAATGTTTCATTCCATAATCATGTTATCAGTGCACATGTAGAAACAGTAAAAATTTGCTATTACAGATATCGTATAATCTGTGAAACAGGTCTACAGATTAAATCACATCACCATTTAATTGTAAGGTACTAAGGTTATTTAATGAACAACTTATCTCTTGACAATTCTTACACAACTAGAGTCAAAGACAAAGATAATGAAACTTTATAACTTGTAGTATATACCATTATCTATCCATCTAGTTCCCATCTGGAAGACCTTAATTACAGCCTATTTGAACTTATGACACAAGCATTTGTGCAACTGTCTGGAAGAGCTTATGCAAATAGCTTGTGATACGTCCATAAGTTGTTTTGACCTTCTTTAAGTTCTCTAAGATAGCTTATGAAGACAACTTACCACTTATATAAAAACCAAACCGTTTGTACCTAATTCCCTTTCAACTTAAAAAACAACTTATGTGTAAGTACTTGTGTTATAAGTACTTATTCAATAAGACCTTAAGTGCATGTTTGGTTTGCAGTTGGAAATGCTACAGCACGTGTTTTTCAATGTAAATCCAACGGATAAAAGTAAAATGATTGCAAAAACAAGGGTCCTGATCCGTTGGCAAAATTACTTTTACCTCAAACGTAATTCTGCAACTGCAAACCAAACATGCTCTAAGTAGTTTATTCAAACGGCCCCCTAGTGTAAACTAACAAGCCCTAGAGGACAACTAGAAATCTACACGGAACAGCGTCGTATAGATTTCAAATTTCAATCGAAATCTCTAATGCTTACAATATTAAAGCCATATCATATCTTACTTATCCGGTTTTCACAATTTCAGACACAGATATGATGAAAAAGATTAAAAAAAAAAGGTAAATGTATATTAAGTATTAACAAACCTTCTTGAAGAGGGTGCAGACATTGTGTGAGAGAGTGACCGTTTTCCCCACAGTTATAGCAATACTTGGCATCCTTGGCGCCATCTAGTATCTCAGGGCAGTTCTTAGCTCTATGACCGCGTCGTCGACACCGCAAACATATCTGCAGAAAACCACACCACCAATCATGTTCATTGATGTTCACGAAAACGAAGGTTAACATTTGGAGTGGGGAATACTGAATAGAAAACCTTGTTTTTTTTCCCATTCGGCCTTTTCGGGGCAGAGCTTGGCAATGTGGTCCATAGCCTTGCAGATGAAACAGCTCTCGCCGGGCTTCATGCCGGGGACTCTGAGAAGGTGTCTTTTTCTGGAGCCGGGCTTGGGCTCGGGCCTCTTGCGCTTGAAAGCGCTGTTTTTGTTCTTCTTTTTCTTCTTGTCGGGGTCTTTGGGCTCGGGCTTCGGAAAGAGCTCAGGGTGTTCCGATTTGTATCGCTTCCGAGCGAGTCGCTGCCTTTGGCTAACCATCTCTAACCTCAGGCCAAGCTGCTGCTGCTGCTGTCACTCTGCAATAATTGCGCTTGCGGCGACGCAAATCCAAAGGTTTTCTTTTGCCCTTTTTTTCATTTATTTATTTATTTGCTTAGTTTTTACCTAGTCTGGCAGATAAAAAAATTATTAAAATATAAAATTTATTTAGATTTTAAATATTTTTACACTCACGTTATGAAGTTTTTTTTTTATTAAGAAAAATTCAGCTAAGTTAGATCTGGGCTTCACTGTGAAGCCTAAAGGCTCGTTGTGAAAATTTCTAACACTATAATCATCTAATTACATAATATTTTTGTTATTATTATTTCACTAATTAATTCTGTTGTTTGCAATTAATTGTCTTGATATTACAGCTTTTGGGTCATTAGTGATATTTGGACCCGAAGTCTAATTCGTAATTAATTTCCAAGTCTTATATTTTGCTTGAGGCAATTACTTGCTGCACCTTCTATTTTGCTTCATGTACCCCCAAACACCCTAACAGACAATAATACCCCTCACCAGGCACCCTTCATCCCTGTCTCTCACAGAAAACCCTATTCGTCATGCTCCATAACCACTGCATCTGTACCCCAACACCACGGCAACCCAACACCATCGCGCCCTCACCAAGTTTCTATATACACAAGCATACCAACACCACCGCAACCCAACATTGAAATGAAATTTAAAAAAAAAAAGTATCAAAAAGTAATTTTCGAAATTTTCATTCCGAAAGAGGTATATGTTTTCGAAAAGTAATTTTTGGTGATGATAAAAAAAGGGATATGATGCATGATATTGATGAACAAAAGCGACACAATAACGTACCTTCGAATAAAAATTTGTCATAGTTGTAACATCTTGAAAATAACTTTAAAGGTCTGGTTTTAATTTAGGATCAATTTTTATAGCCCAAGCTCTGCCTGAATTGACTCATTTTTTCTCCTCTAGTTTAATCCTCTAAGGATTCAATGGATTAACACAAATCATAAAAGATTTAATTGAACATAGTTATAACATAATAAAGATAAATCCTGTTAAACCATGTGTATTTATCTTGAAAAATAACAAAGATCATTTTAAGTTAGTTTACCTTCAAGAAAAACCATACACAACAAATAGGGAAGGTAATTAAGCAAATAATACCTCATCTTGTGAAAACCCCTAATCCTCAAAGTTTCCTTAATATTGATTTTATCTAGTTAACCATAACAAATACTCATCGTGTGATTTGAACATAATATTGGCCCTTTTACTTTTTAAGTATGTATATTTTAGGAATCCATCTTAAATCAAACATGAAAATTAAAAAGTATTTCAATACTGAGTTATGAATTCATATGGAATTTGGTATCTAATGGTCTATTTACTTTTTAAAAATATTTTATGTTTTAACTTTTTAATTAAAAATGCCACATTGCTTCTAATATGTTTCCTATTTCCAGATATTTGTAAAGGAAACATGGAAACCAATTTGTTTTAGCTCTTCTTGTTTATTGTATAAATCTTTGAAAGCAGAAAACAACTAAAAAATAAGGTGACAATTCTATAATTTAAAAGTGAGAATATAAAATAAAAATAGAAGTATTCATGTCATAATATTTGCCTCTTTCGTTGATTCATTTTATTATATGAAGATGGGAGGGATGATAGGTTTCTTTTGGTAGTTTGCAAACGATGAATGCCTCAATACTTGTTTATAGTCGGTCTAATTTTAATTTATTCCCTTTGGATTGGTATGTAAGAAAAAAAAAAGTGGTATTATATATTGAATATAAATATAAGTAAATCCAATTAATTTTATTTTATTTTATGTTATTATTCATAAAACACTTTTTATTTATTTCTAATTATATTTTTAATAATTTTTTATTGATAATATCAAGTTCCAATGAATGACATTTTAAAAATATTCTTTTTTTTAAATAGTAAAATTAAATATTAACTAATTTTATTAATTAGTGTATAATTAATTATTTTTATTTATATATAAGTGCAGTAAAATATTAATGTAAGTTGGTGCATAAGCTAAAATTGGATACTGTTTGACTCACTTAATGAATTTAGGAATTAAGACACTGCCCATATTTCATACTTGGAAAACTCGCGTCCAAACGTTGCTTGTTATTACAACATATACAGTGACATGTTTTTTTGTTCAGCACAAATATAGATAGATGTCTATAATAAGTTATTATGTCACTTACCTGTTGATGAGAAAGTGCAACCAGATTCCCAAATTAATGTCTCATCACTCATCAGTCATTGCCTTTGCTTTCAGTTTCACATACATCTGGCAAAGATAATTATAGAACTATTCATAACAAGGAAGACTTAATTAAGCAATTTAGTAGCACAAAGTCATAAACCACTCCAACTTCCTCTTACAATGATTATTTTATAGTTGGGCATTGGATCCCTTAAAATAAAATAATGAAAAAGGTTGTAACTTTGTCATGAAGGGTTTTGTGATCACTACCTCTGCTCTCAATGTTACTGTTGGATGACTCATTTGCTTCTATTATTATATATCCTAGAGAAAAGGACCCTACATGTTTTATGGTTTTTCCTCAATGGGTCCACTATCAATCTTTGGCTAGAGTGAAAGAAACGTTTGCACACCCTGGTGGAACTTTGAGTACACTAACTGCCATTTTGATGATAGAGATGGAATCAAGGGCAGCACGGACTATATAAAAGTATGTATATCCAAATATGGTCCATTATGGGCATCAGTTTAGAACTTGCGTGTGTAATATGTGCAATGCTAATCCAAAATTCAAGTACAGTGATATATAAGCAGACATGAAAGTACATTTTGGTTGAAATGGTGCATCAATTTTAATTCACAATCCCGACACATGAGTAGTCGTTTTGATAACCAATCAGTTTAGATCACAAATAATAATAATAATAATAATAATAATAATAATAATGAGTGTTTTAAAAATATGAAATTTTTGATAAATTGTATAAACTATTTATTCATAACAAAATTAATGACTTTTCTAATGAATAGTTATTTTAGAAGTCATGCATGATAATTAAACATATATATAAACTCGGTTGAAAACTTTTTTGTGGGTAAATTCTAAAAATATGCTTTAAAATAATAAAGATACGGGCTTTTATGTAATAAGCTTATCTTTATCTCTTTAATTTTGGAGATGTTAAATATATTACTAATTAAGCTGCCAACAATGTGTCAAATCTCCCCCCTCTAAATCATGCTAATATTACGATTCATGCGTGGACCGAACAAAGAAATTGACATCAACCATTGATTGCCCATTGCCAACATATAAACCGCTACCTATAGTAATTTGAATACTGATTCCACAAGAAGTTTGAATGATATATTCGAGTAGGCAATTGTACATGAAAACGCAAAGAAAACTATCATTGATTGATACAACTAGACACAACATACATGATACAGCATAGTACTACACGAAAACTTGGTATCCAAATAGAAATGATTTTTTGATTGTGCAGAAAACCCACAACATTTTGAAAGCGAAAAAGATTGTTCCCTTCATCACCAAGTAATCAAATTCCAATTTAAACAATAAAGAAAAATACTAATTTCTTATTACGGATAAATAAACCAGTGAACCCTTGAAGGTGAAGAAGCAGTGACAGAGCAAATCTACTTCCATCCACAAGTAAGCATAAACAAAATGCTTTTCCTAGACTAGATAGAATTAGAACAAGTGCAAATCACATGATCCAGCCCGCAATCACGTGCCACTGTTGCCAGCTTTTCATGTGCCCTGTGGCCCAAAGCCGAAAAAACTCCCACTTGCTCACATATGCACAACGCGCGTCATAATCACGCGCCAACCAAGAGCGTCACGGTTCCGTTTTAAAACCCTGCAGTCGCTAACCGAAGCGTGTCAGAGCAGGCAAGGCACATCCCCCAACGCATTAACGGCCCGAATATCATAAAAACACAGCCCGCCACGTGTCCACTTCAAATCACATCAAAACCCATCCAACGCCAAGAAATACCAAGAACAACAAAACCTTACCGCAGTAGAAACCGCCCATAGAAGATTCAAAAATTTCCGTCGCTTTTCAAATTTTAAATTCCCCCTTAAATCCAACGGCTCCGTCAAATCCCCCCGTTAACTGCTGAGCCCCACATAACGGCGTCAGGACTTCGTCCTATAAAACCACTTCTTCTCGCTGCTTCTTTTCACAGACAAGGGTTTCTTCCGGGTTCACGTTACACAATCACTTTCTGCGCTTCGCTCACTTACTTACTCTTCTTCCTCTTCGTGTGGTGGTTTTCTTTCTCGAACTCGAACGAAGATGCGTGAGATTCTTCACATCCAGGGAGGGCAATGCGGGAACCAGATCGGAGCGAAGTTCTGGGAGGTGGTGTGCGCTGAGCACGGGATCGATTCAACGGGGAGGTACCAAGGGGACAACGAGTTGCAACTCGAGCGTGTCAACGTCTACTACAATGAAGCGAGTTGCGGAAGGTTCGTGCCTAGGGCGGTGCTCATGGATCTGGAGCCAGGGACCATGGACAGCGTCAGATCTGGTCCCTACGGTCAGATTTTCCGGCCAGATAACTTCGTCTTTGGACAGTCCGGCGCCGGAAACAACTGGGCGAAAGGTCACTACACCGAAGGCGCTGAGTTGATTGACTCCGTTCTCGACGTTGTCAGGAAGGAGGCAGAAAACTGTGACTGCCTTCAAGGTATAACTTAAATCTAACTTCCTGCTCTATTGTTAGGGTTTTGTCTTCGTTTTTAGTGTTCTTGCGTTTCAGCGCTTGTTGTTTCGATTTGAGTTTGTTTGTTAGTGTTTTAAGATTGTTTGTATTGTTTAGTGGGAATCGATGGTCTCTGGTGTTTAACTTGTACTGTTGCTACGAAGCAGTTAAGCTAGAGCGTTTGTAGGTTTTGAAGTGTAGGTGTAGTAATGTTTACAGTTAATTAATTGCGCAAATTTTCTGAGATGTTGTTAGCGTTGTTTTCCGCTGTTTAGTATTTGTTGAAAAGGAAATTAGAGGAAATGGTTAGGTGTGTATGCTATTATGAATGGTGTTCGTTAGTTTTTAATTTGTGATCTGTGTGAAGACATGCTTGAACTATATGAGTTAAGGATTGTCGAATTGAACCATTTCTGTGAGTTTGTGTGTGACACTGAAATTTTTGTGCTCTGATGTTTTTTTATTGGTAATTGGTAAGTAATTAGGGTGCTAAAAAAAGTTTGCGTGTGAGTTTCAGGGTTTCAGGTTTGCCACTCTCTCGGTGGTGGAACTGGTTCTGGAATGGGAACACTGTTGATCTCAAAGATCAGGGAAGAATACCCTGACCGAATGATGCTCACATTCTCTGTGTTCCCATCCCCTAAGGTTTCTGACACTGTTGTTGAGCCTTACAATGCAACCCTATCAGTGCACCAACTCGTTGAAAATGCAGATGAATGCATGGTTTTGGATAACGAAGCTCTCTATGACATCTGCTTCCGCACCCTTAAGCTCACCACTCCAAGCTGTGAGTTCATCTCACCAATTCTTCTATTATATCTTTGCTTGTGCTGCTCTTTCACCTCTTCGATTTGCTTACTGACATTGTGATTTTGTCGTTGTTTCTTAAACAGTTGGGGATCTGAACCATCTAATTTCAGCCACCATGAGCGGTGTGACATGTTGTCTTCGTTTCCCTGGGCAACTCAACTCAGATCTTCGCAAACTTGCTGTGAATCTCATTCCCTTCCCTCGTCTGCACTTTTTCATGGTGGGTTTTGCCCCACTCACATCCCGTGGTTCCCAACAGTACAGGGCTCTCACTGTACCCGAATTGACCCAACAAATGTGGGATGCTAAGAACATGATGTGTGCAGCTGATCCTCGCCACGGTCGTTACTTGACAGCTTCTGCGATGTTCCGTGGTAAGATGAGCACAAAGGAGGTAGACGAACAGATGATCAATGTTCAGAACAAGAACTCATCATACTTTGTGGAATGGATCCCCAACAATGTGAAATCCACTGTCTGTGATATCCCTCCAACTGGTTTGAAAATGGCATCAACCTTCATTGGCAATTCTACCTCTATTCAAGAAATGTTCAGGAGGGTGAGCGAGCAATTCACAGCTATGTTCCGCAGAAAGGCCTTCTTGCATTGGTACACTGGAGAAGGTATGGATGAAATGGAGTTTACTGAAGCTGAGAGCAACATGAATGACCTTGTGTCCGAGTACCAGCAATACCAAGATGCAACTGCTGATGATGAGGGCTATGAGTATGAAGATGAGGAAGAACCTCAGGAAGATGAGGTTTAAAACAGTCGTAGTGATTTGCAGGGTGTTCTTGTTTGTGTTTTGTTGTGATACTCTGTTAATGTGTTTTTTTCATCCCTTGACCTGAATATCTTTTTCGGGATTATTTTGGATTGTTTTGGGGCACTCTGTCTCTGTCTTCGTGGCTGGGTTTCGTAGTGTTTAGGGATTTTATTTTTCTGCATGTTTTCATTATTGTTAACATGGTGCCAGAGGATTGAAACGTAGTTGATATATGCTTAACAATATTTGGATATCATTCTTCATGTCAAGGGACAAGGACAAGGGGTTTGATCCTTGCACCACAACTTATTTGGATTCCCCGTTTTATATGGTTGTTTTCAATTGTGTTAAGGGGGTGGGGCGTGAATTGGCAATGCCACACATGGATGTTTGTTACGTATTTGGATAACATAATTATGTTGCTTTACATGAAAAATTAATCATTAAAATAATAGTAAAGTTTAACACATAACTATTTGATTAACACTAGTAATTCAATAGACCCCAAAAGCTAATTGATTCTTAAAATTTCTTATTTTAGTTGTGATTGTGGTTTGCTTTTGATATCAATTCCTGTTTAGTCAATAAAACCGTCCAAGATAGACTCCCCATAAAAGCTAAAATAAAATTTTACGAGTTTTTATCAAGCATGATTAATATTTACCTATTTTACATTTAACAAAGATATAAAGTGATTGAAAAAGGGGAAAAGAAAAGAAGAAAAGGTTGTGAATTTAAATTCTTCTCGTAACATTTCTAATAAATTAATATTTTTGGATAAAAAAATTATCATTTAACTTAATTATATACTATCTCCAATTTTATGTATAAAAAATAATAAAATAATATGTTTCTTATAATAAAATAAAACCCGTTATCACGTGTATATTTGTTGTTTACTACTGTGTTAATGCATGCACGTATTGAAACTTCCAGAATATATATACATATAGGATTGAATTCTGACAAAAATTGATGTAGCATAGTCAGAATATAATTTTTTTTATATTAAATCAGTCAGAATATAGCATTCTCTAATCTCTACCATGGAGACGGAGACTCAGCAAAAATAAAATAAAATCATGGAGTTCTTTTTTTTTATTTATAAATAAAATAAAATCTGTTAATATAAATTCCACTACGGAGTGTTTGAGTGCCCGGATTGTAAACATTCTAATTCTAATTGCTGACCCGGTACATTTTGCCTATAGCTAGTTCAGAGGCCCACGAAGATATGTTGGTAATAACTAGAATTCTGACAGGGTGATAGGGTTGTTCCAGTGCTTAATTCCCTTGTTTACATTGTCCCCACGATGCATAGCCAATCCTACGACAACAAGCTGGATTCAGAAATCAATTAAATGAGAGGTCGAAACAAGATTAATAACAAATATTAATTAAATCATACTAGTTAAAATATATATCATATTATTTATCTATGTTAAGTCGTGTAAGTCATTCTTTTATATACTAAAATTCTTCAATAATACAATATGTATCAAATATTTCAACAACCTGTTATCAAATAATCAATTAAAAATTCATCTTCCATATTATTTTTGAGCTTATTTTTAACCGTTACAAATTATCTCTTAATCGTAGCAGTTAAAACCAGAAAATTCAATACCAAAAACATTAATTAATCAATCAAGGGATAAGTGAAATATTTCATCAATCCATGCGTAGCTCAGGAATTATTGACAAATTTGTCAATTAAAAGTGAAAAGGAATATCAAGTTTACAATGTTGAGGTTAGGGTCTTTTTACTTTGTTTTTATTTTCTGCTTTTATTTTTTATATATAAATTTTTCACTTTATTTTTAACTTATTTTTCGTTTTTAAATATTTTTATATGTGAGAAAACAAAAAATAATTCATTGTTTCTTGTACAAATATTTAAAAATAAGAAATAATCTGAAAGCAATGTGACGGCTTTGTAATTAAAAGTAAAATAAAAAATAGAAAATATTTTCTCAAAATAAATGAGTTGCTATATTAAAAGGTGCAAACTCTTCGGTAAATAATCATCTAGACAATTTTTTTTATTATCAATTCATAAAAAAATAATTCACATTGAGTGATTTGTAAAGATTTTTTTTTTTTTTATATATTAAAGGTGAACTCAAAAGAAACAATCCTATCATATTATTACAAATTTTACTATTAAACTCTTGTAACCGAGTATCAAGTGTAGCAATCAACAAAGTAAGACAATAATAATCATCAATTGTAACATGAACAACAATTTGATGAGCTTTATTAGAGGTTTAGTAAAGAATATATTGTATGATCAATTTCGGTGTGAGCAAAGAACATTTTAAGAACCTTTAAAAAAAGAACATTTTAAGAAGCTAAAAAAATTATTAAGCTATGTAAAATTTCCTCTATTTTTTTAAGGAAAATTTTCCTCTATTTAATGGGTGAAAACTTTCATTATTACCTCTAAACAAAAATGCTTAAAATGCGGGACATCAAATCACACCATGGAAGTCGATCTTTAGCCATAAGCGACTGCATCATTAATTTGTATATATTATTTGAATTTATACTTAATTAATAATTTGATATATAATTTATTTTAAAAATTGTATAAGTGCATTAAAATTGCAAAATAGGATGTTACATGTTTCCTTGAAGCCTCAAAACAGTGACTGAGCTAGTAAAAATACCATGATAATAGCTGGTAACCACTTGGCTCCCACCTCAAACCCGATAAAAGTTGATGCTAATAGGGTTGAGTTACAAATTTTAATCCTACCTCTTTAAAACTTGAACACGAGATGAGTCGGGTGGAGCTAAAATTCCCATGCCTAGTTAGAGAGTGTGTTGACATTTTATTTTTACTTTTGTTGATTATTTTTTTGCGAATGTGATCATTTGACGCCACGGATGCCACAGGAAATCAACAAGCAGTTCTTCACATCAATGTGGAAGGTAAAAATGTCCTCCGTCAACACTACATTTTATTTTGGAGATTGGTACATAATAAACTATCTACGAGACATAACCTTAGACATTGACAAATCTTGGCACAGAGTGATATTCTGTTCTGTCTTTCAGTGGAAGATGTGAGGAAACCGCATCGCATTTGCTGTTGTCGTGCTTTGTGGCGGATAGAGTCTGGAAGTGGTGTTACAGTTGGCTAGAGACTGAGATGGTGATTCCTAAAAATACCATAACACAATATTACTGGCTGTAATAACTTGACTGTTAATTCTTTTACGCATTCTTAATTTAATCCCTGTAAGTATAGCACGTTTAAGAATGTGTTACATATATTAGGAAAGCATCAGGGGTTAAATGTGCCAATTGTCAATTCATTAACATTTACACATATAAGAAATAATTTAATTAAGTTTTTATTAAAGGATTAAATTGAGAATGCGTTAAACGTACAGAGACTAAATTACATATATAGGCACTGAATTATATGCTTATCCTGAATTTAAAAAAAATATAAAACTAATCCTTAAATCTTTATTTTGATGAAACATCGAACTTGCCCACAAGCTAATACAATGTTAAAATTTATGGTTGGTCTATTTCAAGAATAATTTAATAAGTGAGGACCTCGACGGTGTTGGGGAAAGTGAGGGCGACGACATCGCCGGGTTTGATGCCGGCGGATAGGAGACGCGCGGCTGTGCGTTCGACGAGATGGTGGAGGCTGGAGTGCATGAGGTCGAACTTGCCGGAGAAGGAGACGGCGCGGCGGGAGGGGAATATTCCGGCGACGCGATGGAGCAATCCGGTGAGTGTGGTTGGAGCTTGTTGCACTGTGATTTGTTGTGTTGGTGGTAACTGGTGAAGTTGTGTTTGGCATTGGAAACGTGAGAGTATGAGATATGAATATAAAGGACGCGAATAGAGGAGATGCTTGTTCGTCAACGTGGTAAGTTCTCATAACTGGGAGACCTAATATATATATATATCTTGGGTAACTTTCTTAAGTTTTTTTTTTAACGTTAACTAAATTTCTTAAGTTGATACTGTTGATTTACTAAAAACATTTGTAACCACTAAATAATTAAATTAGTTATTATAGTAGTTGATACATATAAAACAATATAAAAGATATAAGTACATAGTTTTATATTATTTATTATATAAAAATAGTATCTAAAGTAATTATAGTTTACTTTTTTAACTATTATTTTAAATGATTAAATATTTCATTAGATAATGGAATAGTGAAAAGTGTATTAATTTGAAAGGAATTTGTTTCAGAACATATTCTTTGATTTCTAAGAATACGAGTGTGGGATAAATATTTCCATATCTTTTAAAAAGTTATGAAAATATATTATTGAATATGTTTTATTCCCATATAAGTTACATTCTCATATTTGAAGCAACTTCTATTCTAAAGAGAAAGAGTGAACATCTCGTATTTCCTTGAGAATAAAAATTATTTTCTATTGAAACTTTTACTTTTTCAATAAAGAAATTTTTTCTCTAAAATTATTAAATATCAATCAAATATGTCTATATGGAAATAAAACTCCTAGGTAAAACATTTCTGGATATGAAAATGTCCCATATAGTAAGAGCAGTCGTATGCTCAAATCAGAACAACAATATATCAAAGCATAAAAGATGTGTTTTATTCTACTCTCCCTTTACTTTGTTCAACTTCCCTTTTAGCATTACTCAAAAAGAGATATCTATCAGAGGATAAGCCTATAATCCATCAGAGTTCCTATTAAGAAGTCGTAGAAAACGTTCTTGACCCATGCACTTCTTCTTTAAGGATGTCGTACGTTCTTGACACACTTGACCTTAATTTGCTTCCAAAATGAGCTTGAAATTGAAGTTCTGCCAAGAATAAATTAAACATTATATTTCGCCTCCTATCTTGTAAGGCAGAGGATGATTCTCTCGAACACATGGGATTTCTAGTTTAATAAGATAATGCTTCAGTCTTTTCTTTCTTCGTGATATATAAATATCAAAAAGGAAAGAAAGAAATACGACATATATACTTGAAGACGAATATTAGGACATAGATTTGATAGGTTTTGGGTTTTAACTATTGGTTGGTCTAAGAAGGAATCTAGCCATTGTTGAAAGACTAGGGAATTTTGTTGGAAGGAATAAAAGAGGATTAAATACGAAAATTAGCAGATTATTAAAAAAAAATATGATAATGGGTATTTTTTAAAATTACAAAAATGGGTAAATTTTATTTTAATATAGGATTTCACATAAGAAAAAATCCTATATTAAAATAAGATTTCTAAAATAATTATAAAAAAATATTAAAATCATATGTGCATATACAATTTCAACTTTTAATAATAAAAAAATTAAAAAATTAAAATCATATGTGCATATACAATTTTAGTGTAATAATTTTTTTAAAAACAACATTATGATTTGAAACACGATTTTTTTACAACGAAATTATATTTCAAAGTACAATTTATCCATTTTTATAATTTTTTTTAAAATATACCATTATGATAATTTTTAAAGAAAATTACCCATTATCATGGAAGAGCCAATAAAAGAAGAAAAGTGAAAGGGATTGTAAAGCGAACCAGTTTTAACGGAGGAAGACTAGAGAATTTTGTTTTCAAAAATTAAAAAGACCAGAGAAATTTAATTTACATGTTTAATGGATTTTTAACAAGACAAAATATAGATAGGGTTTTTAGATATTTTACTATTACTTTTAATGACAAATAGAGTTTTAATTAGATAATTTGCATTCCTTATATAAAGAAACTTAGATAATTTACATAATAAAATTTACATTAAAAAACAAAAACGGTTAGTAAGATGAGTTTTCAGTTGTCATTGAAAAACAAAGCATATAGGTATGTTTTATCCTTTTTATTAATTTAGTAATAATTAATTACGGATTTAATTCCTCTAAAATAAGAAAAAAATACAAAGTAAAAAATAGTATAAAGAAGAATTTAATTTTAATATAAATAAATTAAAATATTTTATAAATTTATTTTATTCTAAATTTAGGATAAATGTTTTATTTATTTATTTACTCTATACTTTCTTACTTCAAGAAAAATACTTTAAATAAATCAAGCCCCATTTCCAACTCTTATATTCATTACCCTTTGTGTTATATGCTCGATAAAAGTATGAATGAATTAGTTCGATTATTATTTTTTAAATTATTTTGATTCCTTACGGTTTTCACTGTTGGGCCTGCAACAAGGGGCATAGGAGGTTCATGCTCATGCAGTTGGGCCTTGTAAAGGCCCGTTCCTTTCTGCGTGGTGCATATAATGGAAGAGCTAATGAAACCCGAAAGGTTAACAAGGAAGACAAGGGCAGAAACAAAATTTTCTCTGCATCAATGTTTACTCGTTACCATTAACAAAAAAATAAAACTATAGTGAGTTTCTCTACTCTCTATTATTTGTACAAATAATGCCATATTCTCTTATTATTAATTCTGTTATTATCTTATAAAAAAGTAACATATTTATAGTGTGTTTAGATTAGCTTTATGATGAGAAAATTAATTTTTCGTGGTGAAGATAAAGTAACACATGGTTGGAGGCAAGTGCTTTGTGAACCAAAAGTGAAAGTTAGGGGTAACGATAATCAAATACTCCATTGACTTGGAATTAAGCATATGTTGCCTTTTCAAGACTTTGCCGAAATTGTGCAACACAAGGACGCGAGACTGCCATTAAATTATTATTACACTCCTTAAAAAATTATAAATTGCAACCACAAATTGTTTAATTGATCGTACAATTTAAGTTTGAAATTTGCATAAACGAGATCCCCCAACCTCCAACTACCCGTGTAGTTAACTAAGCATAACATAAGTTCACGTTCCTTTTCTAATGATCCTTTCCCTCTTTTTCTTCGCTTGCGGTTAAGCTTATATAACTTATTGATTTTATTTACATTGAGAAATCGTTAGTGGCTATTGTTCTAACTTTGATCAGTAAAAGACATGCATAACTGGCTATAATTTATAATTTATAATATAGTGAAAGTTACACCTTATTAACGTGGAGGCCAGACCACTTCCTGCCACATATTGTGCCACAAACCATATAGCGAGCAATCTAACATTTCAAGACTAGAGACTAAGTTTTTTTTTTAAAGTATTTCTAAGAAAAAGAAAATAAGAAAATAAAAATAAAATGAATATTTTTATAAATAAAAATAAATTTCATTAATTAATTTTTTTTTATAAATTCACCTATAATTTTTCTAAAAAATAAGATGATATCTACAAATGAGTTAATAAAAAATTTATTTTAGTTTATGAAGAAACTCATTTTATTTTTTTATTTTTACTTTCTTCTTCTAGAAGTTCGTCCAGAGAAACTTACATTCAAACAGATCTTGGGTACAACTTCAGTATTACAATCAAAATATAGTATGCCACTCTCAATTTATATACTGCTATATGCTAAGTTGTTTAATACGCCTCTCTCAATTTGTCTTGTGTTCTAAAAAACTAGACTAGAATTTAGTTTGGTGATGGGGCAACGGCGGGTTCAATTGTGAGCTCAACAGGGTTAATTGGAGGAGCAGCTGTGAACTGCACACCGTGCACAGGTCCAGGTGCCACAATACCAGAGCTTTTGAGTTCAGCCATTCCTCTACGAGCATTTACACCTTGTGCTTCACACAACTTGGGAAGAAACACACCTACGTACACAAAAACAACATAAATTTGCTCAAGCTTAGACATTAATTTTTCCCATCATAAAAGAGTAAATATGGAATAACCTGAACTCTCTATTTATGCACGGTTAAAATCAATATATTTATCATAAATGATGATGTTTGACTGAATAACAAATAACAGTGCAAAATCGTTTTATATTATAAATGGATAAACTATTTGAGTTAGTCCTTAGAATTACGTGTGTTTATTTCTAATGCAGAATTGTGTATGTTGTGCACTTCCATTCCTATATGTTACATGTATATTGATGAATATGTATGTGTACCTTCACCAGCTGCAAGATTGAAGTACAAGTCAAGAACATTTGGGCAACACTGGTAGCAGTGAGGGGAGCAGAGCTTCTGAGTGAAGCTAGACTCAAGAAGAGAGTCTGATGAGATTCCAAGGGACTTTCTGTCCAAACCACAAGCCTTGATGCATTGCTCTGTTTCAATGTGGTCCTTCAGTTGATCAGCTTCAATCTCTGATGTCCTGCATGTGTATGCTTCCTCACCAGTCCTCTTCACGCGCTTCTCAAGCACACACCGTTTTCCAGCAGATGACACAGCGAATGAGCATGTGTCATGGCTTAGAGTCTCACATTCTATCCCTCCTGCATTTTGCCATTACAATATTATCTGTTTATGGATTCCAACACATGAAGATCACTTAACATGGGTTGAAGAAATTATTACATGAGATTGACAGGTTTTGTTTTTACTTACCAAGAGTGCCTTTCAGGGCAAGACAAAATGCAAGGGAAAATATCATCAAAGTTCTCAAGCTGAAGTTAGAGGCCATAGGTTAAAGCAGAAGAAGACACAAGCGTGGCCAAAACTAGTTGGGGAATTGATGATAACTATGTGCTTGGAGGAATGTTTATGTTATGACTTATGAGGCTGGATGGCTAGTGCATTTATATGGTGGGTTTTTTTCTACGGAAATTATGGATTGTTTTTAATCAGTAGGACTAATTCTGGGATTTGACATAAAGAAATTGGAGTATGTGGACTTCTCAATTCTCAACATGAATTGCAAGTCAGGGGAAAAGAATACTAGTTTAAATGTTATGAAACTAATTACCAGACCCCTAATGCACGTTTCTTCGGATTCAAATATGATTTGCATCATTTTGATTCCATTCTTGTTTTTTAGTTAAAAAATAGAGAAATTTATATGAATTAAATTAAAATACATAATATTAATAGTATAACATCTAACAAGTGGATTAATTGACAATGGATTTTAAGTTTGAGTTTTTAATATGTAGATCTATTAAATATTCAGTAAGATATATTATGATCTAATCTAATTTATAGATAAAAATATTCACTTTTATAATATTTATTTTAAAAGTTATATTTAAAACAATTTCAAATTAATCAACAGTAGTAGCAAATGAAAATTAATCAAAATTTATATAATTTTTTTAAATAACACTACTTTTGTTTTTAGTTGCTATTTTTTTTATAAAAAAAAGTATTATTATTCAAATAAATATTTAAAGAAAAAAAATGAAAACAATTAGATTCCATGTCTTATTTAACAAGTTAAGTTTCATGTGAACGGATTTTTCATAAATGTAAAGTTCAAAATCCATTAAACTTTGTGTCTTTATAAACAAAAACAAAAAAAAACTTAGGTTCTTAATTTCGTGCGAGACACATGCATATTCCAATGATGATTCTCAACGAATCAAGTTTGAATAGCAGTCAAACTAATACCGCCATTAGTGGCGGATCTTTCACAGTGACACAATATAATTCTTCCACCATCCATATGTCACGATCACCTTCCCAGGTCCAATGAACAATGTCATCATACTGTGAAAATTACAATTTTGAAGTTATTTAGGCATAGTACACCTGATGAACAAAACGAATTTTTGTTCATACTATTTATTATCGGTTGGTAATTAACGGCTTGTATGGTAATGGTTGGAAAAGAGGGAGAACAAATATAGAAGATGAGTGCCAAAATGTGTCAAAGTTTATTAGGTTGGCCTAATTAATTTGATGTATGACTTGGGTTGATTGTAAAAATTCCAGTTCAGACTTTGCTTTGGTCCAACTCAGTCCAATCCAAAATTTTACTTGTTAGGTTGGACTAGCATTTTTATTTTGGGTACAAGAATGTATGCGATATGTAAGGTTGCTCGTTGGCTTGATTTTTTTATTCACCTTTTTATAATTGATAAATTATAAATGATAAATATAATGTTATATGTGTTATTAATGTTTATTTTAAGGTTAATATTTTCCCTTTCAATTTTTTTTAACATTTTATGTATATTGAGTTTAGTTTAAAAAAATAGTACATACTTATTGTTAGAATTGACACATCTTATTTTTACTCAAGGGTATTTATGATTTACTTCGTTCCACTAATTTGACTTGACTTAAAATAACTTTTGGCATGATTCATACTTAAAACTAATTAAAACTTGATATATTTTGACGATGAGTTTGATTTATTTTTCAGATTATCCCAATCCATTCTTATGCGTCAAATTCTCTTAATTTTTTATATAAAATAATCATGTAATAGTAATATACAATTTTTTGATTTACTAGATTATGTTTTGTATATGATATTATATTTGTATTAATATTATTTATCTTAAAATATATTTTAAATGTTGTTGTCATTTGTGAGTGAAACTTGATTTCACAAATATCTTTAAGTTCAAGTTTTATGAATAAAAAGATATTATCAAAAAAGGAGATTCTATTGAATTTGACTAATCCAACTCTTTGACATAAATTAATCATCAATAGATGATATTCTATACCAATGTTATAATGACAATTTTTTATGTATAAAAAGTTTATTAACTTTAAAAATAATTACATTGCAAGTGATTCCAAAAATAATTTCTAATTTGTTGAGAATGCATTTTTTTAAAATCAGTAATGCATAATAAATTAAACTCATTTTATTGTAGTACACATCATATATATTCTTTAAATAACACGATCATAGATTAATCTAACAAAATTTCAATCTACCATTAACAACTTGTTTGGTAGAGTGGAAATTGGAGAAGTGGATTGTTTGACAGGAGGAAGATAGAGGGAAAGTAATTTTTAAAATAATGAGATCCATTATATTATTTTTCACCCATTTTTACTCATTTTCAGCATCGCTTCTTATCTATTATTTTTCCAATCAAACATCTATATTTTTTGCTTTATTTCTCACATAATTTCATTCACTCTTTTTATTTTTTCCTTTCATCCTATCTTTCTCCTATCTACGAAACAAAGCATAAACACAGTCGGCCTAGCCTATATGAAAATGTTGAATATTTCCATGGTTTTTGTTAATTTAACTTTTTTTTAACAGAAATTAAAATTTCAATATAAATATTATAAACTTATACTAATAATATAATGTATTATATCAATATTTAATACAATAATACTTATTAATTTCTACATGAACATAACTATTTTATATATTGATCCATAATCGATGTTAATTTATAGTAATAGTTTAATTAGGTAAAGGCGACTATATAAATGACAACTAACCTCTGTATTTAAAGGATCAAATTATCTGAGTTCGTATCGTAGCTAATTTTTTTTGATAATTGTAATTTATAAACTTTTCAAAGACAAAAATGGAAGAGAATTTTCAAAATGAAATTTAATTTTCCTACCGCTGTTTGCGGAATAAATTATATGCCATGGCATAGTCTACGGCAGCTGAATTGGTTACGAGTTGAACACGACAAAAATTGGTCCGCATCTATCCCACAATTAGGGAGATGATGTTTGCCCCTTTTAATTGCTTCGTGTTTCATACCAACCAAACCTTTTGGAAATTGATGGTGGGAGGAGGGTGCCTAACTTGTTCAAACTTGCTCTTTCACCCTCGTCTCAAGTCTCAACACGTGGGGTTATTCACTTTTTTTCGTCTCTTTTTCTAGCTGGAGTTATTCATGCTTGATTTAGGTAAAATTATTATGGATGATAAATATATTTTAATATTTTTTCTAAAATTTTTAACTGAGTGTGTAAGTGTATAGATAAACTTACATTAACTCATCAATTTGGAATCCAATTCGATTCCTTAAAAGGTATTGGAAAGAAATTTAGAAATATAATAATATGATTCATATATATAAATATAAAAAAATGGAGGATTTCATATAGTATTTATAGTATACCTAAAACTCAAACATAATTAAAAAAACTAATTAAATTGAAACAATAATGTAAATCAATTGATTAATGTGTTTAGTATTATAGGTCTTATAACACTTTAACATTCTTATTCAAACATTCCTTAATTGTCTTTTTTTTTTAGTTAATATTTTTATTTTACTTTTATATTTATTTTAAAAACAAAATTATTTAAATATATTCATTTGATATATTGCTAATAAGGCTATTGATAATAAGCACACCATGCATACAAGTTATGTTTAAATTATATCCCCATTTGAGCTTAAATTACTCTCTGATATTTGATTAATATGCCAATAGTAAATGAAACATCAAGTCTTGGGCAAACCTGGCATACACTAGGCTTGTAATGTCCTTGTGTGTGTTGTAAGAAATCTTGAAAGATACAGTATTTTACAACAAATTAAGTGTCAAGACTTATACATCTCAACCTTAAGCATTTAGGTGCTGACAAGTATAAAACATACAAGACTTATACATCTCAACCTTAAGTACTTTCAACTATGTTTTTATGTCCCTCGTTTGCATAATGTGCTTATGTAAAACTTTCATTATGGGAAGTCTCATGGATAAACATCTCAAAATCAGGGTGCTGACAAGTTCCTTACTATCTGAAATCTCAAATTGCTCGGTAATTCTCAGGAATATTTATTATGGTCGATGATAAACTAATGTCCTAAATGTCAGCAAAGATAGAGCATGTTTGTGTCTTAGTTGAAATGGTTGAAGTACAAATTCCAAATCGTTTTCAACACATAATTACGATATCGATCTTTTTTTTTCCAAATGTATGTTGAGGGCACTGCAACGGTAATGCAACCATAATAGATGTTGGTTTTATGAACAATATTACGCGTAGGCGATTAGATCAATTCCACTTTTCATAGCAATCAACATCACCAAGAATCAAAGGTGGCTCATCCTTTCTTACAACATAATCAATGTTCATCCACCCCAAATAAAAGAGAATTATATCCTTCCAGACCTTATAGTTCACCCTACAGTAGTTCAGAATTTTCTCATTGATAATTGCATAAAAGTATAAAACATACATGTTTACAATAAAAAAAATGAGGCTACTGAACATTTATCATGTTTTGCGCTTGTAAATTGTGTTTCAAGTCACAAATTTAACGACATAAAACTTACACGTGGACTAAACTTTTGTGTTCAATCAGATTTATTTACATTAAATGATTTAAAACTACTAATTAAATTATGTTGAATTTCCTAATTCCTAAAAGGAACAATATTAATAAATATTTATGATTTAACATTGACACTTTCTTAATATTATTTATTTGATTTGCATTAAAAAAGGCACATTAAGAAATGTAATTTGATATTATATCTTAATTAATTATATATGAGCATAACAAAAATTGTTATGGGATCAAATGAAAGTATTATAAACATATATATAATTCTACTTGATGTCATATAATCATATAAACACATTATAAACGTATAATTACACTCATGGGTGCCCAGTGCCAGTTTAGCAAAGACCAAATTCTGTAGCGTTGAACCAAATGTGCCCATCAAAAATCGCCTAGTAAGGGAATAGGTATATCCCCCACAACCAACCCTTGACAAAATTAACCTTCTTCAAGTTTCCAATTACTCCATACTAATGGAGAGGAAAATTAATGCACAAATTATCAAGCTAAGATGAGTGCAAACTATGAAGATGTTATATATAGTCTTTCAAGAGGCTCCTGTCACTTTATGACTATATATGCATAATTTACTGTTAGTTGGTATATACTATAAGCATTTTTTATTTACGTTAACGTCCTTTTGTAGCTTTTTTTTCTTTTCATTTTAATGTAAAAAAAATAGAAAGACGAAAGCACCTACACGGCATAAAATATGTATGGAAAAAATAGGCACAGTTGAAAGTTTAAATTTTCCAGTGTTGGATTTGACCTGGCACGACACAAGAAAACAAATTAGAGAAATGACATCCGAAACTGCACAAATTGAGAAAAGATGAGGTGGATTTTCACGTCACTGCACACACACAGTCCTGCTACCCTTTGCTTTCTGACTTTATGTGCCCTGCTGCTATATACAAGAATCTGTATAGACTATGCATGCAATTTTTACCACCTCCATAATTTATTAGATAAGATGAAGATAACATACACCCTAAATGATCATATTCAGGTGTATAGAGGATCGAGAAAATAGAAGAAGAAATATATGTCTCGTTCTAAATTAACCTTTTGATATACTTAACTTATCATTTGAGTAATATATATGTCATTTGACATTTTGGTCAACAAATACTTCATTCAGATTCCATGAAGGGTGTGAAAGAGGAAAAAATTAGAGAGAATAAAAAAGAATGTAATGAATAATATGAAAAAAGAAATAAAATTAGATAATTAAAGGAAAGTAGGCTTGATATAATGAATTTATATGAGTATAACATTTTATTTAAACAATGTACAGGTTTAGTAAAAAATTCTATCTTTGCCTGCGTCCTTTCTTTAGCTTTTCTTTCAATTTTAGAAGAAACGTGAAGGAAAAAAAAGATTTAATTGAAAAAAGTAGAAAAAAAAAACAAAATGAATAAACAAAAGGTAGAATTTTAAGTTATTCATAAGGTTTTGCCGGTATAGATAAATGAAAAATTAATTAAAAATAAAAAATGCTAAGTGTTTAAAAGTTAAAAACTATAAATAATAAGTTAATGAAATTGAAAATGTTAAAAAAAATTATTAATTGATTAACTAGATATGAGTTAGTTAAATAATTCAGTTAAAAAGACAACTTTTTCTACCTTTTTCTTGTTTCTTATAATATTTAATAATTTAAAATTTTACGTATTTTTACTATTTTTTCCTTACAATTTTGCATTTCTCTCTTGTTTTTTTCCTTATATTTTTACTCGTTGTCCAATTTATGGAATAATGTAATTAAGAGGCAGCACCACACGTGCATGGTCACCTATGTTTGAAAGGTACAACTACAGAGTGGAGACACTTATCATAATGAAGTATGAACAAAGTCGTGCGAACAAAAATTTGATTAACCGACATGTTTGATTGATGGGTTTGCCTTTGTCTGCTGGGACACTCGTGTTGTAGGTTGATGTGACACAGATCTCATGCAAGTCTTATCTCACACAGTACGTGCATCAATTAATTTGCTTACTCAAGCTTAATTCATACTCATCAAAGAACAAATGAGTTATCCTGTTCAATTTCATTCTCGTAATTATCCCATTTGAATTTTGTTTTTAGAAGTTGGTATAATATATGTGTACAAAACATAAATCATATAATAGAAAATATAAAAAAAAGTAACAAAATACTGCACGAATTAATTATTCGATTTATACTCCTTATTCATGCCTTAGAACTTGTTTGTGTTACTGTGTACCTGTTGAATTAGTTTTACACATTTTTTGAAGACAATGTTTCATGAGAAGAAATAAATTCTTACTTTAGATTAAATATATGTTTGAACACTTGAAAATAGAAATACAAATAGACTTATTAGCAAGAGAGAATTGAAGAAAATTCCATTCTTTACTAGAAATATCCTTTTTATAACTACATATTCTATAAAAAAAATTCTTTAATTCGTAAAAAGTCAATGCTGAATGATAATGATACATTTTCTGCAATACCATGTATGCAGTAAAAAAAAATCAGCATAACTATTTATAAGATACTATTATCTTTAGGAAAATTTATTTTTGAGAAACAAAAATTATTTACCGAAACAAACAGCTCCTAAATGGACGAAAAGGGAATATTATTAAAATAAGAGAATAATGTGATAATATTTTGCTTCCTCAAGCTCTAAGGATAAAATTGTATTGTTCAGAGGGGGACGGAGAATACGAGGTGCTCTTTATTGTCCATTCCATTTCTTAAGTAAAATTTCCTTCCTCGTCTTCCCCCTTTCGGAATATAGGGACAGGTCACATGGGACGATGAAATCAGTAAACAACCAATGTACTTTTTTATTTCATTTGTTATGCACAAACTTGGAAAAGAAAACACTAATGAACTAAATGGGTATAATTCAGTTAATTAAATATAATATACGTAAATTATTATAATTTTTTTGCATTTATTTTCTTTGATTTTTACAAATAAAAAAATACTATTGAATCGAACAACTCCATCCTCTGTAAAAGCATATTGTTTCTCAGGGGCGGTTCTGGGCTCATGCAAGGTGCCCAACCGCACAGAGCCCAAAAAAATAAGGGGCCTCAAATATTAAGTACTGCAACATATGTTCAATATTAAAAACTAGAGGAGATAGTAATGTCTATTTTTAATAACCAAGAGGTCCAAGGTTCAATTCCTACCAACAACAATTTTTACTACTTTTACATTAAACAGGGCCCCCATAAAGTTTGCCAAAGTTTACCCCGTCCCTGTTGTTTCTTTAACAAGGTCAGGCGGTGTAAATTATAATCAGATTTTTTTTTCTAAGTGGACTTGGTTTATGATATGTTCAAATTAACACCTATACATGTAATGGTAGTGATGATATATTTTTTTTTATTATAACTGGTGATTATAATTTATGTGCAATAGATTGCATTTACTTAACATTTCTACTTATTACTAAGAAATTATATGGGTTGAGCAGATTTTAAAAACATACGTTAATCTTGAATTTCTTAAAAGTTATTCACGTTGATAATTTTTATACAAAATGATAGTGAAAAATATAATAAAAAAATTAATTTAAATACACTATTAATTAATGTAAATGATTTTTATATAGTCATTTGATAATTAATTATTATGCATGATAAATTATTAACTTTTATAATAATTATCTTAAAAATATAAATAATATATATTTTTACAATAATCAAATCAAATAATTTTCATTTCAATAATGTAATGAATACAATGATGCATTATAGAAAAAGAAGCAGCTTGAGGAAAACTAGTAGAATTCCTAGCTAGAGCATGTGCTAAAGTAACCATACTATTAGCCTTTCCAAAACTAACAGTGTAGGATACATTCTAAGTAAGTTTTTAATTTGACTAAGAATAATCTGGCATTCTGAAATATCTTCGACCTCATTGTTGATCCGATCTGCCACCAATTTAATGAAAACTGAATATAAATTAAGCTGAATAAGCCAAAGTAAAGCCTTGAGAACTGCATAAGCTTTACCTTCCATAACTGATATATGCTGAAACAAAACCAGTTGCTGCAGCTATAAAAAGCCCCGAGCTATCTCTACTACACTTTAGCACACCAATTGGAGGTTTATTCCAACTAACGACTTGTTGCTGATCTGAAATCTGTCGTATTTCTTTAACAGCAACTTGAGAATTAGCTGTTCAATCTGCCAAAAAAACTTTTGCTCGCATCAAAACTGCATCACATTTGTCCTCCACTTTCCTTCAGAGCAAGTTATTCCTTCTTGACCAAATACTATATAATATATAAAATCATTGCCAACAACAACACTTTCTCATCATTTCTTATTAATTAACATGGTAAAATTATTTACATTAGGCCATCGATCTCTAACCCAGATCTCTCTTTGGAGGGGGAATCTTAATATCTTTTTCAACTTAAAGCACCCAATTTCTCTAACTCAACATTCTTTTAAAACTTTTTACATGTCTTAGATGAGTCTCATCATTATACATTACTTTTTTTTAATCTCATAAATACATTTTATTTTTTACTTTTCTACTATATAAATATTATTTATTATTAAGTTATTTGTTGGGTCCCACTAGCTGTGTTAAGCATTGGTGCTTCTATAAGCATCAATGTTGGTGTCACTTAAATTTTTCCAAGTGTCAAGATACCGATTCCTGAATTGATTAAAGTTCAAGTTCTAAGTAAGTTCAAGGCTTAGATTTGTTAGAAATTCTGAGTTTAGAGAACTTAATATATACAGGCTTTTTGAGAAATATCAGTTGGAGCATAAAGACACAGTTTTGATGTTCAGAATAGAAGAAGAATTCTACTAAGTGTTCGGAATACCAGAAAAACTAATTTCTAGTCAAAACGCGTGGGAGAAATACATGTCATTAGATAATCATCAAAGAGACAGTGGTTGAGACAAATGGCACAATCTTCGATAGTTGATCCTAGACTACACAATTTTTTCTTACCCCATTGAGTGAAAATCTATATAAGTAGGGAACCAGTATAACTATTTTTCCTTAATTGAAGCACTACACTATACCTAATTAACACCTATAATATGTTGATTGCAATGTCAGCAAAAAAGTTATGTTGATTGCAATATGACTATTGGTTCTAAAGATGAGATGTGCATGTCTTCATCTATTTTTAATGCATTTCTTTTACTTTCTTCACATTTCGCCTTTACTTTTTCGATTTTACTTGTTTTCTTTTACCTTCATCGTAATTTACTTGTTTTCGATTTACAATTTTTTAACTCTTTAAATTTCATTGCAAATTTGTTCTTCTCCTTCTTGTGCTTTTTTAGAAAAAAAAAATCGAAACTTTCTCTTTTTGCATCATTTCGTTAAATTTTGATTTACTTTCTCAGTAATTTACATTTTACACACTTTATTTGCTTTAATTTGCTTTCATATACATTTGGTGCCATTTACTATTGCTTTCAATTACAATTTCAATCGTTTACCTTTTTGTACTTTACTTTTCAATTGCTTTTAAATTTATTAAATTTAAAACATAACATTATTATAAAAAAGAACTCTCAAGTCACAACTAGCGATCTAAATCTAACAGATAAAAATATTTGTTGATTAATTAGAGTCACTATAGAGTGCAGAGAGTTATCTCTTCCAAAATAAAACATATTGATTCTTATAATTTTCAAAACAAATTTCCACCATCAATGATAATACATAAAAATTACATTCTAAAATAAATGATTTTTTACAGAGACTACAGAAGGTTTTAGTACTAACATCTCTCACTTATACAATATCGAAGACTAATTTAAGAACATACTCAATTCAAGAGACATAAATGTTCGAAATTAAATGATAAAGATAAGATAAAAGTACTTTTAATGCGTATTTACCATGACTTTAATTTAACGCATACTATTTACCATGAACATAACCAAAATTTACCGTCCTGAAATAGCATAATTTTGATAAGAATGCTAGCTAGCAACCGGAAAATTAAAAACTACCTCTCAAGATAACAAAATAAATTTGCAATAGATAGCGAAGGAGGAGAAGTTAACTAATTACCTCAGGAAGATGATGCATGTTGTGGATGCAGATAATTTTAAAGGTGATGGAAAATTCCTAAGGGATCGCATGATCCAAGTCAGTGAACCGGTAAAAAGGCCCAAAACCAGAGCTGCAAGTAAATGCATGCAGGAAGATAAAGAATTAGATCAATGCGATCCCTTTGGAACTATCCACCAACAATAAGGTTCTTGTTGTTCATCCAAAGAGCTTGCTATTGGACGAGTTGTATATATGGTGCTCCAAAACATATCTGTGGGCTCCTTTATGATGGTAAATAAAAAGTAAAATAAAGGTGGGGCTTTTCATGCTTTCCATCGTGTAGTTTGTTTCAATTCTCACATGTACTTGGACTCACCTCAAATGAAGGTGCCAAACAAAATGCTTGCTTGGTGAAATTACTCAAGTGCCTTCAATGATCATTTATGTGAGTTTTTTACACTGTCTATTCTAATTAAATTATTCCGTTTCCACCTATTCTGTTTACACAAAAAAAAAAAAAAAAATCATTTCAAGAAAATGTTTCTTTTCTAGCAAACAGTACAGACTTCAAAACTTCAATATCAAGGGTTGATTTTTCCCCCTTGATGGTTTAATTCTTAAGAACCGTTATTGTAAAAGAGATCACTCACGATAACTAACTGATCATTAAAAGTAAAGGTTTATTAGCTGATATTCAGAAGCATCATGTTTCTTATGGTTGAAACAACATGGCCTCCAAAAAGAAATTAAGAAAGAAAGAAAAAAGAAAGAAAAGAAACAAGAAAACTTTCTGTGGACCTGAATCACCTTATATTATGTTGTAGCATGAAGTATTGTGAGCATTTTGGTTCATTAATGGGTAAGTTGTTTGAATTTCCCGCTAGAATACTAAATTTATCTAAAAAATTGAAGACTTGACTCCACTAAAATGAATAAATAATTTTAGTTTGACAAGAAAATTAACCGCTTGTGCATGCAAACATTATAATAAATCATGCATGCATTAGAACATTAGATGATGAAAGAAACAGAAAGGAAAGTACTGTGCATTTTAGAATATATGTTAAATCAAAAGAGAGAAGTAGCTACCCTTTCCCTTGTTAATAATGATAAATAAATGTCTCTGCCTTCTCATGTCCTCCATTTCCACTCTTCTAATAATTTTTTGTTTCAACTCTTATGGTTAATCATCACAATATGTTTGGGGAATACAAACCTCTTTTTCAGGTCCATGACCTGATCTGATAATTAGTCTGACTTTTCAAAAAGAAAATTATTGGCAAACAGATTAAGTATATGTTGTTTGCCTGTAGTGTGTATATATATATATATATATATATATATATATATATATATATATATATATACATACACACACACAAGTTTATGCACAAACATTGAGTCCATTTAATCAGCAGTGAATTGTGTTAATAATTACGGGACCGACAACATAATGCAAGATTATTTGGCTTTTAAGGATGGTGAAGGTTGCAATCAAACAGCTAATGCTGCTGGGGAGAAGCTAGGCATAGTCGTTATTGATAATGACACATATTGCTCCTAAGATCAGAATTTTCCTTCATTATATGGTTTTGCTTTATGTCCTTTATGTTTCAACCAAAACCAAATAGAATATTTAATTAATACCACACACGCATTGGAAGCTCAGTGATATTGTCTTTTACTTCTCTTAATTGGCTAGCTTTAGTCGCCTTTGAGGTTTGGAAGTTGCCCAATTTCGTTTATGTTAGAAAGACAGATCAATTATTAGAAGAGTTTTAGACTACTTGGACTTGATCCCTTTTGTAAATAGACATTTTTCATTCTAATCAAATTTCAGGAATTGTGTTTAATAAATCCTTCTGTAACCTTGGAAGCAATAAGGAAAAAATGGTTTTAAAAATTTATATAAGCAACTAAGATTTAACCTAAATCAATTATCATGACCTGTTCATTTTTTAGTCATTTAATTCCATGTCATGAGAAGAGAAAGACCTATTAGAGCGACACCTATAATTTAAAAAATTGAATAAGACAAATTAAAAGTTTGAGTGTGTGTATTTACAAAAAATAATAAAGTTTAGGGTGTCAATGTCCTCTTTTCCTTAAATTAAAATAACCATTCCTCAGGTCTATTTTCTTTCCAGACAGGTCCAGCACCAACTTTTTTCCATGACCCAATTAACCTACCCTTGGCGCAATTTCGGAGATTTCCCTTACAACTTATCCTTTAAAGTCTTTCTCTAGAAAAGTTGGCTGTCTGCTACTTATTAGCCACTACCAATTAGGCTACCAAGAACATCTTTGAATCCCATATAGTATTATATTTGTCTTTGAATCAAAGATATAGAAAGAAACTATCAATCATCAGTTTGAAAACTCGGTGGAGACACTCTGAGGCTGTGCCAAGTTGATTCAATCAAACTTAAGGTTGCTTTCTACCTTCTAAAGAATAAAAACTTAGGCACATACTGTTATTAGGAACCCATTAACAAGCACAGCCTTTGACAAACTTGGGTTATATTAGAAATGTGCTTGAATTTGTTATATCTCTTTTTTATCAATAAATGTTAATTGTTAGTTTTTGTTAGTAGAAAGATTCAAATTTAAAACCTTTTTTCCTTCATTTTCTTTTCATTCTTTATCATCAAACTAACCTTATATCTCTCTTGAATTTATATCTCTCATGAATTTGTTATATCTCACTCAGTACACAAAAGCATATAAAAATAAACCCAAACAAACCTTAAATTAATAATCTTTAATTTCTGGTGATCCTTCCCCCACTGCTCTAGCTTCTGGATGGATGACACTAACATTGTTGGGTATAGGAAAGAGGAGTTTTCAAAGAATGGAGGAAAAATTGTAGTAGCTTTCAACCAAATCATATAGACATATCAAAGCAAAAACACGGCACAGAACAAGGGCTTTACAATTCACAAGCCACAAATATATATTTAACTGGTTACTGAAACTGTTTCACAAGTCACAAATTCTTTATGACAATTATTACTACTAGACCTCTCAACAAGCCTCAAGCCAGCAGGTACCATTTACTACTAGACCTCTACTGTCTACACATCGTATACAACACTTACATCACTTAAATTAGGCTCAAACCTCAAGATCTTACACTTCGAGACTCGAGAACATAATAAAAATGTTTATTATGTAAATTATGGCACAACCTAAAAAATATTATCAACAATATAATTTTTCGTTTTTCAATAAAAATATTTTTATTTTAAATTTTTTAACCAACATAATATTGTACTCCCTTTATTCATATATAATAATCTTTCAGGAAATTTTCACTATAAACAACAAATGCAATTACTCTACTATTTTTCTAACAAAATTGTAAACACTTTTCCTAATAAGTTACTCCTCCCACTTCACATTTTTTTTAATGTCCATAACTATCATATACTCCTATTTCTCACTCTCCTAAAGCATATTCCTAATTTCCTATTGGTTGGGAATGAGTCATTTGTGGAGAAATGAAGAAGCTAGGTAAATGTATGTATTTCACTATATTTAATTTTTCTTAGAAGTTTTCAATTACTTATCATTTAATTTTATAAAAAATGTAAATAATGAATTGGAATATGGGTATAATTGGAAAAAAAGAAACAATATTATCTTAAACTTTGAAAACAACAAATAAATACGAACTTTTTTTTTAAAAAAAAAACCCGACAATTAAAAAGGAAGAGTATAAATCACTGGTTATCATTTACTTAAAAATAAAGGAATGTAGCAATCAAATGAAACTCCAAATACTTTATTATCCCCTAAACTTAACTACAAGTTTTTAAATAAATTTAGAATCCCACTGAACTTTAGGGGTCGTTTGGATGATTTCGAATTTTTTATTTTTGGGTTTCAAATACAATTTTTTAAAATAAAACGTGTTTGACAAAAATGGAGTTGGAATGATTTTTAAATCATTCTTGAAACATTTTACACCCATTTTCAAAACCAAGAAAAAATGTTTTGTGAATTTAACTCAGTGTTGTTAAAACCGACCCGGTCATTGACACGATCGAGGTAGTGAGTCGGTGGGTCAGTGATCCAATCGGTGGGTCAGTAATTGCCCCGATTAGACCTGGTATATATTAAAAATCCAATATTATATGTATCTATTATATACAAGTATATAACTAACATTATTCGAGTAAGAAAAACTCATTTATACTCTAAAATTCAAAATAACAATTGATAATAATCCAAAATTTTAAATAAAAAATAAAAAAATTCCCCAAAAAAAAAAAAGCAAACCCGATCGGGTTGGACCATCCGGGTTTGGCTGATTTTGACTGAGTCAACTGCATAAGCGGTTCAATAGCAAAATCGGACCAATTAGTCTACCGGGTCCTAGCCCGACCGACCGGGCCGAACCGGTTTTCATAACTGTGATTTAACTTATAGTTTAAAAAAACACACATTTTTCACATTTGACAATGATACATTTTGCTATCACCGTCACTACCACCATCACCACCAAACCAACGGAACCATCACCATTGTTGTTACCACCATAAATCACTGCACTACCATGACCACAAGCATCGGTACCACCATCACCATCACCACCAACATTTCTACCACCACCACCATCACTACTAACACTGTTACCACCATCCCCAATAGTGTCATCGCTACTACCACCGTTGTTATCACCACCACCACCTCCATCACCGCCACTATCACCAATTTCATCGCAATCACTACCACACTAGAACTACTTGGTGCCACCACCAACATTATAATCATTATCACCATTGTCGCCACCGACATCATCATCATCATTAACATTTTTACCACGACCACCATCAATGTCATCGGTCACCGTATACTGTCATTTCTAAAAAAATTGTACTCTCCCATCTCAAAGTAATAATTGTTTTAGATTGTTTCACACAAACAAAAACAATAACAAATAAATTTAAAAATAATAATTTTATAAAATTAACTTTATATTATCATTAATTTATTTATAGATTTTGTTGTTAACCATTGATATTATAAGAGATATAAATGAAAAACTATTATATCGGAAAATTAAATTGATAATTATTTTAAAATATTTTTTTTCTTGCTGGATAATTATAATGGGATGAAGGAACTCCAAGTTTTATCAAACCTCAAGATCTTACACTTTAATACCTGAGAACTTTAGTTTTGCAAAGTGAATTTTATCCCATAGTGTTTAGAATCTTTAAAAACGAGAGATAATTTGATTTAAATTAGAACTATCTCCCTTCAACCCTTTGAGCGAAATGTGGCAAAAGGAAAAAGAATTCATGGACCAACCTCTTCGTCTCCACCCCGTAGGAACTACTAGATCACCCCAATGACGCCTTTGGCATTCAAGGGTCGCGAACTGACCATAGAATCCTGTTCAAAAAGTGGAACGCATTAGCTATTCGCTTTCAGGTTGGACACTTCGTGATTTATTGCTAATCCACTTTGATTCTCTATTAACGAATAATTTTGGACTATTACCATGATTAAAGTGAATAGTTTGAAGTCTAGACGTAGTGTAGTACTCTTTCTACAACTATGTTAATACATAAATGAAAATGAAATGGTTTCGATAAAATTATTAATTTTTTTCTTTGGATATAGAACACTTATGTTAATAAAATGGCTTAAATCCTATTTATATACGACAATAAATTGAAAAATGGGTTAATTTAACCCTCCCTTTTGTACAATGTGTAATCGATGATGGATGAACTATGTATAATAAATAAGAATTCTTTGGATTTGAAGGAAAAAAATAACTTTGTTGACATATATTTGTTTGGTTAGAAGAGTCCTCCAAGTATTTTGGTCTTATATTGGTAATTGATTTCAATATTTTTGAAATATTAATCAATGATATTTTTTTAAAAATAACATTCTTTCTTATTTAAATGATCCTCAATATCGAACATAATAAAGACTTGATTTGATTTAGAGAAAAATGATGTTGTATACTTATTTAAATCAATTAAGTTTAGATTTTATTACAAAAATTGTTTGGATCTCATTTATGCTAATATAAAAAGTGTCCATCTAGCCACCAATTTTATATGGTTGACAAATATCTTTAGTTAGTAGCATAAATAACGTGTGAAATACATATTTAAAGAAGAAACAAGAGATAATATTAAAAAAGCTAATTAAGTTGATTTTAACTTAATTTACATTTTAGATCTTTATACACTATTTCAAATTGAAAGATATTTTAACTAAATTAGAAAGTAAGCTTATTATAATCTCAATCCTAGATTAACTTTCATCTTTAAATATTTAATGCACCATATGGATAAATATAATAAATTTGTTATTTTCATAATTTCTTATTTAATTTGATTTTTTTAATGTGATAAAATATTACAGAAGGGTTGCAGAGAGGGTGGCAGGGGCAAATAGGGGAAGTTGGTGATTATCTAGTGGAGGAAAAAAAGAAAAAGAAAAATGAGAAAAAATATCAGTTCATATTTTGTAAAATCTAACGGTTGAAAAATTTCTTCGCACGGTGCGAAAGGAGGTTTGGCTTGCGCACCATAGATACCGTCGTAAAATCCCTAAGCCCTTTCTTCCCGCGCCTTTCTCCTTCGCATCACTCTCGCTGCTTCGCCGTTTTCTGTCAGAAGAAAATGGTCACACAGCACGGCATCAAATTCGCCGTCCACCTCATCACCAAACACTTCGGCAAAATCGTCGCTGTATGTAACTCTTTTTTCTCTCTTCATCTTCACGGATTTTATCGCCATTCAATTCCTTAACGTTGAATCTTTCTCGCGTGTAGAAAGTATGCGAAAACCTATTTAGCCATGGGCCCCTCACTTTGGATCAGTTGTTTCGCTACACCTACACCGACCTTACTAAGGACCAAGTCAGAAACTCCCTACTTGTCTTAGTTCAACACAATTGTGTCCAAGCATTTGTTTCTGCTCCTCAAGATGATGGTAACATTACGTACATAACACTATTCTTTTCTCTATTTCATTCTTTTTTATTATTATCTACATGCAACAAACATGCTGGAGTAAAATAAAATCAATTAAAATGGACTTCCTAGCTGTAGTGGTTTTGATGCCGTCTCTTGCTTTCATAAATTCAAGTAATGTAATGTTTGCAATGAAAATGAACTACTTCTCCGTTAGTGGGTAAAGTGATCTGATTTTGATGCTCTTGATTGACTGTAAATGCAGATGATGATGCAGACAGATTGAGAGTAAGAACTCAGTACCTGGTGTTGTTTGATAACATAATCCACCGATTGAGGTTTCCCAAATTCTTGGAGCTTGTGTCGCGGAAGCTTGATGAAGAAGTCAGCTTGATCCTTATTATGTTTCTTTGAAGCCTTTTTTGATTATGGCTTAAAATGCTGAAAGTATTTTCCACTTGTTTTGCAGTGTGTGAAGCTGCTTGACGGATTGCTTCGAGATGGTAGGCTTACCCTCAAACAAATGGTTGACAGAGAAAGTCAAAGAAAAGGCAAGTGTTTTATGATGCATGTAATAGGTTGAGGAGTGTTTTGCTTATATTAATTGATTTAATTCTTAAAAAAGGTATGTTTTACACAAATTGACAAATATTAGCTTTAAGAGTTGTGTAACCTACTGACTGTATCATATATGGTTTAATCATAATCCTTTTGGCGAATCAGATGAGTAAACTGTAGATGACTTTTAAAACTATGAAAACAAAGAGTATCTTTGGAGTGGGTCAAGGTACATATACTAGGAGTGTGGTTCCCTTCGGGTTGAGTTATAGTAATGGTACATCATTCACAACTTAACTAAATTTGTGGTACATAAGGAAAGGGTGTAGCTGGCTTGCAATTGGAGGTAATGATCAAAGAATTATAAGAGTCTTTCTAAATTACGTTATAGGGAGATATATTACTGGACCTGTAGTTGAACAGTATATTCAATTTAATCAAAATATACTTGGCTCTCAATAATATGTTGAAAGTACTGTATTTAAAACATGGTTGAGCTCATCTATATGTCTCAAAATCATGAATCCTTTCAAATTATTCTATCTCAAATCATGTACTTTCAGAAAATGATGTGCCTACAAAAGTTGTACAAGATACACTCTGTAAACTTTTGACGGCTCGATTTGTTGAACGTTGCCCTGCCCCTGAGCCAGTTGTTTCTACCTCATTTAAGGAAACTACTACTAGGAAGCGGGGTGCCAAGTCTGTCAAGGTAATTAATTGTTTACTCTGGTCAAATTTGTTTAGGTAGTTGGGTTATCTTTGAATAATGATTTGGGGCAAGAGGCATTTGGTGTCTATTTGGTGTAAAGCACATGAGCTTTCTAATGGGGTTTCACTAACAGCTATGTCGAGGGACTGTGAAGCTTTGCTCCTTTGAATATCTCTTTTTTTTTTTTTTGGTTTTGTTCTTTTGTTTAGTAGGATTCCTAGTCCTCCTTCTCTTTGTAATTTTTTCACTTCAACTTTGTATATTTCTTCATAATTATTATTATTATTATTATTGAGCTTACTTTAGTCTGTTACTTTTTTTTTTTTTTACTTAAGAGCAAGGCGTTGTTCCTGCTACTTATCCAATTTTGTTGTCAATTTACTAGTTCATTATTGAAATTTGTATACACAGATGACCCTTCATTTATGGCTTCCTATTTAGGATGCATAGTTGCTTACAGTCAAATAAGTGATTGAAAGTGGATAATTGATGAGCATTCAATGTTATCATTTTTATTAAAGTTGCAACAGCAAAGTGTTCACTCTTGTGACCTGGATATGAGTTTTCTCAGCAATTTCTTATTGATAATATATTCCTTGTAGATATTTGAAGCACCAGAGACATTAGAACAACGCGTTGTAGATGCAGCAGTGCCTGGGGATGTAATCAGATTTTCACTCTCTGCAGATACAAGATGTAGTGTTGACAGAGAAACAAACTCAGATGATGCTCAAATGATTAGTGTTGAAGAAGATGTTGGTAAAGACTATTCTCACCTCATTGATCAGATCAACTTAGTAGTTTTCAGTTAACAATTTTTTCATCAACATCAACATCAACATCAACAGCACCTTTAACCCAAATTAATTGGGGTCGGTGGTAGATGAACCCAATGATAAATCGAAAATAAAGCAAAAGAGAGAAACAGAGTTAAAATAAAAGAATGGTGAGAGGAGAAGAGAAAAGAAGAAGAAAAGAATTAAAACAGGGAACAACTGGAACATAGAACTACTAAAGGGT
>PYAF01002695.1:464757-476723 GCA_007407185.1 Glycine tomentella | reverse complement strand
AGTGCTTCTCCACAATTCCAATTTTCTATTAACGCCATCTTTGGTCTCATCAATAAGTACTACATCATCTGCAAAGAGCATGCACCACGGCACTTCTTCTTGAATATCTTTCGTTAGTTCATCCATCACTAAGGCAAAGAGATAAGGACTAAGAGCTGAACCTTGGTGGACACCGACCGTGATAGGGAAATACCTTGATATTCCATTACAAGCTTTCACACATGTGGTAGTTAACAATTTTTTCATGCAAGTATAATTTTTTGAACTTGGATACACAATTTGGTGCAGCAAAAGAGGGGCAAATTCTTTGGCGTGCAAATTTCGAGGAGTTTATACGTCATCTTAGGCATAAGGTGTATTTTATGTTAAATTTCTTATCTGAACATTGACCTATTGCTACCCAGTCTACTTTTTTTTTTCTTCTTTTTTTCCTTTTAATTTTTACCTTTTTTTTCCCTACAAATTCTTTTTTTATTTAACTTACTGAGAAAGGGAATTGAACTTCAGAGTTGTAAAAACATACTACGTAGCCTGTGATAGTTTAATGTTTTGAATAAAATTACAAATATTTTTTGTGCAAAGAAGATATATATTCCAAGGTTATATAAATGATGAAAGTTAAACTTGAAATCCCCTTGTCTTTCAAAGGCCAATAGTTCATCTAAAAGTTGTCAAACGAATACTAGTAATAATAGATGTCAATCTGAATCTGGATAAACCAAGCATGAAACCACACAGGTTACATTGTTGATTAAGTTGACAATTTTTTTGGAGCTATGTTCAATGGCCATCTTTGATATAAGCTAGCATCTATCTGATTCATATGTTACCTTCTATACTATACTAACTCACGAATTTAAAATATTTTATGGAATCAGCTAAAGTAAGAAACTCACGGTTTTGGATGGGGGCTATATCATTGGATCATTATGTAGTGCTTCCTGTAAAGCAGTTTGGCATTTACTTATTTTTCTTTGTTGATGCTACCATATTTTCTGTTGTTTGTGTGATAAATGATGGAACAGGTATTTTGTACTATTTTTTCCATGCTCTTCAGTTTTCTTTTTAATCGTATTGGTACAAGATTGTAAAATTTTCATGGATGTCCCATTTATAAACTGGTGTTTAATTGATTGAGATGATTTTTTTTTTTGTCTGGATATTACTATAGGTATTGATTGAGAATGTAAGAACTCAGCATGACGATGGAACTGCTACTGTCTTAAGTGCAGTATTGGAGGCAACAAGAAGTGTAGAGAAAAAAGTGGAAATGGAAAATTCAGGTGAACCAGATTCCTTGCTTTATGAATTTGGAAACTCTTAGGGGGCGTTTGGTGCAAGTGAAATTTTTAGTTTCCTGGGAATCTTAAGTTGGGAAAGTTTATTTCCCATGTTTGGTTTGTTTTTTTAAAAAATAACATTCCCAACGGAATTTTTTTTTGCTATGTTTCCCACAAAAATATTCCTATGGGGGATGTGAGAATCTAAATTTTTTGAGTTAAAAAACAAGGTATTGCGATAAAAATATCATGTTACTCTTTTTAAATCATTTAATGTGGTAAATAAATAAATAAAAGTTTGTGGTAAAAATACTGTTACTCTTTTATTCCCATGAAACTTATGAGAATATTATGACCAACCAAACAAATTTAGCCATTCCTACGAATCATGATTCCCGGGTATGAAAAAACTTTTGTTGTACCAAATGCTCCCTTGGAGATTTTAGAATATCGAATATTATTTATAATTAAGATGATATACACATGGGTTAATATATACACTGACAACCTTAACAAAACAGGAAAGAAACTAGAGTTTAATGTCAGATTTGTAGGATTTCCTATTAAAGTAAAAAGTAAAATGGCCTATTTCTAGAGATACAGTAGATAATTATTTTCATAAAATAACTGAAGCTGTTTTGTCACATTCCCCCTCAATATGGTGAATAGCCACCAACGAGTCGTTGGTCCAAGTAACAAAGCCTTATGTAATAAAAAAACGTGGTGTATCCACTGGCTTTCCCAAGGACTAATCTCTGTTAGGGAACTTGGTGGGATCTCCCCTCCCAATCATGTTTTTTCCATCCACAATGCTTGAACTGGGACCTTGCTTTAGGGGACGGAGCTCAATACCACTTGGACCAATGACATGTTGGTGCCTATTCACCATATTGAGGGGGGATGTGGAAAAACAGCTTTAGTTATTCTCATAGTGAAATATCCTTAGGAATTTGGCTTTTAACCGAACCCAATATATGTAGCCAACTTCACCTAGTGTGATAAGGTTATTGTTGTTTGGTGTTGCTTGTCTCTTAAGTAATTCATATTGCTCATCTTCCTTGGATTTTGGTGGAAGTAATGTGGCTATATATATGTGTGTGCATGCGTGTTGGTTCTGTCTCTCTGGTTGTTCTCTGTTTTGTTCTTTTGTTAAGAAGGATTCTTTATACTCCCTTCTCTTTTGTAATTTTTTCTGTTGTAAACTTGTAATGAATTTCTTCTTTCATGGAATGAATTTCTTCTTTCATCATTAAAAAAAAAGATCTCCACAGCACCACTGGTATCTCATAGTTCTCTCTTGACTTATACTATATTGTCCTATGTTTCAGTTCCCTTGTCACTGGATACAATTATCACAGAGGTGATGAAGACTGATACAGGACGAACTTTGACCGTAGATCGTATTAGAGCTTCCCTTGTCCAGTTGGGTTGTTCACCGAGCATGATTTTAGAGGAATCATATAGTATTGGTAAAATTGATACCTATATTTCTCATGGTAGACTATTTCTTGTGATATAAAACATCTATCATTTTATTTTGTTACTAGTTAATGTTGAAGAACTCTTCCTTTTCCAGATTTAAAGAAAATTATTGAACCAGCTCGTAATGAAGAGGTTTTTATATCTTTATGTTCTTTGCAATTATATATATGTTTCTCATGTGGAACTTTCTCATTTTTTGTTCTATGTTGCAGGTTGAGTCAATTGTGTTGAAAAGGTATGGAACGGATGGCTACAGAATGTTCAGGCTACTGGCAAAGGATTGCTGTTTTCACGACACAGATCAGGTGATTTACTCTTGCTATGAAGTTGACAAAAATTAATTTTTGCTAATATACATAGTGGATTCTATAAATCTTCTTTCATTGATATTGGCAGTTTGAGATTTTGGTCCGATTAACTTGTTGCTTTAGAATTATTGTTCATTGCTATAGCCCCATGTGGGTTTTGAAGTTTGAACTATTAGAGAAATGACATTTAGTGTATGTTTGATAAAAGTGAAAGTTTAGGCAGTGAAAATTTAGTGATGTATTTTCATTTTTGAAAATTTAAGCAACAAATGTGTAATTTGTACAAAGATTTTTATTTCTATTGCCAAAATATGAAAAAATTGAAGTCCTCAATGTTTATTAAATGGTATTATGGGCATTTAATAAAATAGGGAGACTGTATGAAAGGAATGTATTATCATATAATAATACATTACCAGTATACTAAAATGCAATAAATGCTGTTCAATCTTTTTTTTTTTTTTTTAATTTAAAATAAAAATAAATAGTTTTAGAAAACAACTCATTAGTTGTAAATGTGTTGTATTTAGGATAAATTTGTTTTTTGGAGACACCAAAGAGACCAAACTAATGCTGTCCTATTAGATAGGATATATATAGAGTGAGTTACTGCTAGAAACTTTCAGTGACCTTTGATCTTGAGCTGTTTCCCACTCATATATATTTGTAATTCGGTATCAACCACCATCTAAATCATTTCGACAGCAGAAATATTTTATTTTCAGCACTGAATTGAGTTATCAAACTGGTTGTCCGTCTTGATGAAGCATAAATGCTGTATTATGATAAATTTTCACTTACTGTTTTATTATACTGTTATTTCTTTTGTTTGCCTAGTCATATGTTTATTGTTGTTGTTCTTGTTCTTGTTAACACTAGAGGTGCAAACTGTTGGAAAAATTGTCTTAATTGTGGACACCCCTTAGCCCGCCTTAGTTGCAGCTTCTTTGGATGTTGCCTAAAGTGCAACCTTGAGGGTGGTGGTTTAGTCCCACATTGACTAGTGATATGGTCAAAATAGTGTATATAAGTGAAGGACAACCCTTACCTTACAAGCCAGTTTTATAGGATTGAGTTAGGCCCAAACTCACTTTCAAAGATAGTATCAAAGCCTATTTTATATCCATTGGTGATAGGTTCACTTGCATTCGGCACGCTCTAGGATGGAAGTTCTGGGCGTGAGGGGGAGTGTGGAAAAGCCGCCTTAATTGCGGGCATCCCTTAGCCTGCCTTAGTTGCCAGCCTCTTTGGGGTTGCCTAAAGTGCAACCTTGAGGGTGGTTAGTGGTTTAGTCCCACTCGACTAGTGATATGGTCAAAATAGTGTATATAAGTGGAGGACAACCCTCACCTTTCAAGCTGGTTTTATAGTGTTGAGTTAGGTCCATAATCCACTTTCTAAGACAAACATTTTGGGTAGAGGGGAAAAGGTATCCTGGTTGAGGATTCTAAAGTATGGGCACTTCATTTTGCCAAGCGTGACATTACTTGGTGTGTAGTTGGTACTGTTACACATTGAGTACACTTGAGTGCTCATCAAAATTAATTTAAAAATTGTATGCGACTTGAGTAATAGCTAGGTATGCCTTACCTATTAGCTAGATCTTTTTTCTCTCCCCCCCCCCAAAAAAAAAACGACAGTTTCTCAGATAAATATATGATTTTTTTGTGTCTTTTTTCATTCTTCCTATGTTTTTTTTCTCGCTATTTAATTAAATCCATTCATCCTTGCTTGTGAGATGTGAGTTTGTTAATTATAAACGTTTTTACAGAAATCTATAAATAGTTTATATTCTGCATTGTATTATTTAAAAATTAGTGTACCCATATCCTTTTTTTAAAAGTTGGTGTATTCTCCTCGTATTTGTACTGGATACCAATACTGTACCCGTATTAATGCAACATGACTTAAGGATCAAACCTCCTGTGTTAACATTGCAGCTAGATTTGGACCAGTTCCATTTGAGCTGCAAGTTCCCGTATGATATTTTTGAGTAAAAAAAGACATTCAAATGACCAATTATCTCAGATACAAAAGCTGTTAGATTAGGATTTAACTTCATCTACGTTGACAGTCCTCCTGATGCTTCACATGTGCCAAAATCCAATAAAGGAGATTGATAAACTGATATTATATGCCAATGATTATGACCTGTTAATGCTTTTCTTTAATTTGTAGATAGCAGCATCTACTCTGGTTGAGAAAAAAGAAGCTTCAAAGCTGCTATACAAGTTATGGAAGGACAACTACTTGTATATGGAGGTGACCAATCTCTTCAATATTTGCACACACTTTAGAATCAGTTGATATTTGTGTCTTGATATTTAATCTTTCCACAACTTAATCATTCTTACAGAAAGTAGGTGCAACGGTGGGAGCCAAGCAAACAACTATTTTGATGTGGAAAGTGAATAAGCCTCTGCTTTGGGAATATGTACTGGACGAGATGTACCATGCTGCCTTAAATTTGAGCCTAAGAATGGCTTTTGAGCAGGAAAAGGATGAAGAGGTTAGTAACTCTAAAATTGTTTATAAATTGACCTCCTCTAAATAAAATTATGTATATAAGATTAACTTATAATATCTTAAGCATGTGTTAGTTATTGTGCAAACCTCGATGTGATGGGTGAGAAGGAAGGATGTGGTTGTGGTTCCCCATCCTCAATGGGGCTTCCTTTAAGGAGTCTTATGTTTCTTTATTTTTTTCTTAATATAGCTGATATTCATATCGATGTGCCATCATCATTGTATTTTGTTGGTCTTCAATGTCTTGCTAAAAATATTGAAAAAACATAATCATAGCTGAATTAATAAAATGCCATATTAGTTGATTCTATTATCTGGAAAAAAATACATTAAAACGGTTGAAGATAAGCCAGCCAAGTTGACAAGTTCTGATATGTAAACAGCTATATGGATTTGTCATCTATTTTAAAGTATACATACATCAGAGCTTGCAACTACTAAGCATGTCTTTCTAATTTTTTTACATCCAAATGACTGTAATGTTTTCATTATCCAATATATATATATATATATATATATATATATATATATAACAGTTTTGGCATAATAACAGTTTCAGCTGGGAGGATTGAATTCCCCCATTGTTTCACTTGATCTGATCCTTGGAAACAAAATGTTTAACGTTGTTGTTATTTGATGGTAATGGCACGTTGTACGGCAAACGATGCTTTGCATTTATTCCAATATGCTGACTACATTTCCTGTGTTGAGTTTCATTATCTGTCGATTGGTTCGTACTAAAATGTTGTTGCTATTGTTTCAGCTTTTAAAGGTTCCTAAAGACAAGCGTCAGGGGCCAGGGCCACTACAGAAGAAATACAAAAAGCTACTAAATGTCTGGTTACTCCTGGGATCATCATTGATGAAACTCGATGATGCTCTGATGCTTTTCCATGACTTTTGAATATAAATTTTGGGACACTTGTTATGATTTTTTTTCATTAATAGAATGACTTATATTTTAATAATCGAAAAAGGTACTACGAATGCCATGACAGTGTTCATGATAATTAATGCTATTGTAAGGAATTCGATCTAAGTGGCATGCAACTTTGAACTGAGCATAATTTAATTTGAAGTGGTATTTTAAATGTTGTAGGTTCTTTATATTCGATATATCTACGCCATGTCGGATACCTATTAACGTGCCCATAAAATGTGTTTTCCTAGATTCTTTTACATTCTAGAATTAAGAAAAAATACACCCGTAGTCTTTTTTTAAATACTGAATTAGTGTAATTTGTTTTTAAAATTAGCAAGCTTAGTGCATGTTTTAGAAAAATTATCAATGTCGGTTACCAATCAACAGTGCATGTTTTTCAAGTTAACAAGCTGGTGCATGTTTTATGAAATTCTTTTAATTTCTGGCGGTTAGTTTGTGTTTGGTAGAGGGGAAATGAAAGAAGCAGAGAAGAAATAAGGTAAATTTCATTTAGATCTCACATATTTTGCTTTCTATTATAATTTAAATATTTATTTTATTTTTCATTTATTTTATTTTTATTTTCATCCTCTAGTCAAATACATTATTAAGATATATTTCGAAGCTTTCGGACTGTTACACCGTCCATTGCCCTAACAAACATAAAGAACTAAGAAATCTAATGCATGAATTATCGATTACCCATTTGCAGTACACTAAATTATATATATATATATATATATATATATATATATATATATATATATATATATATATTACAAAACCCATTGGCAATACACAACTATATTTTTTTGGTAAACACTAAACTATATTGAGAGCATCACAATTTGCCATTTTCAATATTATTTTCTGTCTGGGAATCCAAATTAAAGATAATGATCTACGAACGTAGACCAATGAGAAAAAAAGAGTATATTTTGTTTGTTTTGTTTTAACTATTAAAAAAAATACACCCCCTTGAGCATGAATATATCTTAGAAGAGGGATAAAAAAAAAGAAGTCAAAGTGATAAATATCATTAGGGATCATAAGAAAAAAAAAGACATGGTTAAGTGTCTTGATTTATCGTTTTTTAACCTCCACTTCATTATTATAGAAATATTTATATTAATAAAATTTCTTGAATGACTGGTATCTCATACAATAATAAAGTCATTGCAGAGAATCCATTTTCATGGATATAGATACATACTTTTCTGGCCTTGTAAAAGAAAAATAAGATAGAAACTTTTCTACTATGCTGATTTTTTTTAAATTAAAACAAAGTATATTAATTTTATCTTTGAATTAAATGTATTATATATATATATATAATTTTTCAATCTTAACATATAAACAAAGATTACATAAAAAAATATAAAAAAGAAAAAGTATAGTAGGTGATCTGGTAACAAAAAAGAGAAAAATAAATTAAAAATTGAGCTGTAAAGTAATTAAAATTATGTTATTTATTAAAATAACATGTGAAGAATCAGATTATGCACGTTTATAATGTTTTGTATTGGGAACTGATTATAATTCCTGTTGAAAACGAATCTAGCCACGCCGGCTCGGGGGAAATTAAATAGGTGACTGGCCACAAAACATTGACATTAATTTACCTAATAAAAAATAATTAATATATATTACTATTTTAATAATTTTTTATCACTTTAATATTTTCGATATATGAAATCGTAGAGGTTTTCGTGGATAAATTTATCAAAATCTAAGCTTTTTTATAAACTAAATTTAATTATTTAAAACATATTTATAAGTTAATTTTAGCTTTGAAGAAATTTATTTTATTTCTTCTTATCTTTTTTCCTATAAATACTTTTGAAAAAATTGCCATTGGCCATTGTTGAATTTAATATCATACTCAAGTTTCCAAAGAAACTTGCCTAACATGTTTTAAATTATTTCATCCATCTTTTTCCGTGTATCCTTTTGCAAATCACCCTCCATTCTCCTTCTTTCTCTCCAGCGTTTACTAACAAAATTATTTTTATATATGCCAATGATAGTAGACACAATGCTCTTTAGCATATGGTATTTTTCTTTTGATGGGTTGTTGTGGGTCCATGACTGGAACCATCCGATTTTACAAATTTGGCTTCGTTCAAGGATTCATCAGTTTAATCCAGTTTGATGCTAAAAGTGATTCTTTCCAAATTCCAAATGACAGGATTGGACGGTTAGCCAATTCACACAGTCAATTTAATTAAGGTTATGTTTGAATTTATTTTTGAGGTGCTTCAAAATCTGATCAAAGATAAATTTAGTTTCATAACATGTTTGGTTATCCTTAAAATATATTTATCAATTAAAATTTTATCTGAAAACTCAATTTTATAAAAATAAGTCTTGTATTGCTTTTATAAATTTCAGTGTAATTTAAACTTAAGTTTACAAATTTTAATCTAAACATGTAATAAAAAATTGTTCGGTGTATTCCAGTTTGCAAGCGTCTTTAAATTCTTATATTAATTCTTTATATACATGTATGTAACTATGTATATGTAATGCGGGAATAGTTTGCTTCTTATACTCTTTCTCATTTTACTCATAGTTATGCATGGTTGTATACTTGAAGAAACACCCATATATGCACCAAGGCCACGAGGTATATTATTTATATATAACTAATAAACCTCAAGTATTACATTAACTGGCCCAAATCATAAAATGTTTTTAACAAAAGCTAACGAACATAAATAATTTGACAACTTTGATAGAGAAAAAAGGAATATTTTCCTTCATAGACAAATTAAGAGAGAGATATTTCAACTCCAAATTAAAGCGATATATATGCTTTAAAAGAATAAAATTAGTAAGCAGTAGCAGTTATGAGAGAAAAAAATTAAAAGATAAATGTATGTGATAATTTACTATCATATTTTTTTCATTATCTACTACAATTTTACACTTTTTTTATAACTACGAGTAACGTCCAAGAAGGTATTATGAATCCCAATTAAAAAATTGAAGACATTGAAGAACATACGGGTATGGGCTATAAATAAAGCTACAGATTTTGCCTTTTCGAGAATGAGTTCAATCTAATTATGGTAGGATTAGAGAAGGAAGGGTGTTCAGATAATTTAAAGGAGAAAATATCCAATTCCAAGATTCTGGAGAAATTTTAGAGGGTGTATAGATTGAAAATACGTAAACGGTTACAATGAATTTCCAGTGAAGTGGTTTAAAGTGGGGGACAAAAATAAAACTTCTTTTTTTTCAGAAAGTTATTGTGGTGCCAATACCTTGGAAATAAACTGTGGATTGCCTTTTTCTAACCAATGAGGTTGTGGATAGCTGATAGGAAAGGAGGGGTGATGGTTTTTGTGTTTTAAAGTTGGTTTTTGTGTTCTAAAGTTGATTTTGACAAATCCTATGATAATTAATTTGCATTAATCGTAGTATTGGAGGATATGAATTTCTGCTTGAAGTGGAGACATGGATTATGGGAAGCATCAGGTTCGCTTCATCAGTTAATATTTTAGAAAAACTTTAACTATTTAACTTTAGTTATCTTTACTATTTAACTTCATTATCATATTTTGGTAAAACACTTTAACTATTAATTCAAATTACTCACCTTTATTATTTTATACGTATATAGTATTTGATCTTTCTATGATAGTTTAAAAAATACCTCGTTGATAATTCTTCTGAATTATTAATGATGAAATTATAATTTCACAAGACTCTTATAATATTTATTTTAATTTAAAACAATTACCTTAAATCCAATTGTGTAAATTATTGATAAATTTTAAAAAATTATTTTATACTAAAAAAAAATGCATTATTTACAAGGAAAACTAAATATCTGCTATTGTTAAGGATTTAAAATATTATGACTATTGTAAGTCCTTATAATATACTGGTTAAAACAAAAAAGTCCTTATAATATACGCTGTACGACAAACCATATAATTTTATATTGTAAATCATTACATGAATTTTGACATTAATTTTTTAAAACATCTTATTGGGAAAAAGAAAATCATAAATAAGTGAATAAATTTGAGTTTAGATCTCACAAGGATTGGAATTTTACCCCCTAGCCAGCTTGGATGTATCGGAGTATATATAATTGCATATTAATCAAGTTATTCATTTCTAAAATCTTTTAAGATTTAAAAATTACAGTAATATATATAGTTAATAAATAAATAAATAACATATACAATATTAATATAATTCTTTTATATAATCACAAACGGTATAGTTTAATTATTTTAAAATAAAAAATATCTTAATTAAAAGTTGCCTTTGTTTTTTACCTAATGTATCTCATGTATCTCTTGTAGTAGTGACAAAAAACTCGTGGGTGTATAATTAATACTAATTAAGTGCGCCGCGGATTCACAAAGGACTTAGTAGGTTTCATTCCTTTTTAAGGCAAACAAACACGGTGACGGTAGAGACGTGGATTTTGTTTTGTTTCTCTTGCATAATATCGCGTATGTTGACCACAAACATGGCGGACAATTACCTTGCGACAAAGATTTTTTCTGTTTTTTTTTTTCTGCCTATTTCATCCTCAGCTGCAATTTTTCACATATGAACAAAGTTAAGCTGCATGTGTGGATAAAATAAGCGAAACAAAAACCGACCATAACATATTGATGCAGAAAGAAAAGCTGGACCAAAAAAGAGACAATATTCAAACATAACGTGACGTGAGAGTCAAAAAGGTCAACCGGGGGATTATTGGGGAAAAAAATAATATTATGCTGTTTTCATAGTCAAAAGCCACGCATTCTTTTATTCAACACCTTCTTATATAAATACCCAACATAGATATATGCTCTACACAACACAACCATAACCAAGAAGCATTAGATAGATCACAGATACACTGACTCAAACAGATCAGATCATAGATGGAGTTTTTTCTAGGGCTTGTTGCCTTCTCAGCAGCACTTTGCCTCTTGTTGCTCTTGATATTAACATTTTATTGGGTTGTTTTCCCTAATCAAACTCTTAAGAAACTTAAGAAATGTGGGTTGGCAGGTCCAACCCCAAGTTTTCCACTTGGAAACATTGAAGAGATGAAAAGAAAGAATAACATTCAATCTTCAGTTGTATCCCCAAATTTCTCGCACGATATACACTCGAGCGTTTTCCCCTACTTTTCAAGCTGGCAGAAATCACATGGTAATTAAGTCTCCTAGTCCTATGTCATATACTATATATATATCCATTAATAACTCATTTGGTCTCATGTTAAAGATGCTTTTTTTACTTTATGTTTATGTAGGTAAGGTTTTCGTGTACTGGTTGGGGACGGAGCCATTTCTGTACGTTGCTGAGCCAGAGTTCTTGAAGAAAATGTCCACAGTGGTAATGGCTAAGAAATGGGGAAAACCAAGTGTGTTTAGAACTGACAGAGACCCCATGTTTGGGAGTGGTTTGGTTATGGTTGAGGGCAACGAT
>PYAF01002695.1:450074-464657 GCA_007407185.1 Glycine tomentella | reverse complement strand
GCAACCATGAAATAGATCAAAAATTTTCATACATTCTAATTAGTTTTGCATTTTCTAGGCCATGGCAAATATGATGGTTGAATCCACGAATCAAATGATAGATAGATGGGCTAACCAAATAAACACCGGCAACCCCGAATTCGATGTGGAGAAGGAGATCATAGCAACAGCTGGAGAGATCATAGCAAGAACAAGTTTTGGCATGAAAGACGGCAATGCAAGAGATGCCATTGCTAAATTACGAGCCTTGCAAATGACTCTCTTCAAGACCAATCGTTATGTAGGTGTTCCCTTCGGCAAGTATTTCAATGTGAAGAAAACCTTGGAGGCCAAGAAACTCGGGAAAGAAATCGATGAGCTCTTGTTATCCATCATAGAATCTCGGAAGAATTCACCCACAAAGAATTCTCAACAAGATTTGTTAGGTTTGTTGCTTCAGGGAAACCATCAGGTTGATGGCCGTTCAGGAAAGACACTATCATCACGAGAAGTGGTTGATGAATGCAAGACATTCTTCTTCGGAGGCCATGAAACCACAGCACTTGCTATCACATGGACCTTGTTGCTTCTAGCCATGCATGAAGATTGGCAAAATCAGTTGAGAGATGAGATAAGACAAGTGGTGGGTGGTGACGAAAAGCTTGATATGACCTCGCTCTCTGGTTTAAAGAAGGTACGTTGATGTATTTATGTTATGTTCAATTTATATAAATTTAAATATGTTTTTGGTCACAAGCTCGAATTTTGTTTCGATCTCTATTAAAAAAAATAGTTTGTACTGATAAATTAATTTTTTCCTAAATATACTTAGATAACACTTTAAATAAGAAATAATGTGATTTAAATAAAACTTTAAAGATAAAAACAAAATTTTAAAATTTATCAAGGATAAGAACAGATTTTTTTTATTAGAGGAAAAAAAACATATTTAAGTCATTTATTTATTCTATTTTTGATCCTGTGCCTCTCTCTAGCTACATTAAAATCTGAGTTGTGTAAAATGTCTTTGTTATAGATGAAGTGCGTGATGAATGAAGTTCTAAGACTATACCCACCAGCACCGAATGTGCAAAGGCAAGCAAGGGAGGACATTAAAGTTGATGATATAACAGTGCCTAATGGAACCAACTTGTGGATCGATGTGGTAGCTATGCACCATGACCCCAAAGTATGGGGAAACGATGCAAATGAGTTCAGACCAGAGAGGTTCATGGATGATGTTAATGGTGGGTGCAACCACAAGATGGGGTACTTGCCCTTTGGGTTTGGAGGGAGAATGTGTATTGGTAGGAACTTGACCTTTATGGAGTACAAAATTGTATTGACCTTGCTTCTGTCTAAGTTTAGGTTTAAGCTTTCACCAGGTTACCATCATTCACCATCTATCATGCTCTCCCTAAGGCCAAGTCATGGACTTCCACTCATAGTTCAGCCCCTTTAGAATATATTCAACTCAATTTTACAAAAACAACATGTGCAGGCTCTGATATATAGTTCAGTCTTCATGGACTTACTATTCAATTGTAGATAGTAAAAGTCCAGTAGAATGGGATTAGTTGTATTCATTTCAATTAATATTCTTTTTTGCTTATATATATATAAAAATCAACTAACTTTTAAAAAGGAAGATCGTGTACGCATTTTTTTCATATTTCATGTAATTACAGTAGTTGTTATACAGTATATAAGTTAAAGTATAAATATGAGATGAAGTCTTATATTGAATAAAAATAAAAATGTATCACATAAGTAGAAAAAAAATTCATAAACCTGACTATTAAGATTTTAAGTTAAATTGTGGTGTCAAACTTTCTTATGTGATTATCTATTATTTATTTGGATGAAAAAATTTGAATAATTATCAAAGTAATGATAATTATAGAAAGATTAAGGTAATTATTATTTAATTGATAGGTCTCAAAATTATTTATTATTTTTTAAATGAGTCTTTGAGTTATATTTTTGTTTTTAATTGGGTCATTAAACTTATTTTTGTTTTTTAATTTGATCCATTTGTCTAAATATTGTTATGAAAAATTTACTACAAAGATTTAAATAATGATCACTAAATACAATATTGTCATCTTTGCAAGTCTTTGCAAGATCTACATTGAGTATTCTCACCTCCCCACTCAACCCATATTAACTTATATTAAGATAAAAAAAATAAATAATAATTAAGAAAAATTAAAGATTAAAAATTATATATATATATATATATAAATGAAAAATGTTATTATAACATCCAAAAATTAAAATATACTATAAATAAAATAATAATAAATAGAACCTAAAGGATAGCTCTTCATGATCACTGGTCTGTAACATAGAGTTAATTTGGTAAAAAAAAATATTTGATATAATTTATAAACTAAATAAGATTTAAAATATTTTTTTTTTATAAATCATGTTCATGCTCAACAATTATATATGAACCTCCCTCTTCTCCAAAACCATATTCCTATTCATCACTTGTGAATGTGATTCCTTTTTAAAAGCAGAGTGACCCAATGGTAGTAAAAGTCTTTTTAATTATATGCAGACTCACCTTCCAAACTATGACGGTGGCCCCTTTTATGGGCAATGCTAAACATATCGAATAGGTTGTGAGCCCCTATAGTTTGGTTGAAGAATATGCTCCAAATTATATGTTCATGCTCTTCAAATTAATTAATCATGTCACATGGCGCTAAATCAAAAGTTAAATTAGGAAGTACATGTATATTTAAAAGCTAATAATTTAATCATAAATTTGATAAAAAAAAAAACATATTGAAGTAATATAAATAATTTTTTAAAAGCTTTTCACCAAAGAAGAAGCCTATCAAAATAGGTTAATAAGAATCGTCAGTTATTTGTTATAAAATTGAACAAATTTTTTTATCAAAGCAAAATATTTCTTTGACAAATTTTACAACAAGTTTATTTAAATAGTGTTAAAAAGTAGATAATGATAAATTGGAATAATAATTCCTCTTTCATTCATTCACTCCATTCTCTTCTATATTTTCCCTCAAAATGAGGTTCTTATACATGAGGTTCTTATATAAGAGAGAGAAATTCAACAAAATACACTGGATAATAACAAACTGAACAAACTATAACAACCTAACAAATCCTAACAATAATTTGAAATTTAAATTATACAATTCAACACTCTCCCTCAAGTTGGTGCAAGAATATCAGTCATGCCCAACTTGCCAATTGCTTCTTCAAACACTCTTCCAGGAATGACTTTGATCAACAATAGATTCAAGAGGTGTTTCAGGATAATCCACGTACTTCAATTATGTGAGGTAGAAAGAAAATTGAAATACGAGAAGTGATTCGGAACAATAACATGTTCATGTTAATAAATTTCAGGGATGGTCTATGAAGATTCAGAACAATACAATTGACTTCACATCAATGACCTTCAAATAGAATAGGTGCATGGAGAATTGAGATACGAGAATGAATTCGGAACAATCACATGTTCATGTCAATAGACTTCGGGGTTGGTCTGTGAAAGACTCAGAACAATGTAACGAGCTTCACATTAATGACCTTCAAATGGATACGAGAAAGATTCAAAATGGAACCAAAATCGCAAAGGTTATGCGTGGCAAAAATGAAATTTATGATAATAGTAATCATAATTTGTAAATGAATCGGAGAAGGTGAAAGCTGAGGAGATATATAGTTGGGTATAAGTGGAATACATTGAAGATAAGATAAAAAAGACAGAAAAAGATGTACTTTTGGGGAATGTTAAGAAGAAACACTCTGAAAAAATAAGACAGCGAAAAAAAAAAATTTCATGGAGGATAGATAACACGACTCTCATTCATGGAAGAATCATGACTCTCATTCATGGAGGAAACCATGACTCTGATATTATGTTAAAAAGTAGATACTGATAAATTGGAATAATAATTCCTCTTTCATTCGTGCACTCCATTCTCTTCTATATTTTCCCTCAACATGAGGTTCTTATATAAGAGAGAGAAATTCAACAAAATATTAATGATACGGGATAATAACAAACTAAACAAACTATACCAACCTAACAAATCCTAACAATAATTTAAAATTTAAATTATACAATTCAACAAATAGGTTTAAAATAACTTACAAGAATAATAAACTATTTAATTTATGTTACAAATATTGGACGAGAGAACTTTGGATGAAGGTTAAATAAATGTGTGGTTTAATTTTTATAAACTTTATAAAGAAGTTTATCAAAAGACTAAAAATATAAATTTATAAAAGTCGTAATTTTTATATATCAAATATTAATGCATGTCATATGAAATATACTAATTTAAAATATTAAAAAGATATATTTAATGTAAAAGATATATTTAATGTGCGTGTGAGTATAATATCCTATTATTTTATTTTAATATAATATATATTTTTTTAAAAAAATATTATCACACATAAGTTTAAATCACATCCATGGAGTATTAAGCTGTTGGTAATACTCTAAGGCCATCACATACACATAGTTTTTGTTACTGACAAGTTTGGAAGAATCTTTCTTTTATTTTAATATGTATATAATTTAAATGTATTATATTAACACCTTGTCCTTCAATAATTAATTCCACAGCCATCACTAAAGTATATGCACCATTAGTCTGCCCAATATATAAGGTGTAAAACTTACTATCAATCAAGTTGTCAGTAATTGTTTTATATTTTAAGGGGTCATCGTTGGACAGCATGACATTTGGCTCTTAGAAATCTAAATACATGCACGTTAGAAATATTTCGTCTATATAAGCTACAGTAGTTTAATTTCTTGCTGTAAAAGTCCATATAAATACATGGATGTTAGAAAAGATTAAAGGTGATTTATGTAGATTCTTGGTGGAATTTCACCATAATTTCTTGCTGCAATCATTTATTATTCTCATGCTAGCTGTAAATATCGAGCCCTAAGACTATATGGAGATTATAGGCCAATTCAACTTATAGGGTAAATGTACAAGGTGCTGTAAGTGATTCTTGCTAATGGCTAGGTTGAGATTTGGTTCTTGATAATATTATATTATCATAGACTCAATTTGCCGCTATTTAGAATAGACATAGATCGACAACTATTGGATGGGATGTTAATTATTAATGAAATCGAAAAAGAAGCTAATAGGAAAATAAATGAAACCAGTTTTTGGTTTTTTTTATTATAAGTTCATTCCATCAATTAATAAGTTTTTTTTTTAAATGCTAATTGAAATAACATTTTTTAAAAATATTATTTGAAATAGAATTTTTAAAATAATAACTTTTAATTTTTTTTTATATTTTCTTCTATTTTTATTTTCGATATATTTATTTATTTTTCTTGTTATCTTTTTTTAAAAAATTATATATTATTTTTTTACTTTTTTATACTTTTAACTACTTTAATAATTATTTTTATCGAATATTTATAATTTAATAAGTTAATTTTTTAATTTTCAACTACCAATTAATTTTTCAATTTTTAATTAATTTTTTAACTTTCATCTAACTTTTTAACTAATTTTGTCAATCATAATATCAAAATAAACTTGGAAAAGTCCTATGATGCAATAAGCTAGAAATATTTGGATTTCACAAGAGAGAAAATAGGCTTCCTTTCTTTGTGACGGAGATTAATTAATTATTGGTGAATCCCTTAATTATGTAAAAGCAAATAAGGAAATTTCCTCAGGCAAAGAACTTGGAGAAAGTCTGAATGAATTTATGGAGAAACAAAAGGCTAGGCTATTACTAAAGGATATATACCTGAAGGTATTAATGCCAGCGATACATTGCAATATATAGGTGAGGCACGGAGAAGCAATATTCTGTGATTTGTGTCCTTAAAAAATATTCTAAAACTATTCGAATATAATTGTGCTGATCATGCTTAAAAGTGAATTTTCACAACAACTATAGTATAGGTAATAGGTGTCAAAATGTTTGTAATGTAAGAGATCGAGGAGCAAGATCTCCATGGGAGCGAGTTTAGCTTGCAGGACCTTCCATATGGCGTGGTGTCATGGATTTGTTGAAGAGATTGTTTTGACGGAATGAAAACAATCTCTTTAGAGATCATATCAGATTTTTTTAGAGATTATATGTGTGTGTATATATATATATATATAATTATTACTTTAATTAAATATTTATTTATAACATGTTTAATTAAAATAATTATTTTTATGAGTTTATATATAAGAAAGTAAGATGAAGAATTTGAAATTCATTATACATTTTATAAATAACAAATTTTTTGAAAAGAGGATTATATCAAGAATAATTGGGATATGATTTTATAAAGATTTTTGATATTTTTATTTCTAATACAATATTGTATGTTGTTCAATTATTGTATAACCATGGTCGGCTAAAGTCTTTAAAACTTAGATTATGATATAGTTATATCAATATATTTTAATTTCTCTTTTTAATAAAGTTCTTCAATGTTATTAAGATAATTGTATATTTCTATCGTTTTCACTTATATATTGGAAATGATCACTTTGATTATTAGTTAATTATGCATTTGTAATCATCTTCTTATAATTAACTAACATATAGAATAATATGGTTCATAAAGCTTGCATGACCAAACTCCTTTGTACAAACTTCTTTGTTATTCATCTTTAATTCTAAATTAAATTTCAAATAACCAATGTAGGATTGATTTAGGGGAAAAAGTATTCTTAGACCTTGATCATAGGTGGATAATTGAAATAAGAGGTATTAGGTAATTAATTGGTCAATAAGAGTTTTTAATTAAAATAGAAATTAAGAAAAAAATTGTAGATGTAAAATTATAATTCGAATCATTCTTATTCATACATATCTCTTTTTTATAATTGTTGTCTGTCTTTAGTTTTATTTTTTGAATACAAATACAAATAATACCTCCAACTACAAAATCATTTAATTTATGCAATTTAGATTATTTAAAAACATAATTAATCTTTAAATACAATATTCAAATTTTTGAGTCCATGGTTACTACCATATACTTATCCATCATCTACATATTTTACGCACAGCCTTGGAGATTTAGTCGCTCGATCACCTAATCAGCACATGTCCAATATAACGGTTTATTAATTTTTTAGTTTCTAAATATTTTAGAATTTTTTTTTTTAGTTTTAGTTCACGAACTTAATTTGTTAACTAGTCCAAGAAAAAATTAAGGACTGAAAACAATTTTTTTAAAATAAATTAGAGACTAAACGACAATAAATCCTTAATCTTATTAAAGCTAATTAAAATAATTTCTTTGAATACGATACTTTAAATTTGTTTTTTTTTTCTCATATTCAGAACAGTTACGGTATTTTAATCATGAAAAGCACGAGCTAATCTATACAAGCTAGTTAAAACAAAGGTCCATTGGATAAAGTTGGCGCACTTAGCAAGGAAAGCTTTTGTTTAATTAAAAGGGTTTCTTGCATAACAAACAATTATTTTAATCAACAGTGATCAGCTACAAATTAACAAATATCTATAAGAGTTTTAGAGCATGTTTCATTTCATTAGTTTTAATTTTATTTATTAATAAAATTATAAAATATTGTCTAATGCTAATTTTATTTTTAAAATGTTGCACAGAAAAAATAAGAACGGCAGCATATTGTTTTGAAGATTTTTTATAATGAATCTTTAAAAATAAAATGAAAATAGAGTGATATGTTTATAAGTATGAAAATAAGAGAAAAAAATTGATGTATTGAAGGTGTAAAATTTTTACATAGTTATTTAATTATAATCCATCTCATATATATATATATATAATAAATTTGTTAATTTTTAAAATAAATTATTTTAAAATAATTCAAATAGTAATTTATAATTGAATTACCGTGTTAAAGTGTTTTAAACCATTAAACATTAATATTTTAGTTGGAGTTCTCATTTCAAAACAGGCTGGTGAGAGAGTTTTAATATATCATATTATTGTTCTAAACAGTAAAATAAATTAATTCATAAATGAGTTGCGTCTTTAATATCTAAATGAGAGACTGAGATTGGGAATGACATTTAACTAGTAAATCTTTTTTTATTTTTATTTTATGAAACTAGCAAATCTATTGTTGTAGATTAATTTGATTTTTTTTTTAAAAATGAAATGAAATTAATTTGACTTAATTTATTTTTCATTTTTAAATTGAATCAAATTAATATTATACAGTTATATTTGTTTTTAGGTGTCGATTTATATGATTTAGCAATTGATAAATACAATACAACTTTATATTGCGAGAGTAGATGGCTGGCTATCTGAACTAACTAACCCATAATTTTCTCTCTAATAAAAGATATAATGTTACCTTTTAATGTTTATTAAAAAATACCATTTAATATTAAACTTTTATATTATCATTAGATGGTTGATTTAAGTAGTATATGTTTGATTTGTTTTCAACAAGTTATCAGGCTTGAATCCGTGTATGGAAAAAAATAGAATATTATATTGTAACAAATTCTATTATGTTGTTAATGATTTTGCTTGAACAAAATGGTCTCTTGCAAAAAAAAATGTGCTCTAAGTAAAAAATAATAATCTTACTTTCACATACCATAGATATTACCAGCAAAACTAGTAGGTGTAGGTCTTCTTTAATAAACACAAAATACAAATTAATTTATGTACAAAAAATGATGCAAATTAATTTCTCTTTTGAAATATACTAAGAGAACATTAGAAAAACTATGAGTAAAATTTAACACGCTGATTTTATGCTGTGAATATTTTACCAAAATATTGTGTATGATGTGTCTCCCTTTATAGACATTGAATAAAATCTATAAGTACAATTAACGACTAATGTCAGGAAAACAAAATGAAATTAAATGCCGGGGGACGCAAATATTAAAAATAACTAATAAGCACCTTTTGATTTTGTCTAGCATAACGTGTGAAGAAGCAGAAGATATATATGCACGTTTGTAATGTTTTGAAATATAGGCAATGATCTTCAGAACCAGCTCTCCCATTAAAATCGTTTCGTCCCACTCAGGTAAAATAGGTCATTGGCCGACCACATTATGAAATTCTATTTGTAGATAGGTAAAGTGATTCTGTTCTGATTTTATAAATATGGATGTCTAGCTGAATAATTAGTATATTAATCTTGTATCAATAACTCTCTTTAAGGTGTTCATAGAAGAAATATCTAGGACTAAGCATATCATCGTGCACTTTAATATCGATGCGACGTTTAGCCAATGGGCGTGGTGTGTGTCTACATTGACCGCATATAATAGAATTGAGAGAGAATGAATATACCTATGAACATACCTCTTATTTATAAGGGTGTTACCTTTAGTTTAATTACTGTCATCTTGTGACTAGATAAGATATAACCTCTTGATTAGATAAGATATAATCACTGATTGTTGGGATTAGGATATTTGTTTGTTGGGATCTCCTTCAATGGTTGTTCTGCACGTTGTTGAAATCTCCTAATTTATTGTTGAGATTCTGAGCTAATGGACCCTTAATGGGACATTTTATTAGGCCTATATATTGGGTCCGTAACAGTTGCCCCCAGCCCGATTGTCGAGGCTTCTAGGCAGTCGGGGTGTATTAGTTGACACAATCCCGTCTTCCAACTCTGACGGGTTCTGATTTGCGCGCACCATTTCCCCAATTGGCTTGTCGATTTGCTTCTTTTCTTGACATTGATTGATTTATATGATCATCTTTAGTAAGGATGGTTGATCCCGATTTTTCGTATATGCTGTGTTGTTTCTTTATTTCTGTCATGTAACAGTTGTTGTCCCTCAGCCCGGTAATCTGGTAGTCCGGGTTGCCGGGGTGTATACTATATTGAACTTTGAATTCTGACCGTGAATTGTCATTCCTTCTTGTGATTGTCAAACATCCGGGTTTCAGGGTTTATCTGTTTTAACGATACGTTTTCCCCTAACTCGGATTATTATGAAAATAGCCACACACCTTTTGATTTTTGATAAATGAACTCAAAACACTTTTAGAGTTCTCTTCAATGAAATCAGACACAATTCTGAAATTCATTTTCACATTAACATATGAACTCTAACACTTTTAGAGTTCTATTCAATGATTTCGTCAAAGTCAGAAATATCTTACGTAGAATCTGTTTGAATATTCATCTGGTATTAAAACTCATGTATTATATTATGCGAAAGTTTTATCTAAATCTCCGTATTACATTCCAACACATGCTACCGGAATTCAATCCAGACCAAGGGAAATCTGTCACATGTTCAAACTCAGTTTTTAACCAAGACTTTAAACATTTCAACCTGATCAGGGTCAACATGACGGTTCACCTCCTTAGCCTAGAATACAATTTTGATGCATCATACACATGAAGGTTTATTTTTATACCCCCATTTTATCTAAATCCGGATTTAAGTATCTCGGTTTCAGATTTTTAATTAGACTTTGCCTAAGTTTTATTAGCTGAAGGTTTTAACCCGTTCAGGTTTTACCCTTAAGCAACCACTTCTTAAGTTTTTAACCTTTTCTTGGGCTTTACCCTCAAGATATCTTACAACTTGAGTTTTAACCCGGTTCGAATTTCGGAAGCGTCCTCCTTTACTCTTCGAACCCGACCCCGATTTCAAATTTCGGAAGCATTCTCCCTTACTCTTCGAACCCGGCTTCTTTTTTGCACTTCTTAACTGACTTTGTTGCCGCTTGAGGCATTTTCTTGCCATTTGATTTGTGAACCATTTTTATCCTAGAGTGTCGGTCTTTATTTAATATACCACTTATATCTCGGAGGACAGGTACAACGTTTTTATCCCGTAGGACCGGTATAATATTTATATCCCGTAGGATTGGTACAACATTTAGTTCCTGGAGGACCGGTACAACATTTATATCCCGAAGGACCGGTACAACATTTTGACTTCTTTCGTCGAAGTTTTATGGTTACGAAGACCAGTTTTACCTCTTTGAAGGACCTTTTAATTTGGGCCCCAATAAAGACAAAAATGTTTTATTTATTTGTAAACTTGCTATAAAATGACTCATGATCTCAATAAAGGAGAAACAACATTGTTGCCAAATTACAGCTTACTAATCCTAATTAAAGGAAATTTGTCGAAACCACTGCTTATTGATCCTAACAAAGGAAAAACATTACTCACTGAAACACGGCTTCTTGATCCTAGCTTATTCTTCGAACCCAGCTTCTTTCTTGGCTATGACCCCATTGTTGCTCTTTGCCCCTTGGAGGCAGGCTTCTTCTTCTGGGACTTCTTCTTTCTTTCTCTTTGTCGACCGCATTGGCAATTTCCATTTGTTCTAGCTCTAGGTACTTTTTTGATCGAGTCCTAAACTCCATTAGAGATTTCACTAGATCTTTGTAGATTGACTTTGCCAGCCAGGATGACCCATCCAACCCAGCGGCGATGAGGTGCACATGCACTTCTTCTTCCAACCCTTGCATCTATAAGGCAACTTCCTTGAAACGATCCAAAGAACTCTGGAGCGTCTCACCAGGTTGTTGTCTTATCTTCCCAAGTGCGAATTCGAACTTGGGTTGTTTCTTACTAGTGGCAAAGTTCAACAGAAACTTCTGCCCGAAATCTTCAAAATTGCGGATTGACCGTAGTGGTAGTGTATGAAACCAAGTCTGCGCAGCCCCAGATAAAGTTGTAGTGAAAATTCGAGAAATAATGGGCTCTAAGTATGGAGCGTTGACAATTTCATTAGTGAAGAGACTGTTGTTATGCTACCCCTTATTGTATTTCCTCCTGTAAACTTCCCCATCGACTCTTGGGCGAGGTGCAACTTCTCTAGTCGGACCCGCTACATCTCGGTCTTCCTCCACAATCAGGTTCCGAACCATTACTACAGGTTCCTGAATGTCGCATTTCCAATGTCGATTTGGATTGGGTTTTCATCTCGAGACTGGGCTGGACCTCCAACATTCGTTCGAGATGAACCCCCAGTCTCCATCTGATTGACTGGTCCTCCAAAATTAGCACGAGCCACACTTGTGTTGCCTCTTTGGTCTGCATGCCAACTTTGTTGTCCTCGATTCTCATTATGAGTCGAGTTCTCCATGCTCCTGAAGTGTTGTTCTATAAGCCGGATACGCTGCTTTTCTTCACGCCTTCATACAACACTACCCTCCTCCATCTGTAGTTCTAGGTTTCTGATATCTTCCTACCTTTGCAAGGCGTATCTCCTTTCCATCTCGTCCATCTGGGCTAGAATTGAATTGAGAATGTTGCTCATGAGACGTTTGTTGGGTTCTTTAACCATTTGAACTTGGTTTAGGCGATGAGCATCTACCTGATTGGGTGGGACTGTCCGTGTCGCTAGAGCAAGAGTGGAGGCTGCATCTTAAACCTCTTCACTTATATGGACAACGTCATAGTCCACCGGTAGGGGTGGTGCCATGTTCTGATCTAGAAGAGGTAGTGGATTCACCTCCTCCAAAACAGGGTTTGACAACAAATCCCTCCTTACACCCGCATCAGAACGTGGGTGTGCAGTCTGATTATTGCTTCTCGTGTTTATCATCGGGAAAGTGGGATTTGAAATTTAACGTCCCCACAGACGGTGCCAATTGTTCTATTTTTCTAAACAGAGTGTCTAGCTGAATAGCTAGTATGTTAATCTTGGATCAATAACTCTCTCCAAGGTATCTATGGAAGAAATACCCAGGACTAAGCAGATTACCGTGCACTTTGATACCGATGCGATGTTTAGCCAATGGGCGTGATGTGTGTACAAAGTGACCACATATAATAGAGTCGAGAGATAATGAATATACTTGTGAGCGTACCTCTTATTTATAAGGGTGTTGCCTCTAGTTTAATTGATATCATCTTATAACTAAATAAGGTATAACCTCTTGATTAGATAAGATATAATCTTTGATTGTTGGGATTAGGATATTTGTTTGTTGGGATTTCCTTCGATAACTGTTCTGCACGTTGTTGAGATCTCCTCATTTATTGTTTAGATTCTAAGCTAATGAACCCTTAATGAGACATTTTATTAGACTCATATATTGGATCCGTAACAAATCCAATTCCAACGAACCAAAATAGTTAAAACTTAAAAGCATGCAAGCTTCTTCCCACATTTGAAAATCTACTCATAAAGAAAGAAAAAAAAACACTCAACTATATATATTGCGGTGTCATGAGTTATTTCTATGTTTTTATTATAATGCGTGTGATTAACTTATACTCATCAACTTACTTTCAATGAAATATTATCATATAATTAACATTCTACTAATTAGTTTATTAATTGACGGATGATGAGTGTGAACACACGATCAATTGGGGTTTATATCCCAATATGCTAAAGTATATGATAGTTAAATTACAAAGTCTTCATTTGACATGTGATGAAAGACAGAGTTAAATTACAAAGTCAAGTCTTGATATTGGACATGTGATGAAAAAATGACGGATCGATAAAAAGTGTAAACTATAAAGAGACTGTGAAAATTATTGAGTGTGAATTAATTAATATGAGATTTATGGAGTTTAATAAATTATTGAAAATTTGAGTTTTAGTTTAGGTGTGTAGCTGTGCATGCTGTTAAATACTTAAAATATTTTTTTTCTATAATTATCTTAGTAGACTGTAGTAAAATTATTTTAAGTAAAAAAAATCTATCATTTGAAAAAAGAGAGTGTTAAAAGAGAGTACTCTTAATTAAATAGTAATGATATTATAAATAATAATTATTTAACAAAAATATTTATTGGATAAAGTATAAAATGTAGAAAAAAGATTATGTTTGATAAAAATAAAAATTTGTTAAATATTATTTTATTTTAATTTTAAATTTTAATAATTTAAATCATTCCTGAATTTATTCAATTAAGTAATTTTGCAAGGGGGTAGTACATAGATTAACCAAAACCATGATTGTAATGGTGTTAATTGGTCCTCTTCCCCCTAGCTATAAGTGGAATTTGAACACTAAGTTCCAATCCAAGGAGACAATGAATGGAGGGTGTGGATAGTTGTAAAAGGAATTCCAATATTTATTTTAGTAATGCTCCAACATAGGAGTGTTGTATGCCTGAGAGTATTAATTAGTTGTTCTCGTCTCTTGTTGTCTTTGTCCTATTGTAGGGAGAGTGGGAGACGCAATTTGCACAGTTTAAATATATATATATATATATATATATATATATATATATATATATTAGTTCGACATCCTATACTATACCTATATTTAATAAGAGTATATAAATAGTTTATGAAAATAACATATATAAAAGAATTTTTATACTATTATTTAATTATAAATTGTCAGGATAAATTTATTATTTTTTATAATAATTGTTTACAAGTCTTATTAGTGATACTTTCTAAATAATGGTGATAATTGTTTTTTCCTTATTTTCTTTCGAACTAATATCGTTTGAGAAAAAAAGTTAGATATCAAGTGTGAAATGCCTTTAGAGATTCAAATCTCTATTTGTTATGATTTGGGAAATTAACTATTTTTATTAGACATAAAACTTGGTTGATATAGTGGTGATAATTTTAAAAGGATGAGAATATTAGAAGGTTATATATATAATGGGAATAATGGATTCATTGCTGCAAAAGATATTTATTTAGAAGAAAGA
>PYAF01002695.1:436103-446122 GCA_007407185.1 Glycine tomentella | reverse complement strand
TAATGGCTAAGAAATGGGGAAAACCAAGTGTGTTTAGAACTGACAGAGACCCCATGTTTGGGAGTGGTTTGGTTATGGTTGAGGGCAACGATTGGGTTCGTCACAGGCACATTGTTGCCCCAGCGTTCAATCCAATTAACTTGAAGGTATAATATCTCTCACTCCCTTTCTCTCTTAAGTTTCATTTGTACCTCATAAACCTAAAACCTCAACCATGAAATTTTGAATGGCTTCGAAATATCCATGTGGAGTATCATGTCATAATTTGAAGAGTGCCACGTAATTGTATAAAGGAAAATATATGTTGTGGACCATTTCCTATTGTTTTACACTTCTGCTACATACAGTTAATATGCTTTTCACGTGTTAGGTAAAAGAGGAATTCGAACCCCTTTAAACGTTTAACTTTCTACTAACTCCATGAACACAACATAATTAATATATATATATATATATATATATATATATATATAAATAACCAATTATCATACAGGAAACTACTACGAAATTATAATGCATGGCTCACCAAACAAATTTAATTAATATTCTATTTTCTTTTCTTGATGTCAAAATATTGGCCATAAGCATATATTCTGATAATTAGTTGTCTGCATTTATCTACAGGACATGGCAAACATGATGGTTGATTCCACGAATCAAATGATAGAAAGATGTTTTAGCCAAATAAACTCTGGCAACTCCGAAATCGACATCGAAAGAGAGATTATAGCAACCGCTGGAGAGATCATAGCAAGAACAAGTTTTGGCATGAAAGATGACAATGCAAGAGATGTTTTCGACAAATTACGTGCCTTGCAAATGACTCTCTTTAAGACTAATCGTTACGTAGGTGTTCCCTTTGGAAAATATTTCAATGTCAAGAAAACCTTAGAGGCCAAGAAACTTGGGAAAGAAATCGATGAGCTCTTGTTGTCGATCATAGAAACTCGGAAGAATTCACCGAAGAAAAATTCTCAACAAGATTTGTTAGGTTTATTGCTTCAAGAAAATAATAATCAGGTTGCTGGCCGGTCAGGGAAGACATTATCAACACGAGAAGTGGTTGATGAATGCAAAACCTTCTTCTTTGGGGGCCATGAAACCACAGCACTTGCCATCACATGGACTTTGTTGCTTCTAGCCATTCATGAAGATTGGCAAAACCAGTTGAGAGATGAGATACGACAAGTGGTGGGGAACACCGAAGAACTTGATATTTCCATACTTGCTGGTTTAGAAAAGGTAAGTTAATTGTTGACATATATATAAATTATATAATATGCTACGGTAATGTTACAGTATCATCTAATGAAGCTAACCATAGAAAACGATAATAAAAATAAATAAATACATGTGGCCATTTTATTGATGAAGTTCACTATATACAATATGCTGGTTTAAATACAATTTTTATTTAATTGATAAAAAAATATTGTAAGATTATTCCATGGCCATTTTAATTATTTATCTGTGGTAGGGTTGAATCAAAATATGGCACCTAAGTATTTTCATCTTATATTACGATTAATTTCTCAATTTATATATATATATATATATATAAAGTATAAACAATATGCAATTCTTTTTTTGTATAAAAGAAGAAATTGTATTTATATGATAAGGGACAGGGAAAAAATGTAGGACAAGATCATTCAAGTGATATTGAAAGATAGAAAAATATTATAAATAATATATAATTAAATTAAAGCTCGTGGCAGCTGAAACATCAAACATGTATTTATTTTTTATATTTCTTTTCTTTTGTTGGATACACGGGGGTGCTAGAAATTAAGAAAACGGCTATATGTAACAGGCAACATGTGTAACTCCCTATGCCCTGGGGCTAATCATATCCCACTGCGCATGAGATACCCACAAAACACGACTTAATTTCATAGAACAAAAAAATGTCACTTTCTTTCCAACTTCATTTAGTTTACAAATAAATCGTCAGCTTTTCCTACCCTGACGTGGCGTAATCTTTATAATTGGCACTTGATTGCAACATTGACTTTAGATATATGTAGGGGACTCTCTCCCTTGCTTTTCCTTATAAGTTATAACTAATTGATTAAAATCAGCACATGTTCATTAATATCCACAGAACCCCAGAATATTTATATAGACGACAAAATTTAACCAAAAAAAAACAAAAAAGAAGAAGAAAATGTACACGTTTTTGCATTTCACTAGGATTAATTGAAATGACTTTTTTTCTTCAATTTATTTTAATGCACGAGTTGATGTTTCTCCCTAAATTAAATTATGATCTGACGCGTAAATAAATGTCTTGACCACACTTGCAGATGAAAAGGGTCATGAATGAAGTTCTAAGACTATACCCACCAGCGCCAAATGTTCAAAGGCAAGCAAGAGAAGACATTAAAGTTGATGATATAACAGTGCCTAGTGGAACCAACTTGTGGATCGATGTGGTAGCTATGCACCATGACCCCGAAGTATGGGGAAACGATGCAAATGAGTTCAGACCAGAGAGGTTCATGGATGATGTGAATGGTGGGTGCAACCACAAGATGGGGTACTTGCCCTTTGGGTTTGGAGGGAGAATGTGTGTTGGTAGGAACTTGACCTTTATGGAGTACAAGATTGTATTGACCTTGCTTCTCTCTAAGTTTAGGTTTAAGCTTTCACCAGGTTACCATCATTCACCATCTATCATGCTCTCCCTAAGGCCAAGTCGTGGACTTCCACTCATAGTTCAGCCCCTTTAGAGTTTAGACCCTCAACTCAATTTTACAAAGTAGACATGTAGACTTTCTCTTAGTCAAGCTCACCCAGTCGTAAAATAATTGTAGTTAATTTACAAGAATCGGCATTAATTCCCAAACTGGGCACTTTTGTTGGTTCTTGATGATCCAAACTTGTGGATAATTGATGCCTTTGTTTTGCTTGGATTGTAAATGATGGAAATATCTTTAATAAGATATATCTATATATAATTGATCCTATGCGCTTGTGATTTGTCTATGGATATCTGTGTATATGAGAACCTAGCCATGAGGATAAAATATCGATCCGTACATTTATCAAGCTTTATATATAAAGGAAAAGGGTACAGAGAAAATAAAGATAAAACTATATATAGTAAGCACGTGAAATAGTTTCTAATTCCTGCAGTAAGAAAAATGTAAATTATGTAAATTATACCACTTTAAAAATTACATATAATTATCTAATATTTTTATATTACATCCTCCTAGATTCCTAATGTACCTTACCAGATAAAAACACTTATTTTAAATACTTGCTTAATGGTAGTTAAAATTTATCGGAAAGTGTTAGCATTGTTAGTCAAATAACGTTGACCGATGACAAATAAACAAAATTTGTAAGTTTTTAAAAATTGAAGATAAAATACGTTACAATATTTTGTTAGAGATAAAATTATCAAATATTAAAAGTTAAAAATAAAAAATGTAATTAAACCGCTATTTTTAAATATACGTTTTAAAGAAATTTAGAATTCAAACTGATTTCTCAGATTATTTTTAATTATGTAACTTCAACTAGTTATTATTCATTTCTAATTGGTATGGCAAATGTTTCACTTTCAAAGTAATGAGAATAATAATTCTCAATTGAACTCGTGGACTCAGCCCAATAATAATAGTAATAATAATAATAATGTTCAAAACGAATCAAACTTCACTTTTTGTTATTTATCCATGCATCATTGGTTTAATTGAGAAAGAATATATATATATATATATATATATATATATATATATATATATAACTACAATACAAAATATATTGTCAATTATTTAATGTTAAAACATTGTATATGTTAATATTATAGAGAGAAATCAAAATAACCATTATATACATGTTACACACAAAAAATCCATCTTTAATAATTTTATGAAAAAAATGTATTTTTGTATCGATTAAATTATTAACTTATAATTATAAATTATCTTGATTGGTTATATTAAATCTTATCAAAATTAAAATATATATATAATAAAAAATTATTTTCATATATAAGAAAAATAATTTTAACATACATAGTAAAGATTAAATCACAAATTATACTTTTTAAGAAGGGATATATTCGCAATTTATTTTTGACATGGTAATATAACAATCGTGAGGAGTTGCAATGATATGATATTGACATTTGACAACGTAACTACGAATGCATTTTCTATAGTGGCACGTCGAGTCGGATCTATCATCACGACAAACTGATAAAGGCACATGATCTGCAATGCCATATATGCCTATATAACACTTTTTCTGAATAAAAAAGTAGAGGCTCTTATTAGAGGATATAATTCATGTATCAAAATAAGGGGATATAGTTCCCTCCCCCCTCCTCTCTCTTTCTCACTCACAAACACATACACACGCACACACTCATTATTAATAATTTTTAATATTGAATGAGAACCTTCTATTAAAAAATTATATATCCATCATAATCACCAAATTAAAGTAGCCTTCTCAACACACATTATCAGAAATTAAAATTAAATTAGGCTTACTAATGAAACAATTTGGTCGGGTGCTAAGATATACATCTTTATAATATTCATTAAATTAAAAGACTATGTCCAAATTCATCAATCCTACAATAAATTTTATTTAGTACTCATATTATATATATATATATATATATATATATATATATATATATATATATATCAGATTCGACATCAATACTTTGTTTAAGCAAAATATTTTAATCTACCATATCTTATATAAACTAGTAAAACAAAAGGTTATTTCAAATTTTAGTTATAGAATATAAATAGATAAATATCCATGTTTCTCTCAACAACAAAAAAACATACACCATGCACGTACAGTTAAGGGGTAGATTAATTAGTATCTATAACACAATTATTTTTTAGTAGTTTACTAATTACTGGATCTATATCTATTTTGATGGATAAGAACTTAACACATTGTCACATTGTAGGTCAATTTTATGATCATTATCTATTAATTGAGTTAAAGGCACAGTTGTTCAAGGACGACTATATATATCTTATAATTAAGCAGTTTCTCACCGTTTTATGCTTCACACATCTTATTTTCTTGTTTCGAATAAACTGTGTGGTTAGTTAAATGTCCATCCTTGCTGACCTAATTTCAATTGTCTGTATATAGACTCTTCCCACTCTCACTTTTAGGATTTAGCTTGTTATCGTTTTTTTTTTTTTTTATCAGGCAGAAAGCTATAGAAAAAGGAAAAAAGAAGCTTGTTATCGTTTTAAGTGGAGGTTTAAAAGTGATTTTATATTTAATTATAGCATTTTTTTCTTTTAAATTTTTTTGACTTTGAAGTATGGATATCTCATTTTATATCATACTGAAATTTGACTCAATCATGAAAGAAGAATTTAATTAACAGCAAAGATTAAACTCATATTATGATGTCAAGAATAACTAAATATTAATATATTAGTGAGAATCTATAAATAACTTTATATCTTTTAAAAAGTGAACAATAATTATATGTGGAACTTTTTTTTTTTTTTTTTAACTATGCCCCGCCCACAGAAGAAAAAGAGTATATATAAAACAAGATTCACGCATGCATAATCAATAAGACCACATGAAGTCTTCTGATTTCCGTGTTGAAAGCTCATATCGCCTATATGTAGAATTGGTCAATCTCATTCTTAAGTGGAACTTGATCCAATCCACACACACACACAAAAAAAAATGAAAAATAACTCCATGCTGTGTGTGGGTGTGTTTTGTCCTTGTCAACGTGTATTTATTTGGAGCATGAAAAATGAAGAGAAAGGAATAAAGAACTACATGGGAATGAGGATGGCAAGGGAACACCAATTTTGATACGCTAATATTGTATAATGTTTAATTTAAGTTTTTGTACCTTGGATACTCAAAAGTATGAAAACCCAAATGTCATTTTCAAAGGCTCGATAAAATTGACGTGCACTATCTTATTTTTTCTTATGAAAAGAAAAGAAAGGACAAGTACACATGAATATTGACGCGGGAGCTTCAATATGTAATTTGGCTAAGGGGCACTCAAGTATTTCCGATAGCCATTTTGACAACGGTTAATTATTAGATTTGCTTCACGTCTGAGTTGTTGAATGGAAAATAATAGGCTTACACCTATTTTAGGTTTATGGGAGTGAAAAGAAGAGGGAGAAAAACTTACACCTATATAATGAAAAAGAAAAAAGATAGAGATAAAAATAAAATAGAATGAAAAATGAGATGAAAGAAAAAGTGTGTATGCCATTGAATTTCTTTTCATCCTTCAAGATCTTAATTATGTATCAAAAACATAAATCCTTCAATATCTTAATTTGCATTTGTTGGCACTAGGCAGAGTTCTTTTATGTTCTTGCTCACGTTTGGTGATAGTAGAGACAAAAGTTAAAAAGGGGAAGACAAGAGATTTGGAGAAAATTTTAACCTACATGAAATATATAACAGAAAATGGCACCAAGAATAATGGATATTGCAAAATCAACTTATATAGCTTAAACCAAGTTGAACGGTTTGTTTCATTGGCTAGCTAATAAAGATTACGTAGGTAGATCAACATTCATTTTTACTTGTTTACTAGTAGTTTTTAGTATTTAGTAGCTACGAGCCAGAGTTTAAATTTAATGGGTTGTGTGTATAGTGTATTAGTTCAGTAGGAGCTTTGCTTTTAAGAAAAATAGAAAATAAATGAGGTAAAAAAGATATTAAAAAGTAAATGAATATTAATTAATAATCACTCTTGTTATTGTTTTTATTCTTGCTTGACGTTAGTCGAACAAAAGACTATTTTAATCTTAATCGTCGTTATTCAATATATTTCCAAGAACCTTTGTTATTCACGTTTTAAAAGGAAAAATACATTCCAAGAACAACTTTTATCTTTCGTATAAAAACTGAGTTTAAACCCTAGAAATTGAATGCATGTCTTAAATAACTAATGGGTGAATGCATTTTCTAAAAAAATCACCAAATCTAAGCACGTTCACAGTTTAATTTAGGTATAAAATGAAAAATCACTAGGAAGCCATAAGGTGATTGGGAGGAGGAATATAAGAGTTGATTTATAAGAAAATCATGGATTTGAATATCCTCATTAACATAACATACCAAATAAAAATCACTAATAAATTTTGGAATTATAAATATTATTCATGTAACATCATCTTCCTATTATATTTTATAATATCAATTTTTTCTTTATATTTTGTCCTATAATCTTTCTTATTAGTTGTTATTCTAATTTCTCTGATAATGGTAACAAAAAAAGTTGTACAATGTTATCGTACAAAAAAAAAAACTAATTTTTTTCTACAAAATGCATTAATTGCAACTCCGAAAACACTACGCTAAAAGCACTTTTGATGCGATAGTATTTGTTAAAATAACATTTCTAAATATCAAAGGACAATATAAGTCAATTTTAAACGATTTGAATTCACGTTACCTGGAGCAAAACTGTCGATATAACATACGGATGCATCCTCTCCTCTCACTCTCTAGTTTTTTTTTTTTTTTTTTGAAACAGCTCTCACTCAATAGTTTTATATTAACATAAGTATTTAAATTTAATTTTAAGTAACTTAAATTAAAAATTCAATTAATTTTGAATCTAGTAGAACGGATGTGTCCCCCACAACATAATAAACTAGGACTTTAATTCTTTTTAGAAGAAATACTTATATTCCTGAAATACCTCTAATAAGATTACTTCTAATATGTTTGATCCCTCAAATTTGGATTATTTTGTTTTGATCTCCAAAATTTAAATTTGTTTTTTTAGTCTTTCAATTTTGAAAAATACTCTTTAATCTATTTCCATAAAAATTAATTAAACATACCATTTACCCAAATCAATTTGAGATTTTCTTTTTTAACTAATAATAGTTCATACAAGTGATAGTGACTTGTGTCTTTAATCAAGTGGTCTAGAATTCAAATCTTGATTAATCCTTTGATATGAAATAAATAAATAATGTTGGAGAAATATATTCACCTTGTGTACATTCACTATTTTCGATGAAGATTAATCACTGATTTCGACGACGAAAATTACTTCATACCAATATTATGGTCAGCAAAAAAAATTGAGATTTTTTTTTATTTATGAAGATGGACTAAAATGAATATTTTTTGAAACTCAAACTGAAAAAATAAATTTAAATTCGAGAAACCAAACATAAAAGTGACCAGATTTAAGAGACAAAAAAAAAGAATTAAAAAGAAAAAGGAAACTGAAACCAACTTAATTCTGTAATTACTAATGTCAAAGGGGATTAGCATCCCTTGATGTATGTTCCACACCCAAGGATTATCAGGCACTTGAATGCAGCGAGGTTATCCATAGGACCATATACAACAGAATGACAAAATGTCTAGAAAAGCCATATTTTTTTTCTTGTTTTATTTTTTGCATAGGAGGTGTATCATGTATGCAAGCACCTGGATAATGAGGGGATAAAGGTAGCTTGGTAAAGAATTGAAACTTCAACATCAACATCATACCCTAAGTCTTCCAACTTAGGCTGATGCAACTGCCAATTGAGCAGGGACCTTGTTGGAGTAAAATGGTCAATTTAATGTTGCATGAATTGTTGTCATAGCTACAAATAACCAAGGAAAAGTACACAGCTCCTTTGCATCAACAGCTTCACAATGGGAAGAGCCTAGAATGGGGGCAAGCTTGGGGGGAAACGCACAAGCATCCATTCTCTCTCATTTGCAGCAAAATGAGTCCATCCAATTTCCTCTAGCAAAGAGAGCTTTAGTTCATAGAATTTCTTCTTGGAAGGCTCGGCATCATCTTGAATAATGTCACTGAGTACCTGAATCCGAGGGTAGCAAAGGTTCACATAAGATTAGATTAGTATAATTTATTGGATCCATCTAATCAATACCCTAACGACACTAGTTATGGAGCATTAAATAAATCTTTTTAAATGCTTCTAATTGCCTAAAGATTAGTTTAGTTTGAGACAGCACTTGTTTCAACAAGAGGACTTTTGGGGATAGGTGAATAGAGGCTAGAGAATCCTATATGATGAGGAGAAAGGGAACTAAAGATTTTGTTAAATTAGGAATTAATAAGAGGGACATCCATGGCAGCAACTAATACAAGACTTAACGAAAATACCTTCAGTGCTGTCCCAAGCCTTTGATTACGCCTCTCGTTTGTCACCAAGAGGATTCCATATTTTGTGCACTTGACATCAACCCATTTCTTCAGTTCATTGAAGTTCTCTAAAAACAAGTCTGGATGAACACCATCATCGTTGGATTGCTCATCAGTTTTCTCCACATCTTGTTTTGCAACTTCTGTTGCAGCTGAAGCCAATGACTTATCTACCTCCTTTGAGAATATACAAGTCAAGTATGCCAACTTATATTTGATAAACAATAACTAAATGCCACTACTATCATAATGGAAATCTTTTGACTTATTCTATCACAGTAACACCATACCAAATAAACTCTTCCAAATTCTACATAACACAAGCAGGCAAAATCATGAAAATTGCAGTTTTACAAAATCTGACACAAGTCTAAACTCAAAAAAGTGTAACATTTATTATGCCACATAACATGATATCCAAGGTTTGAGCCAATGAGAAGGGGGGGGGGGGGGGAATATTTCTCCATGCGTACAAGGATATTTCCTAATTTTGGTGTAACTGAGAAATATATTTATAAGATCAAACGTTGATTTTATTAGAATCGAGAATTGATTGGGCTCAACACAATCCTGAAAGCTAACTCAGAGTACTTTAACCATATACCTAGACAATATGGAATCTTAACACACCCTCTTTATGCCCAGGATTAGACATAAGGAGCATGAAGTTCGTATGCTACAATGCATGTTAGAGTTGGGAATGGTCTAGGTCTAACTAAACCTCAAAAGCTAGATCACAAGGTGGATTGCTTAGATCATCAATTACTTTGGCTATTTACCTAGCCAGTGAGGGATCATAACAGATTTTTAGCAGCTACTAGATTAAACAAAATTTCAAGATAGCCTAACATGG
>PYAF01002695.1:415186-436003 GCA_007407185.1 Glycine tomentella | reverse complement strand
TAAGGAGCATGAAGTTCGTATGCTACAATGCATGTTAGAGTTGGGAATGGTCTAGGTCTAACTAAACCTCAAAAGCTAGATCACAAGGTGGATTGCTTAGATCATCAATTACTTTGGCTATTTACCTAGCCAGTGAGGGATCATAACAGATTTTTAGCAGCTACTAGATTAAACAAAATTTCAAGATAGCCTAACATGGGCAAGTGGAGCAGGCTGAACATATTTTTCAATGGACAAAACTGAGATCAAGTTCCTTATCTTTTGCATCAAGTTCTCTTATCAAATAATGGCATGTGGATGTTCTTTCTAATATTAAATAACCTGCATTAAAATCCGTGTTGCAGATTTTTAAAAGAACATTCAAGTGTCATTATTTGATGGAGAACATGATGGCAAGGATATAAAGAACTTGATCTATGTTTGGGCCTTTTCAATATCATCTACAATCATTGCTTTAAAGAACACAAAAGCTCTAACCTTTAAAGACTCAATTTCTGCCAGTGCAAGCCCCTTTTGGTAAAGTGCCTCTGCCAACTGATCGCAGGCTGATTCCATCTTTTTCTTGATTTTCTACAGTGGGGTTAAAATATCATTGATTGGCAACAAATTGCAAATTGAAAATCCACCATGTAAGTCGTAATGTAGTACCAAAATTCATTGTCTAGTGGAAAGAATTTCCAATAAATTTAGTTGACAACAATTGATTTAACACTTTATACACTATCAGGGTATAAATATGTTTGTTTACACTATCATGTCATCATTTTCAGACAAACTACTACAGAAGCAGCTTCTGTAATAATAAACTTTCAAGTAACAAAATCACAGTTAATCATGTAAGGTTGAAAAATGTTCTGAACAAATAACCTCACATGCCATGTCAAATTGTCAATGGCAGAGATAACTATAAAAGCAAAGGGAACATGGATAAGCACCTCTGCTTCCTCATCTTCTGGATCATTTTTTAGTGCAAAAAATTTTGCCAACTCTTCTCTATCAATACTGTCAATAACCTCATTTGCTGCATCAATTACCTGCAAAGTATATGCATAATGCCCCAGAATCAGCCTTTTTATATCATTCACACACTGCTAAATTGAACAATTTTTTATCAACACTAAATGTCGTCAATACAACCATTGTGTACCTCTTCATCATGATGGAATTTGTCTTTGATACTACTCCTAGAAACTAAACCTTCCAAAATCTTTGCAAGCAATGGAGTGTACTTTGGATATTCAATCTGCAAGGAAACATCAATTCTGCAATTAGTTAATTTTAAGTTTTAACCTAAAATATAGAGAATAAACAGCTGAATACAGATTTGAATAAAAACAAACCAATATTTTTTTTTATTGACAAATGCTAATTGTTAGTTTTTGTTAGTTTTATATATATATATATATATATATATATATATATATATATATATATATATATATATATATATATATATAAAGTCTAGCAAAAGAAGATCAAAATCAAATCAATAGAAGTTTAAGAATAAAGAAACAAATGAATGTAGTAAACCACCAAAATTATACATTCAAATAAAATTATATACTGACTTTCAGCGAGGCAGACAACTCCTTCCATTCCAAGCACTCTTCATCGCTTTCTTGTTTTAGACCCCCAAGCACTTTTATTTTTGCATCTCGTACCTGATGACAAGTCAAGGCCAACTTAAAAGTACTATTAAAACAGAAGATATCTGAAATCTATAAAATATACTTTGTGACAAATCAGAACTCTAAGAGAATGTTTTCGGGATTTGGAGAGATGGAAAAAGAAAAACGATTATGACCCTCACCAAGGACACTACATATTCTTACAATAAAAACAGAAGTTTAAAGATCTTCTGCTCAATAAAGCTCAATAAAGCTAAAGCCAAGGTTTAATCTATCACTCTTCAATCAAATTATAAATAAATTGTTTTTGATAAAATAAATTTTGTTAAGAGATAAATGAAGGAAAATACTGGACATAAGGTGTCTTACAAAGCATTTAAGAAAAACACACACACACACACAATAGAACAAGAAGAGAACTTGGATTTGTCCTTCTTGCATTCAAGAAAATAATGGAAGATTCTAAAAAAATGAGTTTTCAATAATAGAATCGATAAATCCAAAATATTCAAGAATGGTAGAGTTCCAGAAGGACTTAAAATTGTAAGTCATACAAATTATGAGGTCTATACAAAATTTCAACTAAAAGAATGACCCATTTAAAAATATTTAAAATAATTATAAAATTGAACTAGATAACAAGATACATGCTTAAGCTCCCTTTTTTATATATAAAAACATGCTTAAGCAAAAATAAATTCAAAAAAGCACACATATTAAAACATGTCAAAAGCAAAACTCTTAAGTGGAAATTTATGATAGGATAAAAAACAAGGAAGCTATTCTTCTAAATGTAACTTGCATACCTCTTCTTCTAAGCGTTCAGAAACTGTCTTCTTGGAAGATGAGGAAGATTTTTTTCCCTTGTCCTCGTCAACCTTTCAACAAAAGGTAATAGGACAATATGATTAGACATTAATTTATATCATATACTTTTCAACAGTTGATACATCAGCAAAGCTTGATGCTTGTTCAAATGAGGCACATGTTGTGTAAAATCATAGAGAACAAAGATAGACCTTAAGGCGGGTAACAGCATAAGGTAGAGAATAACCTTATTTGGGGGAATGATGTAAGAAACCCGATACTGCACAGGATGCTTTTCCGGATACTTACGATCCCCTTGACCAGCTAATAATAGTTTCCCATATGATATTGATCCCACCAATACAGATCCTTGTAGAGAGTTCTGTTGAAATAGTACTACAAATGTTATTACATTTTCAAAATAGTCCAATGGAAATACCCAAAAGGTTAAAGGAAAGGAGAATAATATACCTTAGGAAGTTTATCTTTTGCTGGAGGACCAAGATAAAATCCTTCTTTGATACTATCAATAAGCAAACATCAATACCACAACACAAATTGACATTTAAACCTTAAGGAGCTAGGTAGGGACTATAAACCAGTTACATACCCTGGAACTAACGTTGAGGACTTAAAGGAATCATTTCCCATCAGTGGACCATCTGGTTGAGAGAAAAAGGATAACCGAATGATCTCCTAGAAATAAAGACAAACATAAATGGTAATTAAATAAATATATAGCAGGAATAGAATAAGTGAGCTGAGTTTTGATGATGTATTTAAATTTTATACTCTCTACAAGTATACCAAGAGGTGTAAGTTAATTGTCAGATCACAATTATAAGACTTCAAAGAAAAAGAAAATTGAATTTAGGAACAACTAATCAAATGAGAAGCTACATTCTAATTCATTGTAATTTACTCATGTAGCAATACTTCTACCGCATGTTTGGATTAGCTAATTATAGAAGGAAAAAAACCAGTTTTTTTTTGTCAGCTTCCTGAGGGAGCTTTTGGGGAAAAAAGTGTTTTTTTTTTTTCAGAATTAAGCTATTATCATGGCATCACAGCATTTAGCATCTAAAGCCAATATCATACAAAATGATTGAATAAAATTTACAGTTCCCATCTGAGTTTTGGAATTATCAACAATACATTCTATGATTGAAATTTATCGATTCTGTTATAAAAAGAAATTCTATGACTTTTTTCTATTAATAAGATATTTAAAATTTTCAACTACAAAGAGTTTTTTTTAAGTCACTATGATATTAGTACAAAGTATTTAACAGTTTTATTGATGACTAATCTCCCGCCAAGGAACTTGGCTGACCACTTTTAATGGGGTCTCCCCTTTCAACCACCTTTTTTTTTCATCCACAAGGCTCGAATCCAAGACCTTGCTTAAGGGATTCAAGCCGGTTTCACTCGAACCAAAAATGGTACAAATTGTATACATCATATAAAGTAAAATTTAGAATTTCCATTTGTAAAAATAATTTGTCAGCCACATATGTAAAAAGTTTGCACAATACAAAACCATTGAACATCAAAAAGCCTTATAGCCAGAGAAATAGAATTCGGTTGGAAATCCTTTGGAAAAACTTACAATCAAATGATGACAAATGCGACTGTATTTCAAGCAAAAGATACAAGGGATACATAAAGTCTTTCAGAATATAATGAACTACCTTCTCTTCTAAACTTCGCTCAATGAATAACACCAGCTGCTTCATCTTCTCCAAAACCTGCACGTTGTCATGCCTGAAACAATAAATTATAATGAGTATAGGACCATGTTTGATTCATGTTCACCATTAAGTATCAATCTTTTTAAAACCTAAAAATATTACTCTTGTAATAAATATTCCAACTTTCTTATGCAGGCATTAAGGTGTTTGGTACAAGGAAAGTTTTTTCATTCTCGGGAATCACCGTTCCTAGGAATCATGAATACTGTGAATCATGGTTCCTAGGAATGAATAAATTTGTTTTGTTGGTCATAAATATTATCATATAAGTTTCCTGAGAATAAAAGAGTGACATAGTATTTTTATCACAATCTTAATTATTTTTTAACTCAGGAAAGTTAGATTCCCACCTCTCCCGATGGGAATATTTTCGTGGAAAACCTAGCAATAACAATTCCTGGAAAACATTTTTTCCTGGGAATGTTATTTTTTTAAAAAAAACAAATCAAATATGGGAAACACACATTCTCAACTTAAGATTCTCAAGAAACTAAAAATTCCCTTGTACCAAATGCCCCCTTAATCTAAACCAAGCTTTCAAGCCCTTAAAACAACACAACTAGATTTTTCAAAATTTATTTGAATGTCTAAATGCAGAATAACTATATCAACAACTAAACAGCAAGCACCAGTGCACCACAAGGAACAAACATGCATAAGTGCTCATCCAGGATATATGCTAAGAAAGAGTTGTACCTCAAATATAGCTGTAAATTGTATTCTCCCTTGGGTAGTTTTGTAGAATTCGGATAGGCATCTCCACTTGAATATACTTTCTATAATCAGAATTTATAAATATGAAATCAAATTACAAGAATTTAGTGTTGGAATATTTGAGGTGTTGTGAATTACTATGGATGAAGATCATTTTGAAATATCTAAAATAAAGTATGGAGTCCCTATGAGACTTCTATGTGACAACAAATCTGCCATTAGCATAAAATCAAGTCCAGCATGATAGGACAAAACACATAAATTGGTACTTTATTAAACAGCCTTATAGCATCAACATATGTTCATTCAAAGTCAGCTAGCAGATATTGTTACGAATAATAATAATGAGAGGCCTAGATTTTGGAGGGTGTACACTCGTAGAAATAAACAAGGGGGTTAATTAGTTGTTTTTGTGTTAGTGGTTAGTCTTTTAGGTGAGTTAGTTAGTTGGGGGGCAAGTCTACCTATAAATAGTATGGTGAGGTATTGTATTAGGGGTGAATAGTGAGTATTGTTGTGTGAAGGGACAAGTCCCTTGTGAAGAGAGGAAGTCTCTTGTGTGCATGTAAATCATTCATTAGAACTAAACTCAGAAGTATTATTCAGTACCTTCCCTCTTGTGTTCTGTGTTTGCGATATTCTGGTATAGTTCTGACAGGTATTGGAAAACAACCTCAACAATATTAACTAAGGAAATTCACACAAAGTACTTCCATGATCTTTCTTGCAATGATAGATATCAATTCACCAACTAACAATGTTCTAAATACTGGACCGGTTATTGAAGAGATAAAGCATTGGTTTATGGTTTTTGGTTCAATCCCAATTGAACCATGGTCAAACAAATAGTAATTAAATTTATATTTTTTTAATAATATATAATATTTAAGTTATAAAATAATAGGAAATTATAAGAAATCAAGATATAAAAAACTGTAAATTAATATAAATGAATAATTATACGTATAACTATGTGTAAAACATATAACTATTCATTTATATTAATACAATTTTTTATATCTCGATTTCTGATGATTAATATCATTTTATTACTTAAATGTTATATAATACTAAAAATTTAAATTTAAATTACCATCGGTTCAACCACGTTCAACTGCGGTTGAACCAACAAATGGGTAAATAAATTTTATATTATATGACTAATTATATGTATACTGCTAAAATAAACATTTTTCAGATAAATAAAAACACATAATTAAGGATTGCACATATAGGTATACATTAATTTGCCAATTATATGACACTATTCCCCCTCCCATCAAACTTCCATCTTTGAAAGCAAAATAGAAATTAAATATCGGAATACCTTATTTGAATCAGAAATGATATAAAATTGAGACTCAAATTTTGTATCATATATCCGATCATTTAGAAATGGTATTTGAGGTTTTACTTCAGCTCCATCTTCCAATTTGATCTTGTATCTGAAATCAGAATACTGAGAACAGGTCATCTAAAAGTTGCAAAGATAATTTAAGCAGATAATGGAATTTAGAATTACTAACGTTAACGTCAATGCTAGTATCTGTTTTCCAGAAGGGAGTTTGTCACGATCACTTGAAAGTGAACTAATCTTAGCATCTATTGGTTGATATGGGACCCTTATCTGCAAGTTTAATATAAATTAGGAGAATAAGTTAAACCTCATTAGTGTCACACCTCACACATCACAAGCATAAAGGAATACCACAAAAAGAAGTTACTAAATTTTACAAGATAACCTTATTTAGAATAGCTACAGGTGCAAGTTTCTCAGATGCCAGTAGTGCTTCAGCATCAATTCTGATTGGTGCTTCACTCCCATCAAGTACAATTTCCTCTTTATTAACTTTTATACCATGAAACACAACCTGAAAATATATATAAATTAGTGAGATTGTATCTTCAATGAAAAATCAATGGAACTTTCCACTTACTCAATTCTTTGACCAGAAGTTACGAAAAATTACAATCACAAAGAAAGTAAGACATCCTTTTTCTTCAGAGGGTCCAACAATATGCAAGGCCTAGTTACAAAAGGTGTTGAGCATTGAAGGAGTGTTTATTCCTTCATAAAATATGGCCGTATACAAACATAAACACATACTCTTCCACATCTAAACACTAATACACACAAACAATTTTTGTAAATATAAATTACAAAGAAAGTTCATCCGTATGCTTTCTCAGGGCATGCTTTATTTTTCCACTAATTAATGGAAATCAACTTGAACTGTATAGGCAAAAGAAAATGGGGGAAATATGAAAACCCCAAGCATCATTGGGTTCAAAATGATGGAAAATTATGCTCTGCTTGAGAATTAATTGAAGTAATGGGTCATCAGAACTCTTCATACAACCATTCATATCAAAAGAAGTAATGTTCACTATAGTGGCTACTGCCTACACAGCCCATTGCATTGCAGTAGCCATTTGTTTTAGACAAGTTTTGGCCTCTAACTCCACTTTGGGAAGTAAGAGGGAGTCGTTTATAATTAATTTAGGCATTTATTATTTGTCTTTGGCCTATTATTTTCTTTAATTATTAATCTAAGGAATGAGAGCGAGCCTTAGCACAACGGTAAAGTTGTGTCCTTGTGACTTGTTGGTCATGGGTTCGAAGTCAGAAACAACCTCTTTGCATATGCGAGGGTAAGGCTGCGTACAATATCTCTCCCCTTACCTTCGCATAGCGAGGAGCATCTGGGCAATGGGGTACGTAGTTAGTTAGTTATTAATCTAAGGAATATAACTGATCATCTTGCATTTTAATCAAGATTAAATCTCAGTTGATGATGTCAATCAAACCCCAGACAGTTTGATGCCATATGTTACTAAGAGAGATTCCTTTAAGCTTAATAATGTGGATTACAAATAATAGGTTACTATCTGATTGTAGAGGAATGCTTATTTCTTTAAGGGGAAACCCTTGTCTCTAGACTTGCTTTTGGACAATTGGGCATGGTTGTTTTGTTGGCATCTCTTCAGACTTTCAAAGTTGCTCAGCACATGAATACTTCAAGAATCTCCTTGTTATAGTGTTTTTATGCAAAGGGATTGAAGAGATCTCTTGTAATAGTGTTTTTAGAAGCTTTATCTTTAGCATCTTCTATTGTTTATGGTGGAAATCTTATTTTCCTTGCACCCCTTTCCTCCTAGTAATTTATTCTTTTTATCCAAAAACCTAAAAAGGCTAAAATATAGTGCCACAAGCCATTATCAAATAAATAAGACGGTGTAATAAAGGAATTGATATACATCCTTAGGAAATCACCTACTGAATGAATGAGAAACAATCATTATGTAGCTTGGCCAATTCAAGAAAATAGGAGCATTAGTTTTATTGAGAGAGAAGAGCAAAAATTACCCACATATCTCGGGAACATAAGTTCATTCTACAAACATGAATCCTTTTACCTCAAGATCTATGCTGGTGGTCTCAGGACTCCCAATGCCACTGGACCAAAACTGAGCTATGACTAGTTCCAATGTCTGACCACCTACTACCCTAAAGGTGAAGCTTTTGGCAGCAGGGGAAGAAAAATTAATCACATTCCTTCGTGTAATAGGTCTTTGCAATGGACATATCTAGACATAGTGAGCATATCAAAAGGAGGTCCATACTTCACTTTGTCTACAATAATTTCAAGCTGTAGATTGTACCTGAACTGTGTGCACAAAAAATCTTCGAGCTGTATCAAAACTTGATGCATTCATGGTTGCTTCAACCCAAGATGCACCATGTGGTACTTCTATATATTTCCTCTGTACATGGCCTATTGAAACAAAAAATTAAGACAACAAGTATAGGTTTTAAAGAAATTAAACTAGACCAGAATTGCAAAAGCATTGTGATAATGATTTAAATACGCTAAAGTTTCTGGAAACATTTTCAATCTAAGGTAAAAGGGAAGGCCCCAGGCAAATAGCTCAAACATTCTGGTTGGATCACATTATATGTAGATCCCAAATTCCAACCTAATAATGACACAAGAAATAAGCATAGAGAAGAATAACTTGATTGACTAAAGAACACCTGGCTGGAATAACATCTTTGAAAATGAAACTTGAGGAGGTCTGTTAGTTACAGCCATGGGCTTGGTTATAGTAATTGGAATTCTGAAAAGAGGACCACGCCATGGTGCTTTGCAAGCAATACCATAGACCTCATAATAATGCAGACCATCATTTAAATTGGTAGGATCCACAAATATGCTGAAAGTAAAAGATAATTGTAAGTCATTAATAAAACAAAACAAGAAATTAGCATCACTGAACAGCAACTCTGTTTGATAGAGTATATAGAATGTTTCTTGGTTTATTTGCATGTTTCTGTTACTAATTGATGTTCATTGGAAGTTAGAATGTTCCCAAGTTAGAATGTTAGTTGGTTATTAAAATTTCATAGCTATCTAAAGTTGAGGGTGCCACAATATACACTGAGAATGAAAGGATAATGATCAAGGACAGATAACTAACTTGAAGGTTCGGCCATTATGAGTGAGCAGTAGATACTCGGGGGCTTTAACAACTGTCTTATCTGAAGAGTGTAACTCAATGCACTCCTCAAACACAGCCAATTCTTCAAGCTTGTTGGCATCTTCATGAAATTTCGGATCAACTTGCACCATCCACTGTCAATAAGAACACATTATAAATAAAATTACTAATTGGGAGCACAAAGGATTTATACAATAAATTACTCCCTCCGTCCCTTTTTATAAGACCATTTCAACTAATTTGAACTCTTTAAGAAAATTGGTTAATTTTGTTGGTGACATTAAATTTTCAATAATTTGTAATGTTCTTTCAAAATCACCATTAATTTTTTTGAAATTAATAATTTCCCTCTTTCCACTTAATTGCTTCTCAACTAGTTGCCACACATCTTCCCCAATCCTAATAAGAGAGAAAGTGTTTATCTCATTAACTTTCAACATTTCTTATTTTTTGACTAAAAAAATTGTTAATTAACTACAGGTACTTTAGGGGGAAAAAGCAATTAATGCTGCAGACAATTAGAAAAGGGTCTTATAAAAAGGGACAAACAATTTTCTGAAAAAGGTCTTATATAAAGGGATGGAGGGAGTACTGTACTGTTAAATATGCATACAACAACAAAAGTCTTATCCCACTAGCTGAGGAGATCCAAATGTGCAAAGATTTGATAAAATAAATGCATGTAGAAATCTGAAAGCAACTACTACTGTTACCAGCATAAGAAAAATTGCAAGTCATCAGTTTTTTAATATATCTCCTCAACAAGTTTTCTAACAAACTGAATATCAGCAAACAATTTTTTTTTCTTTTACCCTATAAAGCAAGATAAATAAATGTTGTTTGTCAAATCAACAAATTATTATCATTCTGTCCAAGCAAGATAAAATAAATGTTGCTTGTTACCAAGAGCTCGACAAAAAGAGAGGTAGAGATCGACCGAAACTTACCTGGAGAAAGGTAGTTAAACAAGACCTAATGGAGTGGGATATAGATTGGCGGACGGTATGTCTTAGGACGGAGTGGAGAAAAACTATAAGCTCGGTGAAGGGTTAAACCCAATAGTAATTCTATGTTCCAGTTGTTCCCTTGTTTTAGTCATTTTCCTCTTCTTTTCTCCCTTCTTCCTTTCACCTCTCTTTTATTTTAGCTTGTTTTTTTTTTCTCTCTTTTGTCTTATTTCCACTTTTTTTCCCTCTCTCTTTCTCTTTCTTTGTCTCATTTTCAATTTATCATTGGGTTCATCTACCACTAACCCCAATTAACTTGGATTAAAGGTGTTGTTGATGTTGATGTCCAAGCATGATAATTAGATACATTTATCAGTCATCAAAGACAAAATATGCACCAATCATCAACGCACACCAAATGGAAAAATTATCTCACCTCAGTAGGTTGTCGGCAAGCATTAGCCTCCCTCAAGTAGATTCCCCGTAAAGAAGGATCTGCCATCAGCAATCATATAAAAGGATATAATTTTGAAATTTAAAATACATACTCTTACTTTAGCATAAGAGTTTACTACAATCTATGTGGACAATCTTCCTCCCAGTTACATGTAAACCATCTTCATTTTATTTTTATTTTTATTTTTTTTCTCATTCTAATAGCAATTGCGCACTAACTCTGTAGCTCGTCAGTTTTATCGCATTACTAGAACATGATTAATACAGCACTTGCGAAAGGTAAAAGACATCTTGTCCTATTTAGAAGTCAGTGCTAGAAATATTTAGCCATGCAACATTTATTAACATGCCTTGTTAATTGCTATACAAGTTTCTTTTTGCCCTGTTATTCTATTCCTCCGAATTTTCTTCCTTACTCGTCAATTTGCAGTCATTTTAGCACAGTAAGAAACTTTCCAAAAGTTGTTCTCCTTGTGCCCCATTGAAACTAAAAACATTCAAAACTTACAAATATTGCCGCACATGTTTCATATTTTACATGTTACAAAAATAACAGTATGTCAGCAACCTTTTTTCTACAATTAGTTTAATTATCTATAGTACATAGCATGACCATTTGTACAAGTATGACCAGTGTTGTTAAAATCGCGCGTCGGATCGTGCAATCGCACGATCCTACGATTTTTCCGGCGGCCGGCGATCCAGATCGCGTGTAGGATCGGGAAGGGGTAGGATCGGTGTAGGATCGCGATTTTGATCGTAAAATCGTAGGATCTCCGATCCTCACCGATCCCACAACGCGCTGGGTTAAAAGCTCTAGGGTTCGATTTCGAACCAGAACGAAAACTGAGAAGCTACCTGGCCCTGGAGCTGCGACCTGCTCACCTGACCGGCGACCTCCCCCGACTGCGCGCATCCAGGTAGGTTCTCTTCTCCCTTTCCGCTTCTGGCTCTCCCTTTCTCTTCTCCCTTCTCCGTTCTGGCCTTCTCCCTTTCTCGTCCGAGGTGGTGATATTAATTGACGGAGAGATCGCCGGAGAGGAGGGTGGAGGTGGCAAGAAAAAAAAAATGTAAAGCAAGAGAGGAGAAGAAACGGCGCACAGAAGAGAAAGAGAGAAGAAGAGAGAAGAAGAAAAGAATCGTATAAGCTAGGGTTAAGTTATTTGGGCCAAATTTGCATTCTGTACCCCCCTTTTTTCCTTTCTGCAGTTTCATATTATATTTTTTAAATGGGCTTTGAATTTTAATTTAGATAATTGCTATTTAAAGTCTTTCCGTACCCACTTTTTTCTTTCTGCAGTTTCATAGTAAGATCTCGATCCGATCTTACGATCCCCGATTTACGATCTTTCATCCCCTCCCCCGATCCTACGTAAAATTACGATCTTAACAACCTTGAGTATGACTAAACACATAACAGAAAGTAAAAAGATACTGATTTCCTGCCTCTTGTTCCTCAAAAAGAGAAGGCAAAATGTCCAGGACAATGTAAACTCACTTGTTTTTCCAGATTGCTTGATGTTTATTTGATACTGAACACTCGGAATATTTTGAGACTGCTGAATATATTCATAGCACCTGTCATCGAGTATTTGATGCAAGTCAATAACAAATCTTGCATAAATACCATTTACTAAAACTTCCATGAAAGCAAAGTTTGTAAAATATCGAACTTGTCAATTTGCATAAGCCCTTGCCCAGTGGACAATTTATCCTCAGGTGAATCACCTATGGGAATAGATGTATTCTCAAGGGCCTTCCTCACACTATATGGACTCACAGGAATTCCCTCAGCCTGCATGTAGAACACACACTTCAGAAATTATGGATATGTGTGCAAAGTAAAACAAACTAAATCATACAGTCTAAATAAGAATCACATCCAAGAACCTTCATTGCACTTATGAGCAATGCAATTCCACCACAGGCTGATGGAGATGCCATTGATGTCCCATTCATGAGCATACGCCGTTGAAGAGTCCATGTAGGAACAGGAGCAACAGCACAACCTGGAGCACTTACAGAGACACCAAGATCTCCATCAGCTGTTGGTCCACGGCTAGACCTGTAAATCATTTTCATAAATCATGCAAAGATAATGATGCAAACCCAGAAGAACCAGGTTAAAGATAAAAGGATATAGGAAGTCATTCAATTAGAAAATTACATAGAAAAAACATACCAAGTGTATTCAAGCCCCTCAGAAGGAGGCTCAACAACACAATGAGCACCAGCTGCCATAGCAGGAGAAACATAAGCTCCAACACCTATAATATTTGTAGATGTACCACCAGGTGCACCAACAGTGCTCAATGCTGGCCCACTATTACCAGCACTACTCACAAATATCAGACGATGCTTGTTTACTGCCTAGATATAAATCATCCATAGCTTAGAGAACAGTAAATAACAAAGGAAAGATATAACTGGCCCAAATAAAATGGAAGTTTAAGAAGATACTTCATTCACAAGGTCAACGAACCGTCCATAGTCTGGCAGTGATGTAGGCTCACCATAACTCATATTGATAAGATCACATTGATGCTGCAAAAGAAATGAGACAAGGCCATCACTACAATGAAATATTCATGTCAAACATCGGAAAATTCTAAAACAAAATTAGTTACGTCAAACACAAATATTAAAGACAAATCTATATCAATTGTTGAAATCTGCAGTATAGTCATGCAATAAAGAATAAAATATTTGAACCACCTCCACAGCAGCTCTCAGTGCTCGAGTCAAACCAGTTCCAGTTTCCATTGAACCTAAGCGAGAGTCCCCAATTTTACAAGATACTAATTGTGCTCCAGGAGCAACTCCATTCAACAAAGGTTCCTACCAACAATAATGTATATTATAATGTATAATGCTTTTCATAGGAATTGCACTATACGGATATAACTATATCCCTACCTCTGGGTGGAATGCAGCAGCTATACCAGCAACATGGGTTCCATGAGGGGAGCTATCTGTAACCATGCTTAAGACATTTCCATCATTATAGACATTCACAACATATGTACAAGCATCTAATTTGCTGAAGATACCATACTTCTTCTCAGTCCTGAAAAATAGGCTGTAATGGTTATTATTCAAATCATTTTAATTTTCAAAACCTACCACGCTGATTAGAACTAAAATGTTAATTGCTCCAATAGCTAACTAAACAACATAAATTTGTACGGTGCCAATTGACTACTTAATTCAGAAATGTGTATCAACTATCAAGTATCAACAACTACAATAAAGATGGGGGAACAACAGCACTTTTCCTCTTAATTTTCAGGTTACTAATTTTCTTTATTCAAATTTTTCCCAGAATTATTTGTAAAGTTAAAATGTTGAGGTGCTTTAGAACAACACCTATTGAAGAGATGATGATGATGATGATGATGGAAACAAGAAATTTGGATTGAGGTGATTTGGTCATGTGAGAAAAGATCAATAGCAGCTCCAAAATGAAATTCAAAAAAGTAAATCAAATAGAAAATAGTCTGATTAAATGAGAGAAGAAAATCTCATAAAACATTAGGAGAAGCTATTAAATAAACCATGCTAGAAATGGTTACCAAAAAATAAAAAAATTAACTACAAAATTATCTTTGGTAGAATCCAATGGCACATTGATCACGAGGCTGTCTAGTGTAAAAAGGCTAGGTTGTTAAATTTTTGTTCTGTCATACATAAATTAGCAAGACACCATAAAATCTATATAAAGAAAATAAACAGAGAGATGATGTTTCTAGAATGTCATAAAGAACAGTTCCAAATATTATGTAATGTGTACATCTAAAAAAAAAATCAATTGTTTCAGAAGAAAGAAATTATTTAAAAATAACACCAGAACTCCATGCATTGCATGCAAGTCCTACTCAACATTTATTAAGCTTCAGAAGATAACTTTAGTCCTTTAGAAACTACAAATCAATGGCAGACTCAACAATCATTTAAAATTTTCCTTTTAAAACATGTGCATGATTATGCAGCATATACACCCTTTACAATCCTGCAAAGAGTTTTTTTGAAGTTCAAGCAACACAAGAAAAAAAAACTCAAATAATTCAATAGGACAACACACTTTATTTTCATTGCAAAGAAAAGGAGTAGAAAGGAGGGAGGGGAACAAAGAGTCATATCATGATAAAACAGTGAACTTTGATTAATTTGTAGTGATAGGACATGGGGACTCAAGCAATAAATTCATTGTCCAAAAATGAGTATCTACCAATTTCACAATATTTCTCTGCACAAAAGCAATCGGCTGAGATTAAAATTTTAGAAAAAATAACATCAGCAACCAAATGTACCTATAATTGCTGGCCAAAAAAAAAAAAAAAAATGTACCTATAATTGGTTAAGGGTACAAAGTCAGCAAGCTTCCCACAATCTGGATCATCCTCAAGACTGTGTGTGTCAAGAGCAACCCTCCAAACCTCTCCATCATACCAGACAACAGCATCTATGGCAGGCCCTTTATCATCATAACTCTAAAACATAAAACAGCATTGTCTTTTTAGTAATATAACTCAATTGACTAAATACTGAGCGAGATCAGGAGGTTACAAGCACAACACAAGTATAGAAGTCTTTTTAGAGAGAGAGAGAGATGAAGCAGAAATTGTGTTTCTGTGAAGAATGGAGTGCTTCCAACATTATTTCACATAGCAACTAGAAGTTAGTTATGAGCATCACTAACAGCAGCAGAGCTACAATTGGAACTGCCTTAATTGCATCTTGGTCCACCATAATTGCAGCCTCTTTGGGAAGCTTCCATAATTGCTTGCAATTATGCTGTAAGTTAGCTTCGAATTAGCGCCTTTATTACTTTATTGACTTTGTCTTAATGTCACAATAAAAAGAGATCATGTAGTGCATAACACAGAATTTCATCTACACTTCTTTGCAGCTCCTCAATTCCTCTAATACCCATTATAGATGCTCCATGAAGAAAATCATAGACCAAGATCCACAGTGAAGGAAAGAAAACAACTGTATCCTATCAAAAGTTAAGGGTACAGTAATACATCATTCGCCACCATTTTACCACAATATTATATTTCAACCACAAAACATATGTTCAGCAATACAGAAATTCTGAACGTCATATTCATATAACTAAATGGATATTGGAATAAAGTACATATTTCAAGGAGTGGAAAAAGCAGGCAATATACAGAAGAACAAAAGTTCATAACAAGTTCAGCACCCACCTCAGATTTCTTCCTCAGAAGATCAAGCCTATTCTGGAGGTCTTCACGAACCTTTTTAAGTTTAGCGTCCTCCAACTTGATGTGTTCCTAGAAAAGAAAATGGATCACATTTTGAGTTACATGGAATCAAAAGATATAATGGAATGCAAACAAGCACAATATATCTAGAGAACCCTTTTATCTATTTGCTAAATTAGAACAAATATAATCTGTTAATTGAAAAAAATCAATAGAAAGATTTCATCTTTGTACATGAGTAGCCAAATGGAAATAATCATGCTTCTCAAAATGCTAATATAAATTCACAGGCTCCATTTAATCTTTTCTTTCTCTCTTTTATTCTCTTCTACTCTTAAAGGTATGATCATATGATGCAATTTTTCTGTTGGGTATTTGCAGAGAGAAAAAACTAGTAAAATGTAAGATACTGAAACATAACAGCAAATGTACAGCTGTCACCAAAAGGAAGGAAAGTTCCCTTTCTCTTTCCAAGAGCAGTATTCACTTATATTCATCCAAATAAAAAGGAGAAACAAGAAAGAAAATACTAAGAAAACCAGAAATGCATATAAAAAAATTAACACAACACCTGCAGCAGCTTGCTCCTGCAATATTCAATGCCTACTAAATAAAATTTTCAACTGTTATGAGTAGATCATATGTGTGGTTTGGAGTAATGGCGTATAAGAAGAATCAAGCAAATTTTACAATTAACCTGATCAAAATCAGTAAGCTGTTTTACGGCCTTTGCAATTTCCTCCTGGTTTTTCTCATCCCATTTTTTCTTTCTTTCTTTCTGCCATTGAAAAATTTAGGAGGAGAAATTGGGAAACTAGATCCATTAGTCATAGGTGTTAAGTCCAAATTGCAACTATGTATTTAAAAAAAGTTTAATACTACCTTCAAACGAGAAGTCAAATTTTCTGTAAAGAGCTCATACACCAATTTATAACCCACATGCCAGTCACCAGATGGGTTTTTCCATGAAGTGTTGATAACCAAAGATGCCCCTGTACAAATTTTGCATGAACATTTAAGCACAGACAAGAGCTTAATGTGGTTCATATTCTTTGACTAGGAAAAATAGAGAAAGAAAACTAACAGAAAACAAGAATGATTGACGATTATAGATATTTGCATACTAAGGGGCCCGTTAAAAATAAAACAATCTTCAAACAGAGGAAGGTTAGAAGGAAAAGGAAAGAAATGCTTCATTCCTAACAATATTCAAATTATGTGAACAATAAATAAGGATTATAGGCTCAAATCACTGACAACAGAATAGTTGAAGTAGGCTTAAGCTCATAAATTTGTGACTTCATTCAGGTACTAGAAATCAAGTAATTACTGCACATGTATTTATGGTATTAATTTGACCTTGATCAACTACTTTAATTTTATTTTAGTCATTCTTTTCACAGTAAAAAATAAGAAGTGTGAAAAGCCCACAATTGCCACTTCACTAATCCAATCGAGAATTTAAGACTGATAAGCAGGTTGCAGCCATCACAAGCAATGCATGTAAAGATATGAAGTCTGTTGTTTCCAATATCTATGAAGGTACTTGCAGGTTGCAAATAGTACAATATATTGAAGGTTTTTTACCATATTTTATTCTGTAGCACTAACCTGAAGCCCCAGAAATACAACCATCAGCATCAGCCTTCACCACCTTTGAGGTATCAATATCTCCACTCCCGGTGCTGGTGGAAAAAAAAAATATCATTATTTATTGGTAAATCAGTTATACATAGCAGATAAAAATCCAACATCAATTAGGTTCTACTTACCAATCAAGAATATCAATAATTTTTTGTTTCCCATCTGAGGTAACCTGTAATCCAGCAGCAGCCGGGTCTACCCCAGAATCTGAAAACATGCAGCTCTTATGATCAAACTCATTTATCATATGAACCAGTACAGAAGTACCAATTACAATGTAACATTAGTGAATGAAGCTTTTTTTAAAGAAACAAATTAGACCAGCACTATGCCAATGAAAGAACTACATGGTGAAAATTGCATCCATGAAAAAATTATACTCCCCCTCGGCTGTAAACAAAAGAAAAGACAGGGCTGAGACTAAGGAAACAATAATTACAAACAAGGACATATAGTGAATATTTTTTGCTTATATTAATTACTCTACCATCGCCGCTACCATTTTGAACAGCCCCTCAATCATTATATCATGAAACGCAACCCATCCAAACCAAATGAAAGATCTCCACTTGGATTCAGACTCCAACTAAGTTACCAAATTTGATCAATAAATAAGCAAGAAAAAACAAGAACTATAATTTAAAAATCAAACCAACTCATTCCAATTTCCAACGCCCAACAAGTATATACATAGACATCCACGAAGCTAAAAACGCTAACTTTTCAAGTCTCCTTCAACCTGAAAATAATGGGCAACACTCACATCTCCTTATCTCACTTCGAAGTTGAAACACAACCACCCAGATGTTCTTCAACCGTATCCTCAGCTACCCAGTACTCAAATTGGAACAGCAACACCAACCCATGTTCAATATATACCAGAAAAACAAAAAAGGAGGAGCTTTACGAAATGGGTACCGAAGATAGCGATGAGAGCACCGCGACCATCGTAGTCAGGGTGAGAATGGAGGAAACGATCGGCGCCAATCTCTGTCTTGGGCATGAGAGAAGCCAGGAAAGTGGACTCATTCAAGTTGCGGAAAGAGGCACCGTTGTTGTTGTTGTTGTTGTCGTTGCCACTACCACAGAGAGAAATGCAGTGCATTGCTTTGGGGACCATCCAAGTGCTTCTTCTGAAGGAGGAAGTGGGAGTGTGTTTCCTTCTCGTGCTGTTGAGCTTTGTCTTTGTTGTGCGGTGAAGGATGGTTAGAGAGTGAGAGGGCAGTGAGGGGAATCTGAGTAAGAGTGTGTGTTGGTTATGCATAACGTGGTCGTGTGGTGGATGGTGTTTTGGTAATTTCGGGAGAAAGGGTGGTGATGGTGCTGTTGTTGGGGCTGTGGAGTTTTATGGAGTCGCCATATATATAGGATAGGTAGATGTGATTTGAGTGGTACAATTTGATATATTTTGGGGGAATTATAGCACTTAGTTTTGTCCCTTGATTATTATTTACAATTTACAAATGGCACAAACAATGTACTTTGTTTTGTTAGCTTAGCATATTGTGTGCAACTGCATACAACAATGCCCAATGGGGCACTGCATGACTCTGCTATGTTTTACTAACCACCATAGAAGAAGCTTATCCACCAGTGATGCAGGAGTAGAACGTTCCAAACCTCCCGTGTCATGTGCCACTACTAGTCTGCGAGCAACAGTGAACTCCTTGCAATACTTTGTGTTATTTTCAATTAAGTTTTACATGGTAATGTAGCAAATTTTCAATTTTAATTAAAGAATAATGTTAAATTTTAAAAATGTATTTAATTTTGGATAACTATATATAGACACTAAAATATTTATAAACACTTATTTCTCTACCTATTATATAATTACACTTGTCTCTCTTTAAATGTTATCTATCGTGATAATATTCATACATAATTTTATTATTATTATTATTAATAAATAGTATGTCCTAGAATTGAGTTACATTTCCTTCTAGTTCCAACAATAGTCAAATTGATTGGATCAAATAGATTAAGAATAGGATACTCTTACTATTTTTAAAAATAAAAATATCTTAAATTTTTAAGGGATGTATTTTCATCATTGCTGAACTCTATTTCACCTGAATTAAAAGAATGATATTAAATGATTTCATTAATCAATAATCTATAATAATAGATAAAGGGAATATTATTTACACTAATTATTTTTTGTCTCCATTTTTTAAGACCATTTTACCCTTGGTAATATTAAATAGTACATACATCCCTCTTTTTTGTCTTTTGTTGTTGTTGAAATAGCCTTTAAGTGCTGAAGTAACCGCACACTGCCCATATTCATGTTACAAACTGCTCTTATGGACATTTTTTCTTTTATTATACAGTGCAATTTAATTTAAATTTTATTTATTCTTAAACTTTTTTTAAGCAACTGCACGAATGGGTTTTTAAATCACCTTTACTATCTTTTTTCCTTAATTTCCCCTCTCTCCTTTCAAATTCTCCTTGTTAACGGGTCTTTCTTTTTCTCTCTCACCCCAGTCTCTTAGGCTTTGTTTGAGAGTTAGGAGGGAAAGGGAAAGAAAGAGATTCAAGGGGAAGGAAAGGGAGGAAAATGAGAGAAGTTCCCTTCTCCTTGTTTGAGAGTTAAAAAAATATTAAGAGAGAGAAATAGAGAGTTAATAAGAAATTTTTACAATTTTTTCCTTATTTAAAAAATTAATATATTTTATATTTTACACTAACTATGGTAGGATAGTAATTTTATTAACACTGCTGATATAAGATAATAATTTTAGTTATTTTTCCTTCTAAAAACCTCCCAAATAGGGGGGACAACAATTTATAGGGTTTGAAGGGTTTCAGAGGAGTTTTAAAAATTCTCAAATCCTTTTCCTCAAAAATTAAAACTCGCAAACAAGGGAATGACTCTCCCTAAACCTTTCATTTCCCTCCCTTCCCCTCCTAACTCCCTCTCTCAAACATACCCTTAGGCTTTGTTTGGGAGTTAGGAGGGAAAGGGAAGGAAAGAGATTCAAGGGGAAGGGAGGGGAAGGAAAGGGAGGAAAATGAGAGAAGTTCCCTTCTCCTTGTTTGGGAGTTAAAAATATATTAAGAGAGGGAAATAGAGAGTTAATAAGAAATTTTTACAATTTTTTCCTTATTTAAAAAATTAATACATTTTATATTT
>PYAF01002695.1:404825-415086 GCA_007407185.1 Glycine tomentella | reverse complement strand
CTAAACCTTTCCTTTTCCTCCCTTCCCCTCCTAACTCCCTCTCCCAAACATACCCTAAGGGTATGTTTGGGAGAGGGAGTTAGGAGGGGAAGGGAGGGAAAGGAAAGGTTTAGGGAGAGTCATTCCCTTGTTTGCGAGTTTTAATTTTTGAGGGAAAGGATTTGAGGATTTTCAAAACTCCTCTGAAATCCTCCAAAGCCTATAAATTGTTGTCTCCTCTATTTAGGGGATTTTTAGAAGGAAAAGTAACTAAAATTATTATTTTATATCAGCAGTGCTAGTAAAATTATTATCCTACCATAGTCAGTGTAAAATATATAATGTATTAATTTTTTAAATAAGGAAAAAATTGTAAAAATTTCTTATTAACTCTCTATTTCCCTCTCTTAATATATTTTTAACTCCCAAACAAGGATAAAGGAACTTCCCTTATTTTCCTCCCTTTCCTTCCCCTCCCTTCCCCTTGAATCTCTTTCCTTCCCCTCCCCTCCTAACTCCCAAACAAAGCCTTAGTGTTGAATTTGATGGAAGTATTTGTGCGAGTGTTCCCTAGACAGATAGATCCTCTTTGGAATAACAAAATTTATGAATTTATTTCTTTAAAGTTCCTTTAAATTCCATTTTTGACCAACTCATCTTACAAATAATCCAAGGTTATGTTTTTTCAACTTTTGCAGGACTTGGGTAACAAAAAAGGAAAATCCCATAAAGGTATTATCTTTTTTCTTAAGTCAAAAAATCATAGTCAACATAAAAATTTAATACACAGAAAAAGGTTATTACTTTGTGGGATGATTGGATAAGAAAACAAAATTCTAAAGCTTTTGAATTAATTAAATTTGTTATCTTTGTCCTCGTTCCTTGGTAGAGGCCCAATATGACAGCTTAGTTGTCTATGAATTTATTCATATAGTATATTGTGTTCATGTATCGAGTAGAATTGCACCAGACCAACAACAAGTGGAAAGACTTGCTGCATTCCATATTAAACAAGTGAAGTATCATTTAAAGATTTAATTCTTAGTAAAATCAAATTGTTTGCCAATTCGGGAAACAAGGAATGCCCTAAGAATAAGATAATGATTTCTTTGGTTTTAACAAAACTGATTTAACATCCTTTTTTCTAAATGTGACTATGTAAGTCATTACGTTAGCATATATTTACACCTTTTTTTTTTAATCTTCCTCTTTTGCATAGTGAAATTCACTTTTGTCTTGAAGCACATGAAAAATATGGAAATTGAAAGAGTTAAAACAACAACACTTTTATTGCTTTTACTATTTCATTTTTTAAATATCATAAATAATATGATGTAATAAAAATATATATATATATATATATATATAATGCTACATAGATTCATAGACAAAATCTCAAGTGTTAAAACAAATAATAAAATTAATATACAATCAATACATAATAGATAAATTACAAACTTATATTTATTTTAATATATAAAAATACAATAACAAAATATAAATATAAATACATAGACGTTGGCTCTCTGTTTCCACTAGTATTTATAATGTCAATTAACCTTTAGGTTTCTAAGAATAACTGTCCACTTAAAGACAGTGTCGTTCAGGGCAGGGCAGGGCAATTACTTGGTCATGAATTCCAGAAATGCCATAAGAATGCAATTAAGCGCAAATGCGGTGACATAACTCACAAAAGCATGAAGAACTGCAACCCTTTTCTTGGGATCACGTAACATCTTTCTGAAGAGGTCTACCGCACCACCTAAAACACAAGTCCACGAAGCATTATGCAGACTAACCTTTCCTTCCAATGTATCTTCCACCTTTCCAAAATTGTAATACATAATTCAATAAAAACCCAATCAAGAAACCATGGTGGCTGGTGCAGAAAGAAACCATTGAAATTCAACACTGTGAGGTTGTTTCTTGATTTTCTTTCTTCTTTCTTCAATCTTTCTTGCCTTTGGAACTTACAGAGCACCAGAAAGAATAACTTTCACTTTCACACGGACGTAACCTAAGCAAAATCGAAGAAGCTACTATTCTCAATCAAAGAACGAACGTGTCTTTGAAAATCTTCGCAAAAGACTTGAACTTTTTTAAATTCTAAAATCAACAAGTACTGGTATTAAAAAATCAATGGAAAGAAAGGCAAAATGGAAAATGGTAGTCAAACCCTAATATCGATTCCTCATGGCTTGACCCATGATTCATTCGACAAACATGAATCTTCTACTGCCCCCGCAAAACAATCCTGTATTATTCCTCAAATGAAATGAATAGATAAATCAGGTGAGAGAGATCGTGAAGAAATCAATCATAAGGAAACGAAAAGGTTAACATCTGAAGCAGAAGAAAGTAGGAATATGTAAACTTGATCCTTGACTTGTCCTATTAGCAATCCTAATGAGTATCGTAGGTTAAATTTAGATCAATTGAAACATGATGCTTGATATTATGTCTGCTTACATGTTTAGGATGTTCTGTCCCACACTCACAAAAAATTGTATTTTCTTTGCAACAAATTGATGTAGTTTTTCGAATTTGTTGTCCTAACACACTAAATCATTCACGTTGTTGGAACTTTTCACAGAAATTACAGATACACGCCTCAATTGAAGAATTGTAGTAAACTCGAAATTAGGTTTTATGTTTTTCTAATTACAGAAGTCCAAGTGCTAATTGCTAAAGGTAAATCACAACTATCAAATAACTTTTTTTTTTTGTCTTTAAATAAGAGATAAGAGGTATTTTTCAACTCATTATGTAAAAAATTAATTTCGTTCACAATGTATGTCATTAGTTTGTGCACAATAAGAATTAAACATTTTAGAATAATAGAATATTACATCATTGTCAATCTTTTAGATTCATATGAAATGACTTAAAATGTAATAATTGAACTTTATGTATGTTTAAAAGTTTAGTTTTTAAGATAAAAATAAGGAAGAACAAAATTTTCATTTTTAATTAATACTCTTTAATTTGATAATTTTAAATGAAAGAAATAAAATAACAAATTGGTATAAAACTAACACCCTAATCTTTTGTTTATTTTTGTAAACATTATATAACTCTTAATTTAAAAGTAAAAAAAAATATCCTTTTTTTCTCTCTCTAAAATCTCTCTCTCAAACCAAGTGAATAGTATAATGAAGTTGGTATTGGATCAATATAAAAATTCTTATATCAAAAATCTTTGTAACAAAGTAAAGTTTGACATGTCAGGTTAATGGTAATTGACATCTCTATGGACAATTACACAGGTAGTGTTGTCATCTAATACTTGTAGATGAAAGAAAAAACTTGTACAAGTAAAACAATGAACATATTAGATATAGTGTAAAACTCGCTTGTAAAACTAACCGCTAGTTGATAGAAATCACCTCGATATTCATATATTTACTAATAGTGCATATTCATTGAAGTTATTGAATAATGGTGTTTTCCAGTACTCGGATAAAAATGAGAGAGGCGGAGGGTTGAGGGATTGGGGCTGATAATATGTATCAATGTTCAAGACATGATGCATACTGTTGATGAGATTTTAGACATAAGAATAAAAAAACAAAAACCAATTGATTTTATTAAGTAATAAAATATATTCTAATGAATAAACAATAATTGGCATCATTCAAACCACATTTTTTCTTTTGGTTTCTTTATCCCTTTCTTATTTCTATCAAAGAATTTTCTATCTGCCTAGCATTTACTGTACTTGTATGGTTTTCTACGTCTTAATTCTTTTGTAGAGAACTATCGTAGCTTCTCTGTGAGAAATAGAGAAGCTTGAGGAAAAATCCGTTTAATCTTCCAATTAACCTGCGATTCAAATTGGGTGATAAGTTAGCTTCAAGATGTCCAAAAGATTTAGCACATAATTTTACACAAGGCATTACCTGATGTTACGGTATAAGATTATGACAAGTTGCATCACAAGGATATGCACAGTCTATTTCCTTGCTTATGTTTCTACTAAAATACCAATCACCAACCGCTTCTGCAATAGTCTGTAAAAGATAGTAGTAGAGTGGTTTAACCGTACCGCTGACTAAAAATTCGCAGTGACAAAAGTTCAAACATGACCTCCTTTTGAAGCGTAAACCTCAAATTTTGGTCAAAGGACGAAACATCAAACAACAAAATACTACAATATTGACACATAGTTCAAACTTCAAAGATCTTATACTGACTGTTATCCTTCATAATGTAAAGTCCTTTTCCTATTGTACACATGTTTAACTGGTCATTGGAAGTCAGTTACTATGCTGCACTTTGCACAATATAAATGTTCCCCTGACAAATTAGTTAAAACTTCACACCAAATAAACAGGTTTATCATCATGCCTCTCTGTCAAGGACTAAGATTGGTACCTTATTGTTTACTCTTGGAGAATTATCTCCAAACCATGTTTCTTGTAGTTCACTTTGGCAATGAGCAAAACATGAATTTATAAACATCCCCCCTCTTCTTGAATTCATATAGAACGGTCTCAAAGCTCCAAGCATGTCAAGCCTAAAACCTGAATAAAGTAGATTAAGGAAAATCGGTTTTATTTACATCATTGAACACGTGTGGAATAAACAAAAGACTTTCATTCACAAAATCTAACATGTTTGTAAACACTAAAGACTTCTTAAGAGACAGAATGGGTGAAAGTTATTCCATAAACTGCTGAGAAAAAAGTTGCAATAGGAACCTTGCAATGCATCAATTTGTTCTGCTGTACACTCTGCCAGGTTTGTCTTGCAGTGTTTCCAGTGTCCGCGCATATCAGCAGAGGGTGGCACCAATATATGAGTGAACTGTTGACGTTATAATTTCTATTCATCTCTTAATTCGACAATTATATGAATTAAGATAATGTGCAGGAAAAAAATATTACCTGGAATACATCATAGGCAGAGTTCAAGATAAAATATGGTGTTGATATGTATCTCAACGCATATTGTGGAAAGAAGCACTGCATGGAATTGTAGAATCATGACAAACGTCAAAATTTTGTTTAGTTTTTCTGAGCTAATGATGCAAGTTCATGGGAAAACATACCAAGTCTGGAAAGTACAGTGCTCTGGTACAATTTCTGTTCAGGTTCTTCTCTATCCCCTGTTGCACAAGATATTGTCATGTTAGACTGTGTTGAATGCATTGCACTGTCGTTTCTTTCTGTTATGCAATTTGAAAATTGAATGTAGAGAATAAAAAGATGCAGATTCCTTTCTCTATTTTATAAGATATTGCTGTGATGAATTACAAGTAATGTATAAGAAATATTTGATCATCATTATTATGTAACGTTACTCTTTAGACAACCAATTGCTCTGCTATCTGCTGCTTATAAAACATGGGATATAAACATTTTCCTCTCCCTAAGCTCAATTAGAAGTTAATGAGAAAAGTAATCAAGATGTTATGAAAAGTATCTAACTACATATATTGGACTGATGAATGTGATATTTACTATGAAATGGAGCCATTCAGCAAGCTGCATTATAAAAAGAAATCTTAATAGTGGTTTCTTAAGCTTCAAGTTCAAATATATGAAAAATGAAGGGACAAACGGAGAGTGAAATTTAATCAGAAGTGAGAAATCATTAAAGTGAAGCAATATAGCAGCTACACAACTTCCTATTGCATTTTTAGGTAGGCTTCCCTATATCATTTCTGTGTTATGCTGTGATTTTATAGGTTATCTTTCTCCTAGGTAGCACACTTCTTAACAAAAGGCTAATTCCAAGTTTCATGGAGTTACTTCTTCATTGGTTTCAAGTTATTTTGGTGGCACTGCATCTTTGACATCAAATACAGTGCACATAGTTGACAAAATTCATGTAAATATGTTGCAAAAATTTGTGTTGAAATCATGGAATTAATGTTGATTTCTCATGAATGCAACTTGCAGTTAGTAAATTTGTATCCGGACAACATGTTGTTTACACGTTTAAGTTTTAATAATTGGTAGAGATATGCTTTGTACAGTCTAATAATCTCTTTCAGCTTAGAAGATAGAAATCTGATGTCATATAAACAAAATGCACATACCCGCCAGCCATTTATGTTTTCAGTTCTCTCTTCTCAAAAACCCGTGAACTATTGTCAAATGATTAATTTACCCTGTTTTTAAACGACAAACACGTATATATGATGCATTTATTGAAGGTTACCTGCAATTGAACTAGACTTTTGAAATTATACCTCATAGTATGATTCAAACTGATATCTCTTCTGCAAATGGGGGTGAGAAACGTAAAGACTTAGATTTTGAAGAAGAAATACAGATGAAGATTGTGATTATGTTGAAATGAGTAAAGATAGACAAAACAATGAAAACATACTCATCAAGAAAAAAACCGGCATCACTCAAGCATTTAACACTAGCAGTCGTTGGCAAATACTTGGCGAAGGCGTCACAATGGTGAAAGGTCGCTAAACCTCCTGCTGAGCAACCTGAAAGCAAAGCCTACACACGAGAGATAGTATATATTATAAATTTCGTTTACATCATATACTATAACTTTTTTTTTTTTACTTAAACTCATCCTCAATTGAGACTTGAGAGAATAAACCGAAGCAAACTCCATAGAGTTGAAGTATACCTTTCGTGCCTTTCCCAAACCCTGTGGTAAAAGGTCGCGAATAATGGCTTCCCAAATCCTTTGCCCTTTGAAATGAAGTGTTGTTGTCTGAGTTCATCTCACAAACACGAAGAGTTACTTAATGCAACAAAATTGGTTTAGACACATAAAATCCTGATGAAACAGAAAAGCCCATAAATTAACCTAATACCTTCCTGAATAACTGTAATTTTCCTTGGAAAATGGTTTTTTTAACCAAAAAAAAGTAAAATAAAATATTCTCTTAAAAAAAGTAATATAACTTTTGCTTTAGACCTTTTGATTGAAGAAGATTATTTTTAACATATGTGTGTAAGAGAAATAAAAAGTGAATGAATTATAAAAATACTACTAATTACATATAGTGTTGGCCATTTTTTTTGTAGAATAACAAATGGTTTATTATATGAATTATTTAAAATTCAAACAGTGAAACTTTGCTCTTGTTTTTCTTTGTAAAAATCAGTGTTCTTTCTGATTTAGCTTGAATCCCTTACAATTATCCTGATTTTACTGTAATTTCGAATTAGAGGAGTGATTTACCCATCAAATGTGACAAACTGACAATTATATATGATAGAGGAATCAATGGAAGATATCTCATTTAGCCAACGATTTATATCCTTCTTTCTTTTTTAATTCCTTTCTTTGGGTAGAGGCGTTGAGAAAATTACCTTGTTAGTGAAGACAGCGTCTCCAGTAAATGAAGCTCCATCACAATATCTCAGCTTCACACGGTTCCAATTGTAAAAATCTGGTACAGCACATTCACGGACAAACGCAACAATTTAATTATTAGAAAAAAAATCAAAAACACAAAAGTCTAAAGGGGGAGGGGGGATAACATATTAAAAAAAAAAAAAATTTACTTTCATACAAAATTCGACAAAAAGTTATCATAGTTGCTTGGACTATACTATCAGGCTATCACGCCAGAGATTTCGAAAGTAAAATATTTTTAAAAAAAATATATATATACTACTAAAATGCTATTAATTAACTATATGAAAGCAAGTGACTGGTGAGAATAAAATCTACAGCTTTTTTATTTTATTTGAATCAGAACTCAGTTTCGATAATTAACCAACTAAAGCTTTTTTGCACATTTTATTTCAATGTCCACATAGTTAATATTTATTTTCCTTTTCCAAGTGGAAAAACGTGTTTTTCGTTTCATGCATCAAATGAAAGAAATTGACAAGACACTGAAGACAGTGTAACGGATCTAAGCACAAGATTTATTGGTTCACATGATGCTCACATTATCTCAAATAATTTTATATTAGCCTTTAGAAGGTACCCACCGACAGCTGAACTGAAGATGATGATGATGATTGGAAAATGGTCATGTAGGGATGGAGAAAATAAGATCAGAAATAAATAAATATATTGAAATTTGCTAACTTACGATCACTTATATTTTAGAAAGAACATTTTAACAATTTTAATTTTCTTAATATATATTTAAAATGTAATTTCTTGAAGTACTTCTTTTAAAAGTGAATTACACATTAAAAGATTCCTGCTAAATACACTGAAGTGAAAAATGGAAAGTTAAAAAACAGGATAGTGACTAGAAAACCCGTGAAAGGGAATCAGAAGGAACATGACACACTTGGGGAGCTACATTGCTACATTGTACATAACTGGATTTTAAACTCAAAAGACAGCTGTTTTAAGGACAAGTGAGGGATGAGCTAAATTGGTATCGCCCAAATAAATACCTATACTATGATGCTACCAATTAAAAAAATGCTAATAGTCCCTACATATGTAGTGTCTATATCGGTATTATTTTATTGAGTGGGACAAAAATTCTATATCGGTATATATATCTCATTAGCCCTGATCGAATAATTTAAGGAGCTACTAGTAATTAATTATTTAATTTATATGGCTATATGCCCCGATGCGGCGATGCTGTGATGAGGAATTTGAATAATTTAAAGAGATTATAAATAATAATAATAATAATAATAATAATAATAATAATAATAATAATAATAATAGTTGGTGAACCCCATTTTCATTGTGTAATTATTTTTATCTAAAAATAATTGGTAGAAATGATTCAACCACTTCTGTCGTTTAATAAGGACTTGGTTTAATCCTTAGTTTAAAAATAAAGTTACAATCATAAATATCTCTTTATCTTTAAATGAGCCAACCCAATGAAAAGAGAATAATTAGATCTGAAATAAAAAAATACTTCCGTGTTATTAAAAAAAAAAAAATAAAAACACTTGTTCTTTTTAGATATTTTCCTTAGTCTAAGCGCACGTAATTGTTCTGCTCTAATTCATATAAATGCAGTAGTTACCATGCTTCTAAATTCTAATGCATCCACCAGCTCTCCGTATTGGGCTTTTGATGGTGTGGACACAGCGTGTACTATTCGATTCAATTCTCCACTATCCCTTCCTCCTACGTTTCCTTCTCTTGGGGGCTCGTTGGAGCACCTTGAGTTGCACCCAACGGAACCTCCCCTATTTGGTGGAGGCGGATGTGTAATGCGGAGTGGTTCCACAAGTTATCATCCAAGCTATAATTATTATTTACCATCCAGTACTCTGTCCTTTCAACGATATATTTGTTTTGCTACTCATGGTGTAGATTTGATAACAAATTTACCTATATATCATCAAACCTTTGAAACCAACATATACACTTATAGAAAAAGTATATTCATATAAGAAACATTTTCTGATCAAAAAAGTATAAGAAACATTTTCATCACGTTTTTCATTGAAGAAAGTGACATTCTATAGCCATTTATATTTTATGTAACCAAATGAACCTTCAAATTCAAGTTATAACAATTCTCATACGAAAGAAACGAAAATAAACAAGGCAAAATTTGATTAACTTGCCTGGATTAAGGGTGGCATTATTGCTTAAAATACCAGAGAACACCTCCCACTTGGTCATATAACGTGTTGAACCCCTCCGAGTTGTGGCTCTCTCCAAGCATGATTTCAAGTCATTGCACCATCCACCTCCCTGGCATGTATCATAAATAATAAATTGGTGATGATCATTAATGATTTATGAATGTACGTAGAACCAAAGGGGTTACGTTCCTTCAATTTGTATTTAAGCTGTCGTGCTATTATCTAATTTGTCATTTCAATCAATTATTTCAGATTTTCATTGCTTTGCTTGGATTCAAAGTTTGTATGAAACATTATTCTCCCACAGTACCCTGTATGGGTCAACCTCGCTATCTTTAACTCCACGCATCCAAAGACACTGATTATGGAAGTGTGGACCGTGGAATGTCTATTGACTTTGGTCATGCTTGATTAATTACAAGGCTCCTTTTATTTTGAATGTGTTTAGGTGAACAATACTTTTTGTGCAATAACAAAATAACGAGTTAACTGGAATTAGAGGTAAAATCAATATGTCATTCGTCTAAACTTTAAGATTCAAGTTTTATTAATAAAAAAAATATTATTGAGAAAAAATATTATAGAGAAAAAATTCTGTACTAAAAACGATCGGTTAATTTTTTTAATAAAAATAATCATTAAAAAATTAATAAATATTTTACATTAATGACATGGTGGTCTAAAATTTTGAGGTAAAAATAAATTTTTAAAAAATATAAATTTACTTGAATTGCAAAAATTATTTTATTTACATACAATCTTAGTTATTCATAAAT